>NW_027019809.1:6341040-6670225 GCF_013076305.1 Rhopilema esculentum | reverse complement strand
AAAGTTATTGCGTAAACGTCCCCCAAACTGACCACTTTATAAGGCTTCAGTATGGAAATTGAAAAATTATTTTTCTCAAAACGTGAAATTATTTGCTGAGACCCCCGTTAACAACAACTTTGGGTTAAATGAAGACCTTTGGTGAAGTTTCAGACGATTCAAATCAGATTTGCAAAAGTTATTGCGTAAACGTCCCCCAAACTGACCACTTTATAAGGCTTCAGTATGGAAATTGAAAAATTATTTTTCTCAAAACGTGAAATTATTTGCTGAGACCCCCGTTAACAACAACTTTGGGTTAAATGAAGACCTTTGGTGAAGTTTCAGACGATTCAAATCAGATTTGCAAAAGTTATTGCGTAAACGTCCCCCAAACTGACCACTTTATAAGGCTTCAGTATGGAAATTGAAAAATTATTTTTCTCAAAACGTGAAATTATTTGCTGAGACCCCCGTTAACAACAACTTTGGGTTAAATGAAGACCTTTGGTGAAGTTTCAGACGATTCAAATCAGATTTGCAAAAGTTATTGCGTAAACGTCCCCCAAACTGACCACTTTATAAGGCTTCAGTATGGAAATTGAAAAATTATTTTTCTCAAAACGTGAAATTATTTGCTGAGACCCCCGTTAACAACAACTTTGGGTTAAATGAAGACCTTTGGTGAGGTTTCAGACGATTCAAATCAGATTTGCAAAAGTTATTGCGTAAACGTCCCCCAAACTGACCACTTTATAAGGCTTCAGTATGGAAAATGAAAAAAAAATTTTCTCAAAAGTCGTAAAAAGTTCCCGAAACATCCGTTAACGTCAAGGGTATGTTCATTAAAGATGTTTTATAAAGTTTCTGTAAAGTTCATACAGAAACGACAAAGTTATTGCGTAAATACGGATTCAGTTTTCCAGTTGTAAGGCTTCAGTATGGGAAACGAAATAGAAATTTTTCAAGGAAGATCACAATTTTACCGAATCCCCTGTTAACATGTATACTGGGATTGGAAAAGTTACGTTGCAAGCATTCGGGAAAATCTTCCTAAGAACGAGAAAGTTATTGCGTAAAAATAATTTTTTTCCCGACGGCGAATGTCTAACGCATGGCCTAAGTCCAAATTCAACACTATGATGCTCAGTTCAGCTTCTACAAGACGTAACAACAAAAACGAAGCATACGATAATACACTTACGAAGGTATACTTTAATGTTATTAACATTGTTTTTAACCCTCTAGCACAGATTTCTTATACCGAGCCATTTTAGTCCGAATGTCTAATCGAATGTCTAACTGAATGTCTAATCGAATGTCGTACGCTAAATAGCGGAACAAATAATGTTTAGATTGACTTCCCTTGGCCGCTAGCCGAGTTATTTTGGGTGCTTCAGAAGTTTACTTGGAAGTGAATTGCTCTTTGGAATGCCAGAGCAGTTATTAGGGACGGGAGAGGGACGGGGCTAATCTTGACGAGAATTTTGGGCGAAATAACTAGAAGCAAGCAAATCTTGTTAAAAGATACATGCAAGTAGCATTTCGAGGTTTCTATGGGCCTTTGGGGGGCAAGGGTAATGTTCAGAGAACCAAAGAAGCCAGCAATATGGCTCCCCTTCATATAAGCCTCCCTTAAGTCAACATTTTTTTAATTAGCAGTTTTCATGCCAAAGAGCTTTCATCTCCATGAGAAATATGCATATTTGCAAACCCTTTGGGCCAAATCAAGAACTTATGATAGTGGTACCCAGCATAGTCAGCCCTAGTGCCTGCCTGAGATTTTTCAAAAGGCTACTTCTGTTTTATTAGTTATTTTTTGACAGAATTTGTTATTAGTTATTCTTTGACAGATATCCTTTAATTCTACTTTAGTATTAAATATATCTAAAAGATTTACATCCATTATATGTTTATGCTAAATTTATAAAATGCATTTGATCTAATGACTCTGAAGTGTCATGTTTTGGAAATTGAAGTTTTGGCAATGGCCAGCAAGATTGAACTGTAAATTGTTTGTTGATTTCAGAATGGAGGAACCTGGTGTCACAGGAGTTCTTTGCATTGACAACCAAGGATTGCCAATTGCAGGTACATCTATGATTTTTATGACATTCAAAAAATCTTTTCTGCAGGGTATAAAAATGGATGCGTGTGTTCAGTAGATTGCTGTTCACCAAAGTATGAGATGGCACATAGATTTATGCATTGCTCTATTAATAAAACATTGTTGGTAAAATGAGGTTTGCATACTGCTAGCAGGACCAGGGACCGTGCACCAGTCTAAAAGTGGGAGGGCTGAAAAGGGCGTGACCAAAATTTTTTGAGGCCAGGCCCTCTAGAGTGCCAGAAAACGCCTCTTGTAGAAAGTACTGGCTTATTTCTACTGGAGTTTTATAAACAATCTGGTTCAGAGAAGATATCAATAGTTATAAAAATAGATAAGATTGAATTGGGGATAATGAAACCTCACTTCTTAAACTGCTACTTCTTAGGAGTATACTATTCAATGTTGCGTTAGACCATAGTCAGAGAAAACTTTCCAAAAAGTTTTCTAGCGTATTATCGCAAAAAAGTGGAGGGGCTATAGGCCCTGCTAGCTCAATGGCTGCACAGTGCCTGAACAGGACTGAAATGATCTCTTCAAGAAGCCAGGGATTCCATGTTTCATCCAGGCTAGTAGTTTGCCAGATGACAAAGTATGGGCTCTGAGATTATTTATTCTGATCCAATCCATGCTTTTTTTTAAATTAAGACTATGGGTTATTTTGGTCTGTTATTTTCCAACATGGTTTGCTCCTGGGCAAGCATTCTATGTGCACAAAAAATACTTTGCAGTCTCGGAGGTTTGCCAGTAAACAAAGGCGCTTTGTGCCAAGACCTTTAAATTTGTTGATAAAGAAGTGTGTAATTATGCCAAAGAAATCAAAATTGGCTCAGCCTTACTCCAATATGTGGGCTTGCAGGAATATTCAATGCTGGAGATCTTCAGCCCAACATCTTCGAATCTGGTCATAAACATCATACTCTGCAGACTAACATACAGTCTAGTGATTACCCTGTCACATCCAAGTTAAGAAATCTTATTTAAAGGCTTTTTCCCAACCGGTATGCTTTGGGACTATAATTCAAAAGACCAGCCTAATATTGTACTGCATGAAAATACAAAACATAGTCAATTTCTCAAGAGAACTTCCGTTAAGCATGCAGGTTGGTGAAGAACCTTCAATGTAAACAAATTCAATGATGCCAGAGAAAGACAACATATTTGGATAATCTCTTATGAATCTTGATGATAATCATTTCAAAATTACTAAACAATTTGTTCCATTAAGATCCATTAGCAAACAAAGGGGAGGACTAGACATCTAATAATTAGCATATTTGTTGTGTTGAAAGATGTAATAAGGCGCCAAAGAACAGCAGCTGTAAGAGCCAAAGAACAATAGAAAGAACAACAGCCTCATTGGGCTATTGGAAGATGCCTTCAGCCTCCCGAATTCTGCTTGTTTGAAACATTTTGGAAGTAGCTTGACCTTCATTGGCGCAAAAGAAGCTTGATCTCATATTCTAAATTGTTTCAGACTGTTGTTGATTCCTGCAACTAAATGTTTTTTGTGGTTGTTTGTTTTGTCTAATTATAAACATTGATTTCCAGGCCTATCATTGTAAATTCAAGCAATTTCCAGCATATAAATAAGTTTTTAGGAGTTGGTTGTTCAGTTAAGGGGATTTTTTTATGTTGGTAATTTCAGTTTTTTAAGTATGTATTTCTTCTTACCAAGAACTTTAATGAATAAAGTCTATAGTCAGGCAGTTAATGTTCCAAGTTTGACCCACATGCCTAAATTTAATTAGACTTCTTGTTATAGCTCGAGCACAAACACTATTTTGCATGAAAAAACAAACCGAGAAACTTGCAAATAGAGATGAAACTTGTTTTGTTTTTTTTGTCTTTTTGTTGTTTGTCTTTAACATAACATACCAATAAATTTTGATTAAGACATTGATAAACATTTATGTTTTGTTGCAGTTAAAGGAAATGCCAACAAAAATAGTTCTGGTCCTATAGCGTCCTTAATACAAGAGGCATCAGCTATATACCCTGATGATGACCCAAATCCAATTGTTACTCTTGAAGGCGAAACTGGGTAAGTTATTCATTACATTTTTGCCTGCTTTTAATGTTATCATTAAAGAAAGCAGTTTTTATATTAAACTGTGTTAATGGTTTAGCTAGACTTGCTCAGTACATTTCTGTTATGAATTCATTTTGCTACACTGATGTTTATGAGGGGCCCTGGTTAACTTTGATGGTCATTCTGGTTGCTTTGTTCATTAAATTTTATTATCATAATAAGTGTTACCCAGGATTTCTTTAAACAGTTTTGCTTCTTGAATTAGATGTCATGTATTCCATCTTAAGCAAGATATTTTCCTGTCTAAACCTGCACTTTCCTCTAGGTCTCTCTTCCTTGCAGTAATTGGTAGATATTTCTTAGATTAATTTTATACCTTTTTTCAGAAACCTACTTATAAAAAAGCAAGAAAAGATCAGTATGGCAATACACAAAGTAAAAAGTTAGTAGCTGTTATATGAAGCCCTTCGTGGCATAATGTCAACAAAATCAGATGGCATCACACAATCTTGAAAAATCAAAGTAAATTGCATTGATGCTTGTCCTATAAAGAAAAACCATTTTGTTATTCATACTTGAACAAATGAACCAAAAGCTATTTACCTTCTGTGGCATTAATAACACTGAAAGTTACTTGCTAAGTAAGTAGTTTAGCAAATTATTTTTGTTGCTGTTTTTCAATATATATTACTTATTCCTGTATTTTTCTGTTGAACTTTCCATTACTCTAAAGTAGCAAATCTTCTTGCAGTGCATTTTCTAGAAGGTTACCCCTTCTTGATAAATATTGAAGTATTACCCTAATAATATTTGTAGCTTAAGATTTTGCAAAGTAGTACCTGGAATTTGGCAAATTTTTGTTTTTCAACAAAGCAAATTACGATTTTTTAATTTAAATGGGTATGTATGGCAATGCAAATATTGTTGTTGGCTCTAATTTCTAGGTGAGACTTGGATTTCTTCATTAGAATTTTGTATTTTAATATGGAAATTCATTTTTCTGCTGGAAAGCTTTCCTGTTTCTGAATTTAGTGTCTAAACTTGCTTGCATAACTATTATAGAATTTTTTAAAAAATTAACTCATCATTGAATAGCTAAAAATAGTGTGAAAATTTACACATCTGACAGTAGGTGGATACTAAACCTATGCAAACATATCACATCATTTTATGTGTAGACAATGGTGAACAAACACTTTCTTTTTAGTGAATGACTGGCCCTGCTAGCGGTGAATTATTTGAAAAACTTAGCATAGCTCTATGGTTTCTAATAATCTGTGATACACCCATCTAGTTTTTAGGCAAGCTATTTTAAAAAGACATAATGCTTGAAATGTACAACTAATAAAAGAACACAAGTAAGAAACCTGTGCCTCTCCACTTTGAAATGCCTCCAATGTTCTCAAGAACACTTGAAGAATGTATTTGGCTAATGAAATCATATCTAAATATTTTGCTAGACAAGGTAGCACCTTATGACAATGTTTTAGATTTGTTATCATAAAAAAGATTTTAAAGCTTTACATGTTTTGTTTAATTACAAGCCTGATAGATTTTGCAGTGCAGAAAATTCATACAAAACAACCATTAATACTTTTGTTGCAAAACAGTAAAAAACAACATGAAAACAGAAACTTCAATATCTACAACTTAAACAACCATACTGTCAGAAAATACTTTATTAAACTATTTGTGAATAATTTATGTTAAAGCAACTAATCAAACACGGCTAATGCTAAGCATTGAATGATTTCCTGACATAAAACGAAGATTAAAAAACTCTAAACGAGGATGGTTAAGCTTTGAATGGTGATAGTGAAATGGGCTTGAATGGTGACAGTGAAATGGGGTAGTGAATCTCTTTGAATAAATTGTTCCAGCGTTTGGCAATGTTTCAGCAAATATACAGTTTAAAGATATTGAATAATTACGACAACACTTTGATAAAAATTTTATCCAGTTAGTGTTGTATTTGTGATATTCAAAAATTTTTACCAAAATTTTAGGAGAATTGAATGCCCATAGAGACTGAACCTCTCACTAGCTTTCTTTCATGCAGAATTCATTTGTAATAATTGTTTTTTGTAACAAATTTTTTATCATTTTATTATTTCCCAGAAAGCTTGGTTTATAAAATGAATTATCTCCGCTTTAAATAGTTTACAGATAGCACAGGGAAGTGGAAACGGAGATTAAAATAATTAAACACGTTTTAGGAAGATGTCTATCTGTTTCATAATGGGCTTTCTAGTTTTGATTTCCAAACATTGCTCACGGCGGGCTGATAGTGTTAGATATCGTCTGGAGGAACAATAAAAAGTAGAATCAACGAGGCTTAAAAAAGTCACGACAGTATCCTTTGCGAGGTAAATTTTACAAGCACTGATTATTATTGAAAGCATTAAATATTTGTCTATGAGAGTGAACAATTCAGTAAATAGGCCAGTATTCTAAATCCAGCACTCACTATTTCTTTAAGAATACTAAGCCCATTGAGCTTATTTTCAAGATTCTCTACAAAAGGCGTATTTTAAACTGGTGGTCTTGTTTTAAAAGGAAGGTGCCAGCTGAAGCAATTCCAATACATCCCCTTTGTTCAACATAAATTGCTAACTTTGAGGCTTTGGGAAATCCCTCGCAAAATATCTTACATCTTAAATTTACTTGAAGATTCACAACTGATCTGATTCAACTATTCAACACTCTCTCCTCTTATATATTACTGTTTTTGGTGATAAAACATACCTAGACGTCTAGTTGTATAAGTTATTTGATTTTAGCATTAATGCTACACTATTGGTGGAAGGACACTTTATCAAGCATTTTATGCCAATAACTGTATATCTAAAGAGCCTTAAGACACCTCTAAGGAAAACTCACTAAATCTCTTTCGAAGCAGCTCTTCCTCGCGTTTGGATAGCTTCTGTTCTTGTTTTGTTGTCTCTGTCACGAGAATGTACTTATGACACTTTGCTGGAATCGACGGTGTAGACTTCGGCCTTGGTAGCAAGTTTACCCCATCGCCTGTTTTGCTTAAAGACGAACGAATAAAGTCGACAATAACGGCTTCGTTCTCGTCATTTGCAACTGGTTTGCCATAGCGGAATGACTGCCCTGAGAGACGTGCTCTGAGAGCCTTCGGTTTGTTCCCTGCAACAAAAAGGTATCATTTAGAAAACTTCAGTGGATAACAATGGTTTAGGAAGCATTACAAAAGTTGGGGGTGGGCTCAGCCAGGCGAAAAGGGCACTTTTGTGCCCTGCAAATAGGCACTTTACCTCTGTCTCTGAAAAAGTGATGAGAGAGGGGGGGGGGGTCCTGTGTCTCGCGGTTCATTCGTCTTTCATGAGTGATAACAGGGTTTGTTTTAACGTGCAATGATAACCAATTTGTGCAGTGATAAATCGTTATTGTGCAATGATAAACTCAAATTTTGTGCAGCGATAAAGCTAAAATTTAGAGATTTGGCATTGAAAAAGCAAAATTGAAGCAACTGCCAGCAGACACATAAAGCTAATAAAAGAGCATTACAATATCAAAAACGAGAACCTAACAGTAGCAGTGATCATAATCTATAAATTCTCTTTGAAATTTGTTCCGTATCCAAAACCTATCGAGATTTTTCATAATCCAGTTAGTTTGGTGGGTGTAATCATGAAAATTTTTAAAAGGTGACACCCAAATTTTCAAATATTCTAAATATGTGCGTGTTAAAAATTCCTTAAAATAAACTCTGAGTGATAAAGTGTTTTAATTACACCGACTGATCAGAGAAATGACACTGCTTGAAATAGCTAAGTAGATAGGTTTTGTGACCTTGGCTTTTTAAGCTGTAAAAAAAATATTGTTTTAAAATGAATAACATTATTCTTTTTCTCCACAGTTTCATCTACTTTTGATCCGTTCTGACTCCTATTATATGAATTTTTTGACATCGTTTTCCAAAAAATATAATTCATTTATCAAGAATCGTGCAATATTACAATGAATTGTCTTTTTTTACAATGTAAGAGTGATCTAAGAAATGCAAATAGCGAATTACTAGTTTCGAGTTTATCAAATAAGAAGCAAGATGAAAGAAAATGCTTTGTTGGTTTTTCGCATATAAAGTTAAACTTTGAATGGAAAATTCACGGGATTTGGAAAACCTGCACTGAATAAATTGAAAAGAAAATTTCATATTTGCTCAGAAAGTTACACAAATCTAAAAGTATAACTTGAAATTTTTTCGGCCAACATTTTAGACTATGACCAATAAGAGGTTTGTTTTCAATTTTTTAGTGTCGTGCTTGGTCCTTGTTTGAAGGGGGCTTTGATCACTGATCTAAAAAAAGACTGAATCGATCTTCTCCAGCCCAGCGTTGAATTCACATTGCAGCGTCCATCTTGAGACCTCGCTGTGTTGTATGAGACTAGAGTGCAATCATATTGGTTTCAGTTCAACTTGCTTTTTCATAGCAAAATTCAAAGTAACCGTTGAAACAAAAACTTGCAGCATTCGTAAGTGACGCTAAACATTTTTGTCGTGGTATTAAGCTTATGCGACGGATAATCCATTGTTCACTTATTTTCCTAGGCCTGTTGTCTCTTAGAATATTTAAGAATTTAATGATTGATTTACAATTTAAAGCGCAGCACTGTGTGTGCACCATTTTAACAATTGCCAGCCCAAAGCTTTAGACACGAGAGGTCTAAAGATGGAGAGATTCAATCGCTTCCTCGTGCTGATCAAAGAGAACAATAGGTTATTCCATACAGTCTTTTTGTGAGGTCAATGGCTTTGATCTGTTGAATATATACTAAAAATGTATTGAAAGAATAAGTTCAAATATAACTTACCGTTTGGATTCGTTTTCGGTTTATCAGGCAAAGGTAGTGGCTTGCTGTATTCGTACATACACGGGCTTCTGGCCTCTTTCTCGTCGTCTGCGAAAAACTCTGCGGGGTAATCACGACTATAAGTTGGACTGGCGCTCCTGTTTCCAGCTCTTGCACGCTTCTGTCTCTCAATCACATCTCTTCGAAACTTCGCGCTCTCGTGGCGTCTTCTCAAACGTGCTGAAAACGCTCTCCGTTCTAACAGCTTGTCTTGCGGGCTAGCAACTCGTATTGACTGCGCTTTGGCTGGTGTTTCTGTCTTTCGCCCCTGATCGGCTGAATTTAGAATGTAGAAAGCTTTTTCTTCGTCATCTGCAACGTAGTTCCTCTCATCGCTGGTCGTGGGCAGGCTTACAAATATCAAGCCTTGTTTGGAAGCATCACTATCATGGGTTATTGGATTGCTATAGGACTGTTTCAGTCTTCTATTAGAAGCCACTGGTGCAATAGGAGCATTGGATACCCAGTTATTATAATCCTTAGAACGAATAGCTGCAGGACTGCCTTTCACTGTTTCGACTTCATCGTAAAATGACACAGTTCTCTCATTCAGCATAAATAATTCCGTTGTTTCACGAGACATGAATTCATCCACTTTTTTTCTAATGGCGGTGCCTGCAGTGTCGTGGATGTTTTCTTGACTCCTTTTGAATAAAGATGAGCGTACTTTCTTGTAAATGCTGATAGGTATGTCATGTTGCGTTCTTGTTGTCCTGGGTTCATATGACTCTTGATGGTACGCGTGACTTGCTCTCTCCCTTCCAACACTGACATACTGAAACGGATCAAATCCTCTGCTCTCTTGATCGCCTGTCCCTCCATCCCCCTTTTCATAACCCCTTTTAATCATTTGATTTCCAAACATGTTCAAGCTTTTAGACGCAAATTCTTCATCATATCCACGTGTTCCCCTTTCTTCTCTCCAGTCGTTCCCCTCTTTTCGAAGATTATTACCACGGCTTATAGTTACTCTGAAACTGAATTCGTCTCCATCATGGCTCACTGCTTGGTCTTCCAAGTGGTCCTCTGTTGTTATCTCTTCAGATCTCAGGCTATCCACGGATTTGTTAAAGAACTGATCATTAACCATATTCGTATGATTCACTGCTTCGATTTGTGCATCATCGAAGTCCTCTTGTGCGTTTTTAAAAGTATTCACGTAACTTTCTTGATCATAAAAAGCCGTATTTGGTCGAGTATCTTTCGCCATCATCTCTTGATCTGCACCCCCATCCATGGCTGCGTCAGTAAACTTTACACCCGCCGAATTTGCTCTTGCAGATGTTGAAGTTCTTCTGATGTTTCTGTTTTTCTTCTTCAAAGCCGAGACGCAAAATTTCAAAACATCGGCTGTCTGTTCTTCAGCATTTTCTTCCACTTGGACGTTTATCATGGGAGAATCATTCCTCAGTTCTATGGATGAAGATGAAAGAAACCTCTCGGTTCCAATAAAGTCACCAACTGGGACTCTGACGGCCTGGGAACTCCTTCTTTTCAGTACAGGCACTTTTTCTTGCCTCCTTCTCGCTCTTCTTGTACCACTTGCAATAGCTGGCCTCTGGTTTCGTTCGCTACTTTCCCGAAGTGTCACTTTTTCGCTTCGCATTTCAAGTGGGACATGTGCGGCTAGAGCTTTCTTTGCATTACTTTCGGTCCAACTTCTTGGTTCATAGGCTGGAACCACTCTAGTTTTAACAAAATCTTTAGGTGGTCTTTTTGGTTCAGTTTTGTGCTTTTTGCCTCTGAGTTGCGTACGACCTGTCCCACTTGACAAATTGGAAGATTCTTTGCTTATATTAGATATGTATTGCATGTTGCTACCAAATACTGACTTTCTATTTCGAGTTTTGACACCCTTGGATTCCTCCTCTGGTGCAGAAGAATTTTCAATGTCAGCTTGTAACAGACGGTCAACAGATTTGTCACCAAAAGAGGCTGGGCTGTCTTTAAAGCCAATTTGGAATGGACTGTCTGCCAAACTCTCTTCGACTTTCAGCGGGCTACTTGAAAAAGTATTCTCTGTTTGAAGTGGGCTTTCCACGTTTTCATGCGTATACACAGAAATTGGGCTTGAACACAGTGAATCAAACTGGGCACTTGAAACTCCAGGTCTTTCGTGAACATCAACCTTTTCATCAACATTTTCTTGAGTATGATTACCTCTAAGACCTTTGTTAACTTGATCTACAGTATCAGGACTTTTCAATGTCTTCTCAGCGCTGTTTTTGTAAACAGAATCCACTTTCTTTGCACTGGTTGCCAGCCTAATCTGGTTTTTCACTACCGATACTCCATATTCATCTGTCAGCTTAACATGTTTTTCTGACTCTTGTGTATCGTTATCGAACGCAGGACTCGAGTATCCTCCATCAACAAGCTCGTTTCTATCTTGTTGAGCCATTTTGGAATCTAAGGTATTGCTCAGCTCCGCTGATGAGACATTATCAGCAGCCTGTTGAATTACAGTTTTCTTTGCTGAAACTCTTGTACGAGATTCTGCTGTCTTTTTAACCTTCTTAACAATTTGTCGCTTTCCACTTTTTAATGCTAACTCGTTTTCTTTTGGTAAGTCGTTTTTTGATTGATCAGTGACTGTTATATCCTTCAAAGAACTAGGCCCCTTTTGCTTTTGTTTACTTTTCAACTTTTTCGAATCGATTTTGGCATTTTTTAATTTCTCTGAGGATCCATGTGCAAACTTCCTTCCTTTTAATGAACCTGAATCTTTTTTCTGCTCAGTCTTTGCAAGTAATTCTTCCAGCCTTGATTTAGTTTCAGTGGGTTTCTTGCTTTCTTCTTTTCTTTCCTCCTTTTCATCATCAAATGTCTCTTGGTGTAGAACATCTTCATCTGATTCAGTAACACTTTCTTCCGGACTGTCACCACATGCTGGAAGTCCCCATAATTCTGTCCCTCGACTACTGGCTGAATAAACACTACTTTGATAAATTTCAGTAGGTGCTAGGGATTCATCATCAGATTGTTGGTCTTTTAGTAGAATGCTATCATTGTCACTGAATGAAAACATATCACTACCTTTATCAACAACCCAGGTGCCAATAGTTGAAAACATTGTGTCTTGGTAGGGAACAAGGTAGTTCTCCATGTTGTCACTAACAGGGCTTGGTGGTCTTTTAAGCTCATATTTAATGTGTGGGCTTTCATAAATCTCAGATCCTGAGTTGCTCTGATCTTCATTCTCATCCTCTTTACAAGAAAGCCAGCTTAGTTGTCTCTGATTTCTAATTATGAATATGTGACCATGAAAGCCCATAAGAATTTCCCCACTGCTATTGAGAAAGCAAGCACTTGTTAAAGAGTTGTTTACATTGATCTCACAAAGAAGATTTTTGTCAAGACTCCAAATTTTAATACAAGAATCTTTACCGGAGCTGCACACTATGCTTAGAACTGGATGGAAACTTACAGAAAGTACTCCTTGATAATGATCAACTGACAGCGACTTTGTCATAACAAATGCTCTTTGATCATGGCCAGGCAATTCGTTGACCAAAATATGTCCTGTTAGAAATCCAACTGCTAATGAATTTTCTTTTAGCGCATAACAGGAAATATCATTTTCACAGAACACAGACAAAGATGTCTCCAAGTTTGAATTAATCATTTTTAGAATTAGGCTTTCGCTCCCTTTTGTCATAACCAAACAGGAACACTGCTCCCTCACATACCTTAATCCAATTATAGGATCTTTAAACAATGAAATGGTTTTTTCTTTGCGGCCACCCATTAATGGATTACATAGCAATATATCTCCGTTTTCCATACCACAGCCTAAGAAATTGCATTTTGTTTGCAGCACTCCATCACCATTAAAAAATTCAGTTTCAAAAAAGTCTTGTAGCACTTCAATGCAGTTACAGTTGATCTTGACAGCAAAGTTTTGATCTTCTGGTCCTGAGTAAGGAGTACCCATGGGCTCTTGAGGAGTAAGCGTTGGCTCTCTTGAAGTCTTTTCATGTTGAGGCTCTTCCCATAAATCAATTGGAGCTAAAAAACATGCTGGGTCAGTTTTTGTTGTGTAGACCCATATTTCTGATGGAGTAACCAGGAAGTAGACAAGGTTGTAATCACGGTCATGAACACAGGCAAGTACGTTATTTGACTGCCCCACAGTTGGTGGTGGTAATACTGTGCACAATTTTTTTCCATGTTTTACTGAAAACAACTTCATACTGCTGTCTGAATCAACTACCATCAATCTATTGCTCTTTTTTGAATTTCTTACTAACTCAATAGTTTGTGCTTGGTATTGCAACTGCCCCCAGAACTGGCAAAAGTAATTGAGATCAAAAATTTCAATCTCCTTTGTAGATACGCAAAATAGAAGATTTTCTGATCTGAGTGCCATGTATTCAATGCCTTCACTAAAAACTTTCAAGGAGTAAAGCTCCTCAAGTAAATCTAAGGAGAATATCTTGACATAACCATCAAGTGATGAGGTAATGACCAGATGCCCGTCAGATGGATGGATCATAATCTCAGTAATAAGGCTTGAGTGTGACAAGAAGGAATGAATCTTTCCACCTGAATTTGTCAAAATGCTTATTTGACCATCAATGGATCCAGCAATAACTGAATGAACTGTGTTTGCATAAGCACAAGCTGATAAGTGAGTGGAGCATGCTTTTTTGATGAAAAACACAAACCTCCCTGTCAAATCATAGCACCATATATCTGATTCAGATAAGCAATACAATCTTTGGCATTCATTATCCAAATTTATCCTGTTAATCAACCTCCCTTTGTCAATAGTCCATTTTCTCTCCAGTATCAAGCCATAACTTGCCTTCGTAGAGTCATTTTGTCGGTTCAGTTCCCCAAATTTCCAAATTTGAATTTCAGATCTGCTGGCTGTTACTAGTTCATTTGTGTCTGCATTAAATATCATATGGATCAAAGCCTTTGTATCTGATTCAATTGAAAATGTTTCATGAAAATTTAGGTTGTAAATCTTCAGTTGGTATTCTCTTGTCAATGCAAAATAAAGGTTGAAAGGTCGACAGTAAAGCAATATTTTGATCACATTGAATTGGTATGCTGGAAATTCTAATAGCCTTGATGTCTTGTCAAGCTTATAACTGTTACTCCACGCAGATATTCCTCTTGAATCAACGATAACATACTCACAAGTCTTGGAGTTGTAAGTGACACTTTGAATCTTACAATTCTTCGATTTGTGCTCATATTTCACTTTTGTCAACAAGCCATAAGACATAATAACTGGTTTGTGTTTTAGAGTAGCTATAACTGACGTCGCATCCTCCATTTCGTTGGATATTGTTTCTTCACTCCGGTCTGTGGCCCTCATTTCCATTTCAAGTTGAATTTTGACCTCTAGCTCAACCGCAGTACACATGCAATTTCTTCGGCGTAAACCATGCTGCCAATACTTGCACTATACATGGTTTTTAAAAACATAGCCAGCAAATCAACCTTAAAAGCAGCAAAACTTTCATATAACGTCCTTCTCTCCATCTATAACACATGATATAATATATCGTATCGATCAAATTTCGTTTGCGATTCTCTGTAAATTAGTTTAAAATAAACCTTCTCCTCTAACGATGGAATTCTTCATACGCGTCTTCATAGAACGCAAAACTTGCGACACATGCTATAACTTCACGAGATCATCATAAAATAATTATAGCACTCAGACTAATCACTTCCCAGTTAAAACGTGAACACCTGGGTTTGTTGACTGTTCATTTTGTTGCTGTGTTGCTGTTGTTGTCGCCCTTGGATTCACGAGGGCAGCTCCATCGCAGCGCACAAATCTGGACTGTATCAACTTGCAGACAAAATGGAGAGTAGTACATAAACTTTAACTTTCAGGAAAGATCAAGAAACTTCATACTCGAATCAAACAATTAAGAAAAAGCTTAGCTTCAAAAAATTTGGTTGGCTTTTGTTCATAAAACTTGGATTCAATCAAAATAAATTTTTCACAAAGATCAAATTCTTCGTAAAAAGTAAAATTTAAAGTAAAAAGTCTGAACGATCCTTCAACATAGTATCTAATGGGAGATTACTTGAAATTGGCTGCAACTTTAAGAAAGTGGAGTAAACGATGTCGACCCTTGTTTTTTATGAATAATTAGTGTCAATCAAAAGAGATGAGAAAGTTCAAAATAACCAACTTTGTCCAGTTTGAACTTTTTGCTCGACGGGTGCTACAGAAATTGTAAAATAGTATGCAAAATATTTAGTTTTTCTCACTGCCAGAAACAGTAATAATAATGATTTGAAAATTATTCCTAGTATCCCTGAGGTCGGGCATAGACGCCCCCTCTGTTTATTTTGTTCCGGATTTTTAAGACCCTTCGCTTCTGATTTCCACCACCACTTTGATCCATGAAGACGTTTCACCAATATTCCAAATTTGAACTGCCTTTGCGATCATTTTCTACCTGTGCATACTTTGGCCTAATTTTTGGATTCCCCGCTTCGTTTATTTGAAACTGCAATGGTAAAAAAATAACGAGGCCTGATTTATAAGACGGAAAGATCCGCGCAGGGATGGATTTACAGCGGGTTGTACTGTATGTAAAGTGTGCAACACCCCACCCTAAAAGGTTATGTTCTTCAGTAAATTTTGCTTCTTTTCCGTAAAAAGCTTTTTTGGTGGTCGGTAGTGACAGAATAATGCAATAATTTACGTTGTTTATTTTCTTAATTTCCTTTATCTTGAAATTCAAAGCTGAATTTATAAAACAGGCGTTTCCATAATTTCCCAGTCACCTGAAGGATGTCCCTAACACCCCCTCCTTGCCCCTTAAATCTGCCCCAGGATCTGAGCAATGTATCAATCTCGCATCAGTGTGTTATTTTGTTTCGCTGTCTGTGCAGCTGTAAGAACTTTTCTTGATGTTGCACAAGTTTTCATGCAATCGAAGTGATTCCGCCATCTGAACAAATAAAAGATTGAAATCTGCGAATCCAATTTTTTGTTAGAGGAAATCCCCCATTTGTATACATTTCCATATCAAATTGCAAGTAAACCCTCTCCATTTCCAAGCAAAAAGGCCCTCTTATCGCTTTTTACTGAGAATCTCGGCTGTTGAACACTTTCTTGGAATTGCAGTTTCTCGAATGGCGAAAATAAACTTAACTTTTTTGCTAAGGGGTCAAACGAATTCCAACCAAGGAGACTAGAGTCAAAATAAGCCCCACCACCTATGGCAAAATGCTGACAACGATAATATTGCAGTGTAATTAATTGGTAGTGCGGAGGAGCGTGTGTTGCAATGCCCTTCTGATTGCACCTTGTTGAAGGTGGAGAAATGCGTATGGCGAGAAATAAAGTTTGTATAAGCAGAGTTTGGACAGCTTTTGCAAGCAGAAGGAAACATAGAAGCGTAGAATTAGGTAGCTCGGCTAGAATCAAGGCTGTTCCAGCTTCAATAAAACCGTAAAGTAAAGGATTATGGTTGTCACGACGTAATCTTCATGAACACTGAACAGATAAATGTCCTCTTTCAACGTCAAGATTTTGACTTAGACATGGAGTTGCTGAATCCTGCAAAGATTCGCGGCCTTGGAGTAAAGACTGTTTCTATAATTGGCACTGAAAAAGCTCGAGATCATGCTGTAAGTAGGTTGTAAATCAGACAGGGTAATGTTTCTAATCCATGTCCGTGTTTTGTTTATGTCTAGATGATAATGTACCTATGATCTGTAGGTAGCTAGCACTTTGGAAAAGTACACTCTTTTTTATACGAAGATTTTATAAGAACACGAACCTCAAAACTGTTCAAAAGTTGAGAAAAAATTAAGAACAAGCTGATGCTGATCTACTGTAAAATGTAATTTTGAACAATGTTTCATCTCAAAACCAGGAGTTTTTTTGGTGAACTTTCAAACTTGTCGGCAAATAAAGGATACTTTAATGGTAATTGATGTTCCAGGGAGTGTGTTGCTCTCTAGTTTTCTCTGTGCACATGAATTGCGATTTGGCAAGTTCAACATTGTTTGCCCTCCAATTGAAATATGATCAGCTTCGTGCTATCATTGACCTATTATCAAATGTGGTTTTGTGCCAACTACTACTGCATTCTTCCACATATTATCCACATCAGCTGTCCTCAAATAAGTCCATCATGGAGTCAGAGAGCAGCAAGGAATTTGAAGACATTTCAAAGTCGTTTAGCCTCTTGGAATCGCCCACAAAAAGGGACACACAAAAGTCAAGAGCAAGGCATATGTCAGAGATGAAAATGCAGACACTTTCTTTGGTTGCTGCTTGTCGCTTTTGCGTGATTTTTTTGGATACTGCCCTCCCTATTCTGAGAAAATGGCATTATTGGCGAATTAAGGGGTTCGCAAACAGAAGTTTTCTAGAAAATCGCTGTTGTAAATTTGGTTTGGTGTGCAATTTTAGATTTTGACATTTCTAAGAGCATACTGTATATACCTGCATATAAGAAGATTGATTTTTTTGATAAGACAATTTGGTTTCTTTTACACAATAAAGCATTTTTAATCGACTAATATGAAAAAAGTTGCAACTAATGTATTGTTTTGGCTATACTTTCAGGAAATCAATAATGAAAAATGAACCAGATGCCACTCAAAATTAGAAAAAATAGACGAAAAAAATTCTGGAACTAATATCTACTAACAGAGGTCAGCTTCAAAAGTTCAATGCATAAAAATAGATTCAATAAATTATTTTTTAATTATTTTTTATCATAGGCACAGACTTAAGGGGGGGGGGCTCCAGGGCTTTAAGGGCTCAGCCCCCCTGGGAAGTTGGCTATCGATTTGTTATTCTTGGTTTTACAGAGAAAAATCATCTCAAGAGATTTAATCAAGATCAAATAACAATGGTAATGAAAAATGTAAAAAGAAAATTGCCTTAGAACCCTCAGCTTGGCCTCTTTCTACCCTGTGCCGTTGGCAGTCGCAAATTTTTGTGCAAAGTTTGCAGGAAAATATCAACAGTTCTGTGGCAAGCATTCTAAAGGCCCATTTCCACTTCGTTCAGATTTTGGATGCAAACTCAAGAAGAGATAACTAGAAGAAGCCCAAAAGGCTGCCCTAAACTTCCTTGTCGCTGTCTGACTCAGTGACGGACTAATTTGAAGGCAGCTGATGTGGATAACAGGCGGAAAAACGCTGGAGTAGACGCAAAAGCACCTTTGACAGTTGATGTGTCCTCATGGTGCGATGATGACAGTCAACTGTGATCAACTTTTGTCTTATCAGGGTGAAGACTCTTCTGGTGCTAAAAGTCCTTTTTGATTTTATTACTTTAGGGTCCTAGGTCTTAGGGTCTGGTTTTAATGGTATGCTGGTGAAATAAACATAAAATTAATCAACAGGAAAACCAAACACGTTAGACAAACATGGTACTGTTGATGGCACACCTAAAACTAGACGTGATCAATTTTGTATCTGGAAACATTTATATACCTGAAATTTTTTTCTGGTTTTTTTGCACCAAGACCTAGCGGCTGTTGATGCACCCAATATCTTGTCAAAATTGGCCATACTCTGCAAAATGGCGAACTAGTGTGTACGGCTGATAAAAAATGGATTTGCTCTAGGATAGCACTTATATATAAGCAGGCCTGGCCATAAGACTTTTAGCAAGGAAACTGCAAACAGTTATCCTAATGATATCCAGATGAGCTGTTTGTAGATTAATATGAATAGAAACAAGGCAACAGATTTCAAGGTGATCAATTTGTTTTTCGGAGAAATTTAGAAAATCAATCTGTAGCTCCACTCCAGCAATCGAGAAAAGCCCAGAAAGGAGCAAGAGTTAATGGCTCTTCTCAAATGGCCAGGCCTGTTTATGTTCTCCAGTCCAAGTAATTTTTCATGAGGAAATAATAATTTGTTCCAAATTTCAGCTCATTAAAGAATTTCAAAATAGGAAGACCCTCTTTCAGGATAGGCTATCCATTTTCTGGTTGCCAGGCTATTAAGCTATAAAAGAGGCCAAACTGTTGAACACTTTGTTCTTTGAATTGCTTTGTATTAACACTTGTGCTTTGTATTTAGATAACCTGGTTAATAAATTTTTCTTTATTTATTGTTTTTAAAAGGTTTACAAAATAAAAGTCACATTTGGAGAATGCAGCTGGATTGTAAGGAAGAGATATAGAGATTTTTATGCACTCCATGAAGAGGTAGATAGAATTTTTAATCAGGATACTTTTTCTTTGCAAGATTGAGCACCAAATATTTTCTTTCCTCACTCAATCCTTTCAAAGTGCAATAAGCTTTTTGATCTGACACTCCTGAAAGTTTAAAATATTAGAAAAAGGGTCTGAAAGAACAAGATGAAAAATATGTACCCAGTTGCGGATCAAAATAGGAATCAGAAAAATGCCTCAAGATCTGCATAAATGTCACATCATCTAGCAGAAAGAGGATCACAGATAGAAAAAGGTGTATAATGCGGCAATTTCTTTAGACTTTTGGTAACTTTAAGTGATAAGGAAACATCATTTACTGTCTTTGAGCTTTCAATTTGTGAACAAAACCTAGTATCAACCAATATTTGAACCACACACCTTGAAGTGTTCAGGTGTGCAATCCTTAAGATGTTGATCTTACATTTTTTATAAAGACCTAATAGCCTTTTAGATATAATATATACTAATGTGAATATGTTTGAAGGGTGCATAACTATTTGAAAAAGTGTATGACATTTTTGCAAACCAAATTATTTTTTCAGAATTATTGATTAAGTTTCTTTGAAGCAAAATAATTAGTAAAAATAAAATATGTTTTTTAAGAGTGATTGTACCTTCCAGATAACACACAAATAAAGTTAAAATATAATTCAAAGAAAATTAATAGGAAATTAAAAAAAGAGAAACAAGAATATTCAGTCAAAACCTGATGCTGCCCACATTATTTAAAGCACATCAAGGGAGTCTTGGGTGTGTGTGGAGGGGGCGCATGCAACCCCACTTCTAATTTTTCAGCATCATAAATTAAATAATATTCAAATGTCTAAATATTTGTGATAACCTTTAATATTGTTGGTTTGCAAGTCTAGACCATCTTATTTTATCAATTTCTAGCTGGTTGTCTCTCATGGACTTCCATGGGATTTGCTCCCACCAAAGAAATTCATTGGCAACCTCAATGCTGAGCACATTGAAAAAAGAAGGCTTGCTTTGGATAAATACTTGCAAAATATCTTGGGGGTTTTGTTTGAAATGCCCACTGAGGTGGTAGAATTCTTGGAATTTGACAGATTTGTAAGTGTTATCTTTTGTATTATTGAATGCAAATACTTTAAGAAATTGTATTTTGAATATGAATAGCCAGTCTATTCTATTGTTTTTGAGTCATTTGTGCATGTGCCCCATTTTCTTTTCATGGTACTAAACGTCTAATAGCATTTTGAGTAATAATCAAAGGAGTTTCCAGCTCTGTTGTTATTTTTGATGATGCTTGCCTTTATCCACCTTGTAGAAGTGTAAGGTAGAAACCCAACATGTAACATTGAATCCTTTGGGTGCACTATGTTGTATTGAATTCTATTATTACCTGTGCTGGTCCTTTCTCCCAATGTGACCACATCCCATGATTCCCATGCCTGGAATTGCAGAGAGCTGGCAACTCTCCTCATTCTAGGTGAAGATTTGGTTATGTCAGGGGCTGGAACCACAGAGCCTGGATCTATAGTCGGCGACCCTAACCACTAAGCCATTTTTGCATGTTAAATAATCTTTTTTGTGTTACCCGAATGGATGCAAATTCCTGTGTTTGTTTTTGAATAGATAAATTATAAAATTGCACACATAAAAGGGAATGGAAGGTTTTGAGGTTAAATGAGCTGGTTTGCACCCCCATATGAACAGCACATTATGTTTGTTTAAGAAGATATAGTGCAACCAATAAAAGTGATACAGACATACACAGGACTAATGATACAGACAAATTCATTTAAGTTTGATATTTGCAAATAGGATTTGCACTTAATTCTAGGGCACTAGTTTTGTGGAGTCACCAAGCTAAATTTTTTTATTTGTTTGTATCTCTATTTTTCTTTATTTGTTACATTTTTCGGTTAGGATGTCAACTCTGTTTGTCACAAGCTTGCAAAAGATTTGTATGAGATTGGTAAGTTAAAACTACATCTGCTTAAAGCTAGTAAGACCCTTTTTTGTGCACAATTTATAGCATTGTAATTCTTTGTTTTTAATATGCTCTAAGATGACTTTTGTCTTTTTTTTGTATGTCAATGTGTTAAATACAAGAACCATGTTACCCTCTATGATTTCAATTCCCTCTTGCATTTCTATAAATGAAAATATAGAACATTTTGTTAAGCTGTGTGTCTCATTTTTGCCCAAATTGTTTATTGCTTGCTATTATAAAGCAATGTGTCTCAGTCTGCAAAGATATTAGTCATTTATGACTGTTATTATTAGCATGTTTTATGTTTAGCTTAGAGGTCATATGGTATGTAGTTAGAATGGGATACAATTTTGAACCTGCTTATCACAATGCATATATTCGAATTGTAATAGGCCATATTTTTCTACTTCTATTTATCAATGATAAAGTTAATTAATTTGATTTGAGTTGAATATAGCCTTTTTTAGTTTTATCAAAAATGGCAAGGAATGGAATGGTATGATTTAATATAAATTCATTTCAGGGGATGGCATTATTGATAATGATGAAGTTTTCACAATTTCACCTTTACAAATTCATTGCATCAATAGAAGGCTGCTTTTACCATTACCTACATGTGGTAAGTATGCTTTCCTTTTTATGGAACTTTACTGGCTGTGCTTCCCCTCTTAAGGTGATAGAAATACTTGAATGTTTATTCTCAGTGTTATTCTGAGTGATAAATCTTGATGGCATAATGCAGGCAAACTTTATTATGAAACCCATCCCAAGGTTTCCCCCATTTATGGCTACAAACTCACCTTATTTATGTACCATGCATTTTGCTTCTGTTTATTGTGCTATTTGGAATGTTTATAGTATGAAAGAGTTAGCTAGTCAAGTTTTTCTATTTACTTTGGATGTTTTTGCAGAAAGTCAAATGAACCCCTATGCAACTTTCACACTTCCCTCATACAACCCACACACACCCTACATACCCATCACACATCTATCACACACCCACCACATGCTCCTATGCATCCCTCCCATACCCCATCCTTACATACCTCCAAAATCCCACCTCGTGAGCTTGATCTCTCTAGTGAAAACTGAGAACCATAATCCTTTCATTTCTATTCAATCGAACTTTTGGTCACCCTTTGTCTTAACATAATTTAATGGTTTAAATTTTTTGCCAATAGTTTTGCTGAAGTTGTTATCAATGATTTACAAAAATAGAGCATTTGTCACAAGCACAGAATATCGCAGAGCCCTTTTTATCTGCTGCATGTCGAATTATTTGTATTGAGCTGTTTCAATTTTGGTTTTAGATTCAGATGATCCGAAGGAGGATATTGGTCATCTTTATTCCTTTGTTAGCCAAGCAAAACACATAAAGGTAAGAATGTGATGCTATTCCCAATATTCAAAATATGAAGCTTTAGCACTTCTGTAAATTCTTCGCATCTAAGACTCATAAACCCCAACCTCTAAATCCCATTTAGCCTCTAGGCCGCACCCCTCTCGATCCAGACCCCTCCTTGAGGATCCATTTATTCCAGCTCAAGGGAATGTTGATCATGCTTAACCGTCCTGATAGAATGAAGTTGTCATAGAAAATTGTTTTATTAAATTGATTACCTGCATACGGAAGGATTTTTCAGTTGATCTCTGCTTTTTGCTGTTGAATAATCTAACAGTTTCATAAATATACTCTACAACTTAACAAGTCCCCCTTCCTCCGAATAAGTACCCCTCGAGTAAAGCATTCGGAAACTCATTCTGATAAGAAGCCAATTGGGTCTTATTCGAAAATTAACTGTGCTTATTTCCAGTTCATTGCTCTACACGAAAAATTATTGCTTGGCAAAATTCTTTCCCTACACGTCTTCTTTTCTTCGCAACGATAAAACACGGCTTATTTTTATTCTTTAAATATTACATTGACCTTCAGGCTTTTTCTGTTTATAAAAGTAGAAAACCTCGTTTGTTTTTCATGAAAAGCTGTTGTCGTCCTATCCTGCTTTACCTTCGATAGCTCTTATATGTAAATCTGAGTTGCCAGCTGTCACCATCCACTATCTCACGCACTGATCCTTTTTGAAGAAAAAGCTCTTTGTTTGCAACCAAGAATATCCTTTTCCCTATACACTCTCGAAATTGTACTGTACATCTTTGCATCTGTTACAGTCTTCTATGGCAGTTTGTTACTCTGTATTCTGAAAAAGCCCTGTATTGTGCTAGCAAAGCATCTCTGTCTAGGATTTTAACCAAGTTCCCTTGTAGTTTGCTTGAAAGTATCAAGCTCATAAATTGTCTGCTTTTATCATCAGGTTCAAGGCGCAAGCAAAGACAATACATTTTTCTCAGAGGGAGACCTCACATTTGACGTTTCGATCTTTAAGTCATTGGAAACCTTGACAGTGAGTACATCTCTTTATCAAACTTTATGTTGATGCCTTTAAACAATTTAAACATAACCAAATCTGT
Source organism: Rhopilema esculentum (assembly GCF_013076305.1). Next base: position 6,646,634 of record NW_027019809.1, on the reverse strand, counting down.
TGATGTGTCAGGATGTCTAGTGTTGCCAAAAGGGAAAATGAACAATGCTTGAAGCTGTCTGAAAAGTTCTTGTTCGTAGACGTAAAATATTCCATTGCAGTCCAAGACAGTGAAAGCGGATTTCCTTGTTATATATAAGACTTATTAAAATATTTCGATTACGTATCACAGAAAACACTATTACTGATGTGAGACACTTGGTAATTTCTTTGTTGGGAGGAGGAAGGGGGCTTGCCAAGGCACGGCATCTTTTCTCGAAGGGGGGGGGGGGTTGGGGGTGGCAGAGCTCACTCATTGAGGCTTCTTGCTATTTGAATTCTTACTGGGTTTTCCTAACTTTTGGTGCTCCTTTTTCTTATCAACTGCGCTTCCAATCGTCTTCTAATTTTAGTCTAGAGTCTGTTTATCATTCAGATTTTTTGTATCTGTCTAGCTTTGCGGCTGTGATCTGGAATTATTGAATGGTTTGGAAGTGCTACAACATCAGCTATGGGAGCTGAATGTTGCCAGATCACTCAATTTTATAAAGGTAATTTCGTTATTTGTTTTAGTACTATTTCTTAGCGAATTCTCAGCGTCTACCGCTAGTGAAAGATCAGTTTAAAGCAAGTCACAGCTGAGGAATATATGATCATGTGATAAAGCCTCATGAGAGATGCCTACAAGCAACTAATGTTTCTTTGCATTCAAATAATAATAAGCAATTAGGAGCACACGATTAAGAGTGTAGGACACAAAATACGGGCACATGTGGTCATCTTCGCTGCAATAATGTATTCTAGAATCGCTATAAAATGGATTTCTGACATTGCTCGTGTGGTCATTTGATTTCAGGATATACTGATAACAGCAAACAGTTGGAGTTGTGGTGTTTTGACAAAAGTAGACCAGGAGGGCGAGCAGCAGTTTTCATCGGAGTTGCCATCTTGGAACAAGATTGTGCTAGCTGCATTCACCAACAACCAGCTCACATCAATAGATAACACGATTGTAAGCATGTGTTATTGTACAGTAGAAATTGGCAATCAATATTCGTTTAACGTTGCGTTTCTGCTTATAGGGCTAAGGTTAGGGTTAGGGTTAGGGCTAGGGCTAGGGCTAGGGCTAGGGCTAGGGCTAGGGCTAGGGCTAGGGCTAGGTTTAAGGTTAGGGTTAGGGTTGGGTTAGGGTTAGGGTTAGGGTTAGGGTTAGGGTTAGAGGGTTAGGGCTAGGTTAGGGATAGGTATGGTTAGGGTTATCAGCAGAAATCAATTTATTTTACCGATAGGCCATGGATTCTGCTTACGTCTCTACTATAAAAAGGCAATTATCAGATCACAGTAAAGTAACTAAAAAGAAGAAATTTCTTGATGTAATTTTTATTTTTATATAATAACGAGTAGGCTAGCGACTAGGTAGCTTATCTAACTGTGAAGGTCAGCGATTCTTCTTAAAACTAAACTAGAAAGGAAGATGGTATTAATGTAAAATAAGAGTTTAAGATCTTAAGACTTCAGAATTGTGATAGAAAAGGCAATGGCTGCGTCTTCTAATTGAGTGTCGTTAGTTTTTTACTGTGCGAAAGGTGTATTTTGCTTTCCATTTTTGTCATCCTACTTAAAGATTACATGGTATTATTTAAAAAATCATGCTACGTTAAAAGTATTAAGTTACTGCTTGCACGATGAATCCCCTCTGGTTGTTAATCAGTTCCCTTATCTTTGTAGACACTGCTGCCTAATATTCGGAAGCTTGATCTGAGCCACAATCTGCTAACAGATGTGCAGTTTCTTGAGGTAAAGACATGTTAAAATCTTGAAAGGTTGATGATACTTGCCCCTGAAGGGACTGAACGGCAAAGCAGGATTTGAGAAATGAAATGGTCTGTTGTGGTTCATCTAGGGCCTTTAAGTTGAACAGTAGCGATTGTAGAAATTCAAGCACAGAAAGCTAAACTGTTGAATCAAAGATAAAAATTCTATTGAAACTAGTTTCGGTGCAGCAGCTTCCTTAAAACATAGCACAATTTAGGACGTTTCGATTAAAAATGTTTAGAACACATGCATATATCTGTATCGACTATGTTTTCATCGAACTCATTGAAGAAAAATTTAATCAGGGTGATGGTATATTATTAAACCAAGTAGATTTATCGAAATAGCCAGCTCATGGTCCTGTATTATGTGAATTACCGTTAGATCTCTTTTTACCAACTAAGTTTTAGGTCTAGCGACAGAACCAAGCATCTAGTGGCCCTACAAGCCACAAACAGTATTGGGCGATGGCAATGTTAGAAGCAAGGGCTCGCTCCTACCCCAAGGGCAAGTAGTTCGCTTTAGGGCAGATGGAGGCTGGAGGGCAGGGTGGCATGGTGTGCTCATTACCAGGGGTGTAGGGGCTCTTGCGCAAAACTCTGCGAAAAACAATAGCAAAAGTACAAATAGTACAAAAGTACGGCATCAACAAGGGGGGCTCAGCCCCCCTGAGCTTCCCTAGCACTACACCCCTTGCTCATTACCCGCGTATAAATTATTCAAAAAACCAAAAAAACAATCTTACTAATTTTTAATTCTCACTGATTTCTAATGCAGCACCAATATCTATTTAAGAGATTCAATTCTGATTTTAGAACTTTCTTGATTCCAACAGAGCTTTCTATACCTTCGAGATTTGGATTTGTCCTATAATGAAATCACTGATGTTGAGGATTTCCCTTACAAACTTGGTGCCATATCGGTCCTGAATTTGGCTGGCAATCGATTACGTGACGTCAAAGGTATTGGAAAGTATTTTCTTTTTGTAATCGTGAAAGTTTTGTAATGCCTGTAGGATGGGCTCTGCTAAAGTAATGGTTTTCAGTGGTCCTTATGTAAATCAAAGTTGTGAACTGGAACCGCGCAAAACGAGGAAGTTGCAAATCCAATGACTCAAATGCTAGTATTTTTAGTAAAAAAAATTAACTCGTTACCTTTTGTCAACAAATCTTGGACAAATTTTGAATTTAGCATGTCTTTGCCCTTTGGAACTGGATTTAATTTTTCTTGCAACCATAAATACTAGTTGTTGATCTTCTAGATAATTTTTAAATTAATTTCACAGCAATTTTCATTCTGACGTAAATATTACAAATTATCTTATCGATTTTTAGGACTGGAAAAAATGTACTCTTTGAAAAGCCTGAAAATTTCGGACAATATAATTGAAAAGGTAAATTTGTATCAATTTCCTGAATTAATTTTAACAACTTTAGTTTAGTGTTTCTAAGATTTTGAAAATTTATTATCATATTTATCTCTGCCTGTTAAAGTGAATGTATGTTGGATTAATTGGATCTAACATAAAATGAAATTTTGACTAGGCCCAAGATATATTTCTTGTTAGGACTTATTTGATTCATACAAAAATTTCTCTAAATGAAGAAATCTTCTTTGGAGTGCTCTCGTGTACCTAGTCCGAAACCTGTTTCAAGCATCACATCCTTGTGCAACAGTGACCTGAGTACCATGAAAAATTAGTACCAGTATTTAACGATTTGTGAAGAAGAAGCCTATAAACAAATAGCATTGCTTTGCGAGAGTTTGATCCTTAAATGTTGTGTCTTTTATCACTTAGCTAGCCAACGTACTTCCGCTTGGCAATCTACCCTTGCTCGAAAATATTGACATCCACGGAAACCCTTGCACTGTAGAGTACCATGACAAATAAGTACCATTAATTAACGATTGTGAAGAAGAAGCCTATAAACAAATAGCATTGCTTTGCGAGAGTTTGATCCTTGAACGCTGTGTCTTTTATCACTTAGCTAGCCAACGTACTTCCGCTTGGCAATCTACCCTTGCTCGAAAATATTGACATCCACGGAAACCCTTGCACTGTAGAGTACCATGACAAATAAGTACCATTAATTAACGATTGTGAAGAAGAAGCCTATAAACAAATAGCATTGCTTTGCGAGAGTTTGATCCTTGAACGCTGTGTCTTTTATCACTTAGCTAGCCAACGTACTTCCGCTTGGCAATCTACCCTTGCTCGAAAATATTGACATCCACGGAAACCCTTGCACTGTAGAGTACCATGACAAATAAGTACCATTAATTAACGATTGTGAAGAAGAAGCCTATAAACAAATAGCATTGCTTTGCGAGAGTTTGATCCTTGAACGCTGTGTCTTTTATCACTTAGCTAGCCAACGTACTTCCGCTTGGCAATCTACCCTTGCTCGAAAATATTGACATCCACGGAAACCCTTGCACTGTAGAGCAGTTCTACAACGTGCGTCTTATTGCCCAGTTTGGAGATCGTTATGAGCAAGTGAGTTTCATTTTAATTGAGTGTGCTTAAAGCTTTGCTTTCTTTGCTGACTGATACAAACGTGAACTTTTGACCAGCAGGTTCGTTGTACTCTGTTCCTAATGTAATGGAACGATTGGACAGGGACTAATATTTTTTTATCAGTGCTAGTTATAATGGCCGAGTAGAATTAATCTGCTTCAATACAACATTATGACTATAGTAAAACAAACAAGATTGATTAAAAATAGATACAATGCTTATTAATAAAGAAATTTTACAAAATGCAAAGGCAATGATATTCACAAGCAACATTGGCAGCATTTGTTTTTCACTAGGTCTGATAAATTTCATGCTTTGGAATGCTCAGTTGTTTGCAAGAATTTTTATCAAACCATTATCCTCTTGGCTCATCTGCCAAAAAGATTTACTTGAATGCCTTATTGTTCACATTAAGATACATCTGTGATATCTCAATCGTTACATCTTTTAGTATTTTTTCAGTTCATTCAATAGTTTTATCTAGATAAAAATCAGCCCATTTACAGGCCTTGTTTGTCTTGCATTCCTAGGTGACAGTTGATGGCATTCCAACATGCAAAACCGATCTGGTTCGTGTTTTATAGCTAAAAATCATTCTTGGATTTTTTGATCCCATTCTGCAGTTTACAAATAATTTTGCACTTACCCCTTATCGTCACTCGCAATCTCATATATTGTTCACTGGGGATTCAATAAGCCGAGCTTTTTCCACACAATTATAAGCAGTTAGGCTAGATCAAGCTATTTTGGTTAGACTCTGACTGGTCTTATGCGGTATCACAGAGAGTGGGCACCGAACACTACCAAATGTGAGCACATGACAACCCTGTTATGGCACGTGTTTTATGCTAAGAGCCAATCAGTGTTTCTGATTGGTCAAAATAGACAACACCTGTCATGAAAACATTTTGCAGACAAGTCGAAGGTTCCATCCGTTTATAACCAATGTTTTCTTATTTTTAATCTTTTGTGTTAATCGTTCAAGTTAAATACTTGTTTATAAAATGATCTTGAGATATCTTTGTTCTTTTTAGTCATGTTTCCTCAGAACTTTTTTAGCCTTTATTTTTCTTCTTTCGCTTTGTTTTTTCCTTTATTTTTTTGAGCAGCTGTTCTTCCATCTGACCTGTTAAAACCTCTACACTAAAATTAGATACAAAATTATGTTTTCATACTATTATACTTATTATTATGGTAAGCTTAGATAAATATCAGTGCAAAAAGTCTTGGAAAGCTAACGTGTATATGCAAATTCGAATTAAACCACCCCCGCTCAACATTGAAATCAACCAACAAAACAGTTTTGCTTTACTGCAAAATACTGAAAACGTCTTATGAACTAAATTCTTTCGTGCGAAGTGTATGAGTTTGCTTACGAGGAAGGTGGAACAATAGTTGGAAGAGTATTTAGAAAAAAACGAAGATATCAAGCTACTTGGGGTTCCTGGTAATTTTGGCGTTAGTTTTATGCAGGCCTGGCCATTTGAAGAGAGCCAGAGAGGGGCTACAGATTGCTCTCCTAGATTGCCCCCCTTGAAATAAATTTTCCTTTGTTTCTATTCTTATTCACCTTCAAATAGCTCACCTGGATATGACTAGAAGAGCTGTTTACTGCTACCCTGTTGAAATTCTTGTGGCCAGGCCTGTTTAATCTACGCTAGTCTTAATACCTGTACAACTTCTGCCTAACATTCATAGTGCAAGATCTTTTTTGTTTTTTCCTTTATCGATTTCCACTTATTTTCTCAAGACGAAAGCTCGCGAAATCATTGAGCTGCAGAACAGTTACGAGCTCATTACTGGCCCTGAGAATTATTACAGACCTTGCATCACAGCCTCGTCTAGGGCCGCAGACCCAGTCCAGCCTCTCACTCCTCCGCGATCGCCAAGACACAAGGGTTCCAAGGTATAAACTACGTTTTTCTTTTTAAATATCTTATTGATTTTTTGCTCTAATAAATTTGCAAATACACGCTACATATTTTTAATTTCAATTTGTTTTGTGTTCTATTTTGTTGTTTCTTTATTCTAGAAACATCATATTGCTGAAATCAAGGAGGCTGCTTCTAATCAAAGAAAGTCAGGTATTTTGTCTACGTTATCGCTAAATTCTCCCCCTTTCCCCCGTATCATGCTGATTCCTTCATTAGAAGTGTCTATGCATACATCCAAGGGGGGGGGGGGTTGGTGTTTCGTATTAATTCTATGAATCATTTCATACTTTGCTTCATGTTGACGGTAGTACTGACTACAAAAAATTGCTTTTTGCCGAATTGAAGCCGAATTAACCGAAGGACACAGAAATATGGCGGGGGGTGGGGGTGGGGGTAGACCTCCCCGGTAAATCCGTCCCTGCTAAAGTTAAAACCAATCAAGATATTGAAAGGGAATGTCAAGAACAATTATTGTATTCTGTGTTATTTGATGGGGTCTCATTTACCAACAGTGAACCCCAACGCTGTCCTCAGCTATTGGGTTCCTACCTTTCTTTGCACTATATATGCTTACGTTGTAGATCTGCTGTCTTCCACTGAAAAAGAAGAAGTAAAGTTTCGTGAACAGGTCGAGAAGCTGAAAGCAAAAGCTGGCGAATCGTGGCTTTCTTTCTATAACGAGTTGCAAATAGAGGAGACAGAACAAAGGACAAAGGTAGTTGCATGTTTAAAATCTAAAGATTTCAGGTATAAAAATGGCTCAGTGGTTAGGGCTTTTCGTCGATTTCATAAATACTAAAATATCGAAAAATTTACTAATTTCAATTTTCCGGGCCTAATTTGATGTACTACTGTTAATTTGATTGAAATGTTAAGTTCTTTTGTTTTCTTGAAAGGAAAGAAAATGTTTTGGTTCATAATTTTGCTACATATTTAACGTTAGGCTCGGTTATTAAGGAATACATTGAAAATTTTTCACGAATAGTTTGGGAAAATGGTTATCTTGCAAAAAAGAATTAGCAATGAAAGCATTACTGTTTTTATCAACAATTTTTTGGTTGTAACGACTCAGATTTTAATTTAAGACAGCAACAGTTAGATATGAATTGCAACATCTCCTATGACCAGTTAATAATAGATTCTTCTCTCTCACATTGTAAGACCATTTTTTAAAGATTTGCGGACTTTTAATGTCACATTTCTCGCTTTATTGACGTATTATCTTTGGTATAATTAGTTTCCCAAGCTGTAATTATTGACAGAATGATATTAACTTTCCTCAGTATCAAACATATTTGCACACTCTCTCGTTGTATCTGTCAACTAATGTTTTCTTTCCCCCATCTTAATAATGCTTCGTTTTGTATCCTAACCAGAAGGAGGCTACACCTTCACAGCGGAAAATACCAGAGCAAAAGGCTGAGGTAAAGTTTAATTCAACCAAACCTGATGACCAGAATTCTAAGCCGGTCAATAAAGTAAAGCCTTTGCAGTTGCAATCAAACAATGATGTGCCAGATTCATCGGACGAACGATCTTCCTTCCGAAAGGTGAAAAAACAAATTGTATTCGCTCTTATATTATTAATCATGTTTAATATACTGCTCGCATCGTAGAATATTTAAAGAAATGGCCTTGCTCTCGCCGACTTCTTTTAAATCAAAATTTTAAACTTAACAGAATTACACCTTTAGTAATCATCCAAAAGAGGATCGAGAACTTTAGTCAGGTCCTATACCATGTAGTCTATTAACTTCCATAAGTCTGTTAACTTAACAGTGTTAAGTAATAGGTGTCTCCTTGTCAATTTCTCTGCCAATGTTCCTCTTTTATTCGTTAAAGTATCCATCTTTAGGACTATGTGTGTAGCTTATCCCCTCTTTCTCATTAAAGTTCCAAACTTCACGTTGAACGTAAACAGCTCTATTTTTCGTCTGGTTTCTAGTGAAAGTTTAAATTGAATTTGGCCTCCAAGACGCCTGCATCACAGGAGCAGCGGGGTTGCCACTTTTCTTGAAAAATTTAGCGATTTTGTTCATTTTGCTGTTGGTTTGCCCTTTTTCTTGGAGTTTTGTCCCGATTCGAACCTTGATTGCGAATGTCCCTGGTTGACAAGAAGTTTCCTCGTCACATTGTAGGTTGTGTATGACGTCATACGGGAAGAAAAGTACGAAGAGAAGCTTCCAGGAGCTGTCATCAACGCCCTGGAGGATATGCTCGATCAAAACATTGATTTGTAGGTTCATTTTGAATATGCTGCTAGGACCTTTAAATTTTATGATCTCATTAAATTTCATGATTCTTTTCGAAAAATGCTGTTTGTTTGACTGATTCTTTCAAAATCATACTTTTTGAAATTAACCAAATGAAACAAGGGGAAAAATACAAATGATTAGTAGCATCAGCTTTTGTATTGTTATTCAATACAGATCTTGTATTTTTACGTAACAGCGATACGGTTTTCTAAGAAAAAATGGAATCTCTGCTTGCCCTGTATGGATGAAACATCGGACAAAGTTGGCAGTTCTATGATATGATTCGGGAAATATTTGCTTGACTTCTGTGAATACGTTGCTGTGAATTTAAATGTATAACTTCAACCTGTTTGTGTTTGTGTATCACGTGACTATTAATTTGTTCTGCTTGGTCAGCATAATAATGATGCTGCACGATTAGGGAAGGGTACCGTTATCCCCTGTTTATCTTTGAGCTATTTGCATCCCTTCCTATATTGCTGCGTATTAATCGCGTATTATCTGTTTAACTTAGCAACAATACTTTTTTATCTCGAACGCTTTCTTTTTTTTACCCAGGGTCAATGAAACCTTTCTGGTTTTTTATGAAGATAAAATTTCTGGCGAGGATGAAGAGCATATTGTTACCTTTGATGCTGACAAAAAGTGTTTGATGGAAATTGATTTATTGTCTGGAAGGCAAACTGGACAGTATCATGTAGGTAAGAAAATATCCAAAACTTTTGTTGATGTGACAGTTCGAATTTGCAACTCTCAGTTGCACGCTTAATGCGATCATCAGGTGGTGTATTTGTAAAAACCAATACAAAAGAATCGATCCTGTGTTCAAAGAGTTCTGTTGAATTCATATCCATCTGAAATTTGATGCAGCACATCTTATTTGGACCCAAATAACATCGAGTATTAGAGTTTTTGAATTAGTTAAACGAATATTGTTTTAAAATCAGAATTTTGTTTAAAATTGACAGATGAGATTCGAAACATCCGTGTGGAAAAGAAAAGTGGGAAATTCCTACTGTATTTCGACGAAAAAGATGAGCATAGTTTAGAAAAGGGTCTTTGGTTGGAGAAGGAGCTCAAATTTAAAGATGTTAAAGACTGTGCCGGGCTGTTTGCTCTTCTGATTGGATACACTGAAGACAATGGTAGCAAAAACACGTGAGTGTTTACCAATCATATACATTGATCAGTGATTTCTGAATTAAATAGCTATTGTTGTTTGGCAATAGTGGTCTCTCCGTGATTTGTGATGTTTCATTGACCTATAAGAACGCAAGCAGTTGCTGATTAATCAATTAATCATTTCTTAGCTTGAGTGATTGTTCGGTGATTTTTTATTTAAAGGCCCTATGTTCCGACGCATTTGATTGGCCATTTAAACCCATTGTTACGCATCCAATCAGCAACGTAAGGCTTCTTCTCATTGTTTTCTAGATCAGAAACGCACTGCAAAGCCTATTCTTAAACACTATTAGGCATCGAAAGTTTTCCCAAAGGCCCTGGCATTTTAAGCTTTCAATCTAAAAGGTTATTACTAACAAGAGTAATAATTTACTTGTAGAATGAACAATTTATAAAAGAAATTATAGATTTGCCATGTGCGATATTTTCCTTACTTACCTTCCCTTGCAAGATTTTATTTTATGATAGCTCAAGGTCCCTTGATTTAGTTACTCTCAGTTCAGATTTTATAGCTTCAGATTGCAAGAACACATGACTTACTCTCCGTTTAGGTCAACTGATGAAACACACGAAGACACCAAGCCGGAGCATGTTGTATCCCCAATGGACAATCCATTTCTTCTTAGAAATGAAGTTCTGCTCGGGTTTTTCCAGGAATTCGTGCAGAAAACAATGTCTGTGAGAAGAGATACAGAACCTAGAGAGCGCGCGATTGAAAAGACTGACAGCTTTAGTTCAATGGCGTATCAAAATATTGGAATCGGCGCCCCTTTCTTAAAGCATTCGGTACCAAGTGACACAAACCAAGATGTAGTTTTGATTCTTTGGGTTGGCTGTTTACCTTACATTTTCCCAGAAGAAGAACTGCCAACGTGCCTCATCATGACTAATGTTAATATCTTCCTGTTCCGTGTGTTTCTTCCGGAAGATACTTCGCTAAGTGCTCTTCCGAAAACGGTTAAAGAGATGAAGGAAATCTTCCACTGCTTTTACAGTTTTTCTCTTAAGTCAATCAAAGAGATAGTTGTCGGCCTGTACGACCAAGCCTTTCGCATTGAGGTGAACAACGAAGGATCAAGGGGTACATTCACGTTTCTCACACGCCATGCATCGAAAACAGCGCAATTTCTCGAGGCATATTGCTCAGTGATTGGACTGGGCGAGGAGAAGAGCTCGCTTGACATGAGACGTAGGACATCATTCGTCTCCGGTGATATGACATCTTGTATTTCCTATCCTGATGAGAGTAAGATTGACGCGCTCAAAACGCAGCTTACCACGCAAGGCTTTTCTCCAATAGAAGATCGCGAGAATCTAATATCGTACTGCATTGTTTACGTGTTTGAAGATGCCAAAGATCAAGAGGAGTTTCTCTACGCCACTGACATCCCTGTGTCCAGCATCAAAAGCCTTATTCTAACCAATCTGCGGCTGTTTATGTGTGATGAAGACTACGTTCATTGGCCTCCGCCATCTTTCGTGAGAAGCCTGCCAACTACCCCAGAGTGGGTTGTCGATGAAGAAGAACCGGTTGCAGAATTGATTGGTGTTGACTTATGGCAAAGTAACGATCGGAAATATATGCTCGCAGGGAATTATGGGATGACCCTGACATTCGATGATTCCGTTACTGAATATACAGAAAGTCTCAGCAAGGAGGTATTTATATTATGTTAATCTTGATTTAAATTGACTTGAATTTTCCCTTTGCTCACCTCCCTCGTCTCCCTTAATCTTCAATACCTTTATTATCTCTCCCTACTTTTTTCCACCCTTCCCCCTGCTTTTTTCACTCTCATTTCTCTCAATCAAACCTCCCTCGTCTCCCTTAATCTTCAATACCTTTATCTTTTCTCCCTACTTTTTTCCACCCCCCCCCCTTTACTACACTTCTCTTTGCCGTTCCACATTCCGGTTTCATCTTACCTGCATGTTTCCCTGACTTTTCCTGTTTTCCATCCTCCCTTATTTCTAACCCGAACCCCATCTTCCGCATCCGCATTTCTTCACCCCCTTTTTCCTCTTTTATTCTTTCACCACTCTTCTTGTATCCTTTGCCCAGCTATTCTACAAAACAACCCTCCCCCCCCCTACTCCCTATACTTTATCTTCCATCCCTTTCCTATTATTTTTCTTTCCCATAACCTTTCATCGGCACTTTCATCGGCTTTGTCATTCAACTCTTGTTATTCAATTTTCAGGATGCGACGACTTTATGGCAAGTAATTTTTGGGTCATTATCAGAACGTGATCAGTTCGTGCGTTCATTGTCCTGTTTATGGAAGAATCAGTTTGATCAGAACCTATCCGTCACTCACTCTAAATTACTTTTAAAACCAGTGTTAAATCTTGATGTTGTGTCCGAGGCCGGTTCGTTAGGAAACGGCAAAAAGGGTCATACCAGAGTACCATCCGGGAATCTTTCGATCCCCGTCACAAAGCCAATCGAATACCCAGACATGCTTATGGCCTTGAATCCAGTAAGGCAAAGAAGTTACTTTAAGGACCACATTGCACAGTTTGAAGACGAGGCTACTAAAGGAATTCAATTCATTATGTGCAGCGGATGCATCTCATATCTTCACCCTGAGAAGGAGTTCACCGTTGTCATCATAATAAGCTGTTCGAATATCTACCTGATTTCTTCAGAAGAAGACCATGCTCTTATCAGTGCGAAGAAATCAATATTGGACGGATCCGGGGGAGTCCCTTTGTGGCTTGTGAGTATCGACTTTAAACGGCTGCAGCAAGTTGTAGTAGGGATTTTTGACCAGTTGATTCGGCTAGAAGGCGGCACGCCAGATACTACATTCACGTTGACAACTCGAGACTACGATAAAACAAATGGTTTTATGAAGAGTTTGAGTGAAGCACTGCTATCAGGGAAACCGGAAGATCATCTGCGAGCTAATCGCACAGAAACTGTTCAGAACCAAATTTATAAGCTGTATAAGAAGGAAGATGAAGAATCTGGGGCGATTGCAGCTGCAAGCGAATTTATACACCCCAACAGCGAAGTAAAGATCGTATACCCAAGCGATGAGAGTCTGGAAAAATTGAAAGAAAACATTTATGATTTTATAAGTTTTTCCTGTGAATGGCATTCTGATCGAAATTTTGGTATCTTATTATACCTGCTGGTCTCCGCAGAAACTGAAGAAACGGTACTGCCTTGCACATTCATTATCAGTGAAAATTTCGTTTGCTTGCTCAAAGAAGATTACGTCAATTATCCATTACCTATGTTTGCGAAGGAGCTTCCGCAGACGCCGCAGTACAGACCTGCTGATATTCGCCTCATTGCTGCGATTATACGTATTGAGTTCCAGGATCTGGTGAATGGCACTTTCTCAATCGTGTTCAACAGAGCTGGTGTAGAGCCATCTTGTTATGATCAGAGGTTCAAAACATCGAGTGTGGAGCAAGACTTTAGCCTCGTGACGGATCTCAATACAGATGAGCGATTCCAGGAAGAACAAGGTCTGCTGGTGTGGAACCTGCAAACACAGTCGTTTAATGAACGAGAGAAAATTTTCAATCTCTTGTCTAAAATGTGGACAAGCTTCTATTCGGGCAAAACGTTGCCAATTGTTAAAAGAAAGAACACGCGATTGGGAGAGTTTAATTAGATCTTCCATGTTCAAGCATTTATATGTAAACTCCTTAGGAGTTGGTCAACGTTGGATAACACAGCAGGTTGCATGTCAGAATAGAAAGTATAGCAGTGTACAGAGTAATTTTCTAAACTCCTTCTGGGTGGTAGGTCGTCTAGAAACTATAGAGTTCTTAAGCGATGACGCAATGTATATTTCTATTTTTAGGTTTTTTTCTATAAACCAAATAATCTGAAAACCATCAATAAACATCTCCTACTGTGCAAAATCAATTCATTGTATCCCGAATTGACTGAAATATGACCACATGAGCACAGCTTCTTTCCCCATCAAATTTGGCCTTGCCAAAACAACAGTAATCCTTTAGCAATGTCCAGCTCTTTCAGTTGCTATATCTCAGTCAACATCCAACAGATTTGATTTATTTATTTTGCACTCTAAGAAAAATTCAATGGTGTTCTTTCAGATTAATTGGTCATTTTTTGACGTCATTTTAAGAACTCTTTTCAGCTTTAGGGTGAATTTTCGAACATGCCTATATTTCGCTTTGCTGAAATCAATTTACTCAACCTTCGTTTATTATTAAAGAATTTGCTTAGCAAAGCTCGGCAGTTATTATGCACAAACGTTCGAGAACCTACAGCAAATTTTAGAGCGAGGTTCTAACATTTTACAAATGTTGTGCAATATTAATAAGGGCTGCTGTTGATTGCAGAATATATTGTCTAAGAGACTTTATTTCTTAATTTCTTTCTTTCTTATTTTAGAATCTTTGAGTATACTTTTATGAATGTTTTAGCGGCCATAAATTGCCACATTGGAATCTTACACACATATCTACATTTAGGCCTTAAGAATACTTTTCCATTAAAGACGCAACTTTTTATACCGTTTATTCCAATTCTGTTGTCCCAGCTCATTATCTTTTATACATAAACCTTCTCAATTCACTGCATATTTCCAAGCAGCGAGCCACGCAGCATAGATACACTTCAAAGCCTCATACCCAAGCTCCTATTCATTTATTACATCACAACACTCACATTTCTGTATTTCTATATTTGCATACTTCCATAATAAGCTGTTTTTCAATTATGTTATCAATTTTGGAATTTGAATAGTTCAGTTGCAGACCGATTATTAATCAGAGTAATGTTATCTTAATTTCTGAATACACTTGATTTTCTAGAACTTTAGAAAGAAAATATTCCACAGCTTTAAAATCGTAGACAGTTGAAGAGGAGAAAGGCAAAGAGGGATTGATTTCTAAATATCTTGAAATAAGAATTGGTGAGCACGTCCCACTACTCTATTCATACTTAAGTCTTTTTTGAGCAGCCCCAATGAAGCCTTCTTCCTCTTCTGCCTTCCGACCTCATTATAATACCGCATTCATAAACATTTGCGTGATAATTGAAATTGTGTTTTTGATTGATTGAAATTTGGCAACCGGACCTCTCTATATGATTTTCTATTTTGCTCTTCGAATAAATTGACAAACAATCGGTGTTTATCCCCCTCTGCTTGATAAACCACATCAGGGACACGACTGACGTCATCAAAATCACGCATCCATCTTTCACAGGTGGCAAAAGTTTTCAACTGAATGACTAAAAACAAAGGAGCCAAATTGGATGCTTGTGGGCCGGTGCTGAGTATATCACACCTGCATTTCAACGCATATTGCTGACAAGTTCTTCTGCAAGTGTGTGTTCAGAAGCGAGACTAATCAAAACTGTTTGATGTGCTTGTTTAAGAGCGTGAGGGATCTAGAGACTTCATTCGTGAGGGATCTAGAGACAGCGAAATGTGTTGTCTAGCTGTTAACAACTGAGGAGAGGAATGAAAGTTACCGATATTGTAGAAGAATTCAAGACCTTACCAGCTTTTTAATAAAGAAGAATCATTTTTTTCTTATGATAAGATGTGAATGAATATTTTTATACACGAGAATGAAACACTATAATTGCATTACATTTGATGTAAAAAATATAATTACACTTGAAGTATTGTTAAAGTTAAGTAAAAAACTTTTAATATTACTGTTTACAGGTTTCATAATGCAGGGTTAATATTACAGGGCTTAGTTTTTACAGGGCTTAGTTTTTTCATATTTTTAAATGTCTTAACTATCACATCAAGCAAAGTACGGTTATTGACGTTCAGCCAATCGCATGATCTGGTTGTTTTTTAATATTGTAAAATATTTTGTAATCTTTGGAGTTGTTTAAGTTTGAGGACTGCTTCAAATTGCATCTGCGTAGTGTAGAATACTTTCATTAGCATAGAATATTTTGCATTTTCTTCAGTGAAGCACATTTTTTTCAAATACGGTTCAATAAAAAGGTTCTTCGCGTTCTCAGAGTTTCCCATCAGCTATGAGATGTTTATCGCGCCTTTAAGGACGTGAAATTTCCTACCATTCTTTTCAGTCTTCGTGCCATATGAATCGAATTTTGTATGCTAAGCCCATGTGAAACTAGTTCATTTATAGCTAGTTGTTTTGAGCATTCGTTATAGGAATGTATCGGGTGTCTCACATCCCCCGATAGTTGAAACATGGCGGTCTGAACCGAAATCTTCATACAGAGGAAATAATAATGAAACATATGGTTCGTGATTTTCAATAGGATTTTCTCTCCTTGCTGAGATTTATGTCAGTACATTTTTGTTGAGAGTCGTAAGGGCACAACCGCCCCCAGATGCCCCACGCGCCCCAAAGTTTTTATATATTACTTCCACTCATGGCATTGCCGACAAAAGAAGCTCATCTTTCTTAACAAACAAGCACAAACTCATTGCGAATATGAGATTTCGTACAAAGAGAAGTCGCCGTTATTTTCTTGTTGCAAAAGAGAATATAAAAGGGTAATTTTTTACAGCACATGACTATTTACATTCATAGGTAATTAAGCATCATCGTTATTTGAAATGTGATGAATTAGAAGTACATTCTTTGCAAAAACATTGTCCAGCTTGGACCCTGTCATACATCAAATCCAATTTTGGTGGCACATAGTGGAGAGTACCATGGGTTTTTGTGAATTTATCTTCAAAGTTTCTCTCGTGAAATATTGTTTCTCTCGAAGGCCTGTAATATTGTTCAGATGAATGGTATCTGGCAACTGTAGTTTTGAAGTACATTTCTTCATTCTTTGCCCGCTGAAGGGCCGCATGACATTGAGAGCAACCACATAAAGCATCCCTTTCCTGAATATTTTCAAGCTCTTTCTGTCTTTCGTTTTCCTCTCGTAAAACTGTCTTCATATCAACATCCCTTGCCATTTCCCGCTGTTCCTCATTAAATCCAGTAAACTGGCTCTGGAGCTCTGAGTGTTGTTGTTGCTGCTGACGATAAACAACAGTCCTTGCGATACAGTCCCTACAGTTGCAAATCTCAAGCTTCGGCATTGATTCGGGGATTTGTCGATCAGGAACATCTACTTTTGACGCATTCAAGGCAATTGACGCATGAGTATTGATACATTCAGGGCAATTACATGCTTCCTTTTGTTTCCCAACCCATTGTTCGTTGTTCTGCGATTTTTTTCTGTCATTTTCAACCGGAATGTTTCGAATTAAAGGTGTTTCTTCCTTCGTGATTAAGGAATCATTCTTAACTCGTACCGGATACGGATCAATGCTGTTTCGGACTTGCTTACGACTTCCCTCCTTTCGAAACTTTGATCTTCTGTTTTGAAACCATACCTGAAAGGAAGCGTTGTGGAGGAGGATAGTTACGACTTTCAGAGAAAGAAAATGACGTCATAGCAAAAGGCTTTGTCTGTGGTTTTTTGCGTATTTTAAATAAAATTCGATTACATTATTCATTTGCAAAGAATTTTGAAATCAATAAAAGTTCAATAGACAATATGAGCTTACTTCCAACTCAACCGTCCTTGCCAAAGGGCCTAGAAAAGTTGAGACTTTGCAATCTTAGTTGGTTTTCAAGTGCAGCGAAAATAGCTTTCTGAGTTCGGGAACAAAGTGAATAAATCTCAAATGAACGCCTTTGCTTTAAAACCCTTGTAATTTGGATAAGATGGGATGCAACCAAGATTTCAAACTCCATAATTGAATTAAGTCAAATATATGTGATATTATTTCATTAAGTATCTCTGATACTTCTTAGGCCGAAACAGCAATTGATCTTAAACAAGATGGCGATATTCGATTAGATTATTGTACAGATATCATGGAAAAGAAAAGGGACTTATTCAACCTTAGTACCTTTCTTTTTTGTGTAGAGCTATTACGTTTATGACTAATTGTTAGCTGTACGTTAGTTGATAAATTTTCCGGACTCCGGTACGCACCTTGGTTACGTAATTTGGCAGTCCGAGCTTTTTACTCAGCTCTTCGCACTGATACACAGTTGGATACTGCTGGTTTTCGAAAACTGTTTCCAAGCAATTCTTCTGCCAACTTTGAATCATTGTCCGTATCCTTCGTCCTCCTTTACTTTCCGTACCTTCCGAATTAGTTGATGTTATCGAGTCTGGGGACTCGGACCGAGGCGATTCGCCATCTGACGTCATCATGTCCAAGCACTCCATTGAGCCACCTGATGACAAAATAGTAGCAGGTATTAGTATATAGCGCAAAGGCATCTTACACCCGACAATTCTAGCGTAACTGTGAATCTAATAAGTTCATAATAACTCTATTCTGCTTGTTTCAGATTCGTACTTTAATCTCAAGTGTACCATCATTGAACTTGCTTGATTCAATACAAAAATTACAAAAATAAGTAGGATAGTATTTCCGACTCTCCATATCTCAAGTACCTCTTTTGTATTTTATACCGTGTATTGTGTATCCCATATGTAATGTCGTGAGTTGGATAGAACCTTCAATGTATTGATAAATGACATCGTTTTAATTTGAATAGATTGCGCAAGCCCAAAGATAACTTAATAATACCCTGCTTTCCGTTGTAAACAGACTGATAGGACATACAGAAAATTCAAACGTCGGCTTGATTGAACTTAAAAGGTTCTTCTGATACCCATTTCCTCTAACAAGTATACAAAACTTATGCAAAGAAAACAAAAAGGAAAAATTCAATTGTCGGAACTGTGGGAATCCTACTATTTATGGATTCCTGATTTAAGTAATTGCGGGCTCAAAATTAGAATTGGGAAGGGAAATGAAATTAACGGATGTTAAAAGTACAAAGGACGGTTGCGTTTGGAGACGTCTTCATTAAAAGCTTGACATCACCGCAAATCAGGATTAAAGGGATAAGGATGAAATTTACCGTTATCAATGACTTTTCCGTTATTAATTAAAGAGATTATCTTTGTTTTTGATTTGGATATAATGCGTGTGCCAAGATTCTGCTGCAATAGTAAATGAGTCAAGAAAGGAATTCGTTAAGCCATTGATTACGATGACCTGGTCTAGAAGGGAGAGAATGATCCTAGTGTAATCCTGTTTCTGGTTACAAGACTTGAACGGAAATTGAAACATTTTCAAAAGTTTTGCCCGACCCTCCTTGTACTTCCCTCCACTGCAGCTCTTTCACACAAAAGAAAACCATTTTATGATATTGTAATGTAATTATTTGAACCAATAGAAAATTGGTTCGACAAAAACAAGAAATCTTAGCGGATCAAACTCATATAAAAAATTATCTGTACTTCCAAATTTTGCCAAGACAATGGTTGTTAATTGCTTTTATCGCTTGGAACAACTTAAAAGTCTAATATGGCACGTGCCCGTTGCAAATTATGCTAACGTTTCATTCTGATAAGGGAAGGCATACATAGAAAAATTCAAACTTTCTCATATCGCCCACTTCCTTCTGAAAAGTAAGAGGCTGTGATTTCTCCAAAAGCGAGTCAGCATTACATTCTGTTCATTTAGTGCCAGCACTTTGTATCAAATGTGCAACAACATATCAGAAAAAACGCCTTGTTGGTCATAGGCACTTTATAAACAAAACATAGACTAATGTTTTCATTGTGAAAAGTCATGACCGAATTCACCTATCGATAGTGGGTAAACCACAATTTCTAGACAAAGCCTATCAAAGGTATTCTTGTCAAATATCAAACACTTTCCTAAAACTTCTTACCAAGGAAAGTTAAAATAAACTATTTTCTACCTCGGAGAAATGCGTAAAAATTCAGTTCGGGAGATAAAAGTTTCAATTTCTTGTAAATCAACACCTTTTAATGAATTATTTGCAAATATTAACGACAAAAATGTTTGCTACATTGACACCGACAAAAAGACGAGTTAAAACATTTAGCCTGTAGTGAAGACCAGTTGAAAAGTTTTGTCAGCAAAAATGTACCGAATTAGGTACTTAGGATATTACGAAATTAGAAAATCACTCTAAGTGCTTACTAGTAAGTCAAACAGCTAAACATTTAACGCAATTTCTTCTTGTAACAAATAAGTTATTCGTTGTTTGCGTGTTATTAAAAATTCAAAGGCAAGTTATTCTTGTATGAAATCAAATTTCAATTACATCGTTGCATTTAAATGGCTTTCATACAGAACAAATAGCTGTACAGGCAAACTGCAATTCGACTGTAATTTCAAAATATCCACTTACTTTTTTGCGAAACCATCTTGCTCGTTACGGTTTCAGCTCGCAAAATATCTTCCACACTGAATTTCAATCTCATCATGTTTACTTCAAAATCTGTGGGCTCTTTGTCCCGTATCAACTTGTGTTAGAATTGAACGCCGTTGTTACTCTCTTTGCGTTGTTTCGCGCGGTTACATTGAACTGGTTTCAAACCACGAACGCAAGATTTTATGTATTCCGTCAGCTAATGAATCAGACGCCGACGTTATTAATAACTAACAAGTGGGTTTATGTCAATTGGCGCCCTCCCGCGGGTTTCCTTTCTCTCTGTCCTGATAATGGGGCCTTTCAATTCATTTACCCGACCTTGAAATTTTATTTACAAAGCGTACTCAACTGCTCATTGGCAAACAACACGAGCTGTGTCGGGGCTCCTTTTCACGATTCTTTTTTATATGTTAGCTTATTATTCCATCAGGACTAGGTGGCAAATTTTACAGAACTACAAAAAATCCCGACAGAATCAGTCCCGCGGTTTCTTTTGATTTTTGTCATATATGTAAAATTTCTTGGCCGCATCTACTTCCCGAGATTTGCTTCTATTTTTGTTGTGCTCACCCAGTCTTCCCTGTGTCTCGGTGGGGCCATTTTACCTTTAGAAACACCGGTACCTCACATCGACAGCTGATTTTCAAATTAAGTCGGTTTTTTGCTATACTAACGCTATACTTTGCTATCCTTTTCAATCTTTGTTTTCATTTATTGCTATACTAACGACCGAAATCTAATTATCTGGTAATATTTTTACTCTGCGAAACTGTCGCACATCATTACCCGAAGATACTTTTGTTTTGTGAAAAAAACCTCTAAAAATTCTTGCCTTTCTGAGGAGTTTTCAAACTTCATCAATTACCTGTTATTACTGGCCACACCTCCTACGATAAAGAGCATCCCATCCACTCTTTACTCTTAAACTTTGAGCCGCTTTCGGAGAACATATACTCTTTATGTCCAAATAAAATTTGTAATAAGGCTACTTGATTCATTTCAAGATTCCTATCTTGCTTATAAAGCTTTTTGCCATTCTTTGCAACAATTTATACCAAACAGTACACAAGAAAAATTCGAGCATTTTAAAAGAAACAAAATAAATAATCCATCGCCTATCCTACATGCAGAGTACATCAAATTATTAAATACGTATCATCTTAAAGTTCCAGTTCGTAGCTGGCTTTCGAACTGTTCTGCTGTAAATGTTCCATCTATTCTCTCACAGTCTTTGTTAAAGACTGAGTAAGCACTTGGAACCCCTCTTCTTGATTTTGAAGTCATACTAGTATACATTAAGTAAAACAAGGATAGTATGAAATAGACGGCACCAAACCCAACTTGAACAAAGAATCCGAAGAGACATGCCCAGAAAAGAAACTTCAAAACAGTTTCTAGATAGTATCTTTCCCAAAATGATAGTTGTTCGTTGTGCTTTGAATTTAGATGTTTCAGATTCTTCTGGAATTTTTTCTCCTCGTCACTGCTTTGATTTTCATCGTCAGCTTTGAATTCTTCTTTTTGTGCGTTTTCCAAATTATCACTTTTAGTGGCTTGGCTGTTTGAATGTCTAGATCTTGCCGCATGTGGCCCACCCTTTTCAGCAAGCTTTTCGGCTTTAAGTCTGCGGTATTCTTGGAGTCTCTTCTCCATTTTACGGGCTTTCAAAGCATCCTTATTATACAGTTCTAATTAGATAAACACATTTCAAGTCTAGGCCACGCATCGTTTCGTGTCCGCCATATTTGTTTATGGAATTGCGGAGTGCTTGCCTCGTACTGAGGGAGGGTGTACCTTTTCAACGGTAGCCGATTCTTTTTCCAATCTTTTGACTCGTTTATTTGCATCGGCATTTATTAACGTAAAGTTTCATCTGAGTTATTCAAATACGTAAAAAATCTCTGCATTTGGAAATATTGCGAGAAGAGACTGAGAGAATTTTGTCAGAAGATGTCATTGGCCGTCATTGGCAACCATCTTGCTCCTCCGCAGTGATGTGTGATGAGCAAAGAGGCAGATTTCATAATCAGTCAAACAAGGTTCGAAAATGGCTGCGGTTGTAGATCGAGTTGGAATCACCCCGGAAATCGATGTTTTTACATTGCCACATTCAAAAATGAGACAATTAATCGTCGATACAACTGAAGAGGTAAGTAAAGGATTAATTTTTAGCGAGGATTGTTATTTTTAGGCTTTAAAATTTGGTATAGGCGAGCTGTTTGCTCCAGAATTTAAAAAAACTTTTGCAACAACTTGTGCCATGACGTTGTATGCATCCCGGGGAGAATGTATAGGATGTATTGAAATACTATTCTAAATGGAGGCATCACTCAAAAAACACGTAAATAGCCCTAAATTCTCTCTATAGCCCCCTCTGTTCAATTTACTGTGCTGGTTTAAGACTGAAGGCCAACGAACAAGCTAACCAAATTAGCCACCTTTCATGATGGGGTCATGCTACTAAAATACTTTCATCTTTTGTTAAACTAGTTTACAAAAAAATTATTTTTCGTTACTAATACACTAACTAGTGTACATAATACCTCAATGCAGGTTAATGTACAAGATAATTAGATAGATAGATAATTTTTTGTTTACCATTGATTTAGCTTAAGATCCTCATGCTCCAAAGATTCATATGAATTTTTTTTAAAAACTTCCTTCAAAACTCATGGGTATTTTCCAGTATGCAGGCCATGGTAATTGTAGCACTGAGGGCATACTTAAAAACTAGATCTAGCAAAATAATATACTGAAAAAGGTGATAGTACCAGCAGTGGCATTTTCGGATGATTTTTGTGCACCTGTACCTGAGGTGCAGGGCTGTAGGTGCATAGTAAGTTCTTGTCAAAATCTGCCATACAGTATTTTTGGTTTAGGCTACTATAAGAATCTTTGGTTTAGGCTACTTAAGTTCTAGGTGCTTACTTGAGTCCCAGATTGCTTAGTAAGGACTAGCTTCTTCATATTTTAATAGATACTGTATTTTGACAGCCCCAGTTACTTAATATTCAGAGTTTAAGTAAATTTTTGCTGTTTTTAACAAGGAATAAAAAGAACAGGAAGTTTTTGAAAACAGGATCCTATTTCTGCTTGCTAGTCAGGGGTCACTAACAAAGACTTCAATGATGACAGGGTCATTAACAAAGACTTCAATGATGACAGTCATATGAGCTGATGTGTCACATGACGAGTTTTCAGTAAAATTACATGAAGAATGCGGCTGGATATCTAAAATTTTAAAAAAAAGACAGTGTTTTGTGAAATATATGGAACTGGTCTTGACCTATGCCTGAAATATGTAGCAACAACTTCAAAGGGAGGGAGGAAAACATTCCTGAAATTGCCTTTAAAGCCTGGTTCACACAGTGAGACAGCGATGTCTCACTGACTTTTCAGTGGACTTAACTGTTATCTCATTGGCCTGAACGCCTGAATTTTTTTTCATTGGAGCATTTTCAATAAGAGAGTCAGTGAGAATAGTATCAAAAAGTTATGATATTTATCTCACTGAATTTCTCACTGAACAAAGGAGAATGCTAATCTTTATGGTGCCAGCACATTTATGACTTTAAAATCATCATTGTTTGCAGTGCATCATTCTGAACAATGGAATTTTTCTCCTCATTTTCAAACAATGTTACGTACCTGACCCTTACTATAAAGATTTTCAAGAGGGTTCAGTCCTGCATTAGTGAGATAGCAGCGATAGGAAAAACAAACAAATGCGAAATTTGTCCACCAAGCACATTTCTTGCAGTAACTTCTGCATGCTGCTTTCGAACGCTAAAAATATCCCGAACCAAAATCTTCCATTTTGCTTACATAAACGAGATCTCCTGGATCTTTGAACTAGGGCTGCATCTTTGAAATTGTTGTCAGAATTACTATCCATTTCAGAAAATCTGAGTCATTTTTCTCACTAAGTGAGATAACCCAATGTGAACTTTGCGTTCTAACTAGAACAATTTTCCGGTTTGAAATAGTTTCACTGGAAAATTTTATCTCACTCAGTGAGAATATCGTATCCTCACTGGTGTGAACCTGGCTTAATCTGTCATAGGGATGTATTGTTGACCCACAAAAATATTCTCAACTACAGTTTGAAGTCCATTTTCTATCAGGGGACAAAAATGTGGAATTATCTTTCAAAAGAAACAAGAAATTATCCATACAAAAATCTGAAAAATTACATTAAAATTTCCTTGTAATTATTCACTTAAAATTGTTACAAATATCATATACATGAGTTTAATAAATATGTTCTCAACCAAAGGGAGCTCTCCCTTCGTTAATTTTTGAACTACTAAGGGAGTTCCTCCTTTAAGAAATTCTAGTCTGTGCAAATAAAGCAGAACATTTTTGTTTATATTCTAGTAATACATTTACTACTTTTATATTAGAGTTCTTGTTTGCTACTATTTTATTCATAGTTAAACTTGCATTCATCATTTGTTACCATTTTCTTTCATATGCTTAGATCTGCATGTATGTTTGAATTTAAAGTAAACAATAAAATGAAAAAGTTGAAAAATTTGTCAGTGGTTTAGCTCAAAACATGACAGGAAAAGTGACATTTCATTTGGGCCAGAGTGCATTTCATGCATTTGTTAAGGTATGCCCTGGCCCTTGGGTAGTGAGTCTGTTAGACTTATGCTTTTCATGTCCTCCAAATATTTTACAGGATATTGGAAAAGTGAAATATCATGTGTGTCTCTACAGTTCAGTGGCAATATTTTTAATTTTCTGATACGTAATGTAAGATTTTAATATTTTGCACCATGTTATGATTTTAGGTAACTTCAACCAACTTTGAAGACAGGTCAAGTGTTGTCACATTACTACAACAACTACGCACCACCCTCATACAGTTTCGTCTCCATGAAGAAATTGAAGATAAATACATAATGAGGGTACTGAAAAAAAGGCTGGATGGAGACATGCTGAAAAAGCTTATCAAACACTTGCATGCAAACAGCCATATCTCAGATTTGATAAAACTAGTAAAAAATTTGCAAGTGGAAGTTGCCAGTATTACATCAGAAGAGACACTTAAGAATTATGGGGAGAAATTGAGCCAGTCTTTGAGCATGTTCTATGAAGAATACTTACCTCATATGGTTGATGAAGAGAGGGTAATGCTTTATTTCTATCGGGGATATAAAGTTTAAAAATCAAAATTTTGCACTCACTAAGTCACTAAGAATATCATCTAAGAAATGCCAAAGGACTGAATTATTGTCCAGGTTTTGCAATCTACACCATTATTCATAACAATCCGAATATATACTCATTTCCAAAATCATTCATGCCAATGTTTGCTTCCCCTTTTAACTTTGGCAACTATCTGTGATATTCACAAGGTACTTCATCCTCATATGTTGAGCAATTCCTCAGCTGTTTATTGTGCTTTCTCAGGAAAGGAAAATCAGCATGAAGCCAAACATTGTGTCAAATAAATAGCCTTTGCAGTTCTATCATCTCACAATTTGCCTTGCATTTTTGCTTTATGTTTCTGGCATTTATGAACGTTAATTAAAAGGCATTGAGTCATGATAAAAGAAGAGGGTATACCCAAACCTACCCAAATCCGCTGAATCATGATTTTTTGTGATGCGATGCTATTGGTTGACCTAGAACTGGTCACATGAACTCACCTAATACTGATTAACAAAGCAGTTTCCACCAATAGCAGGTTGTCGTCAACAGATGCTGATGAAAGATCTATGAAACTGCAGCGAACACACCAAAACCAAATTATCCCCTGTAAAGAAGGCCTATTTACCATGAATCAATGCCTTTAAGACCTTCACTTTTTTACCATGTAACATTGATATTAATCAAGTATAAAAATGGCAATAGTGCTTTATGTAGCTTGTAGATTTGCCTCTATCAAATACTCTTGTCTTCCATACTTATACTGACATGTCACTTTCTAGGTATTCCAGCCACTTCTCCAAAATTATTTTACTTACTCTGAACTGAAGAACATTAAAGAAAGAGTTTTAAACTTACATTGCATTCAAGATGACAAGGTTTGTTGCATAGTTGTTAACATGATTGGCTAATTGTATTGTTTTGTTTATTGTAAGACAACTATAAACAAAATTGTGAAATTTTGAAACCGATACTTTTTGTGAGATACTTTTTAGCATGATATATCATCACTAATTTTTGATTATTTACATAAACTATTTTAGGAGAAAGTCCCTGCAACTTCAAATGTGCAACCAAAAAGAGACCAAAAAGTTCAAAGTGAGTTTCTGCATTTGCCTTTTCAATGCCATTTAGAAGCCTTTCTTTCTTTTTCTGCTTATTTTTATTTCATCTTTGTGGTCCATTGGTATCTAAGCAGTAATTGAAATCAATGATGCTACTAAAGCCAACAAAGGCTCTGTTCTGTAATTACGGCAACTAAATGAGAAGCTCTAACCCTTAGAATGTTATAATTTCACTGCAGTATCTGTATGCTGGGTGATAATCTGTCTATTTATAAATGTTCGCATTTGAAACAAACTGTACTTTAGTTGGAAACCACAACAATCTGCAGGTATGTGTTAAACATGACAGGAAAGGAACAGTGATAGACTTAGAAACATCATTATTTACTTGCGACAGGTTTGTATCCTAGCATCAGATTATTTCTGACAATGTAAAAGTTTTGATTACAGTGTACAATTTTCAATAAGCCTAATTTATCTGATTTTATTCATACTTTTAAACAGAGCGTGGGCAAGTGCAAGAAGAATCTAGTCTTGCAGCAGAAGCTGTTTTGCCATCAGAAATATTGCTAAAGATTTTCAAGTATTTGCAGCCAAGAGAACTTTGCAGATGTGCCCAAGTCTCCAAGATGTGGTCTTTTGTTGCCATGGACCCAGAATTATGGACAGTGCTGCATCCGTCAAGATGGGGTCGTGGTGAATGGACGTTTGGTGAACAAACAAGCTCTGATGACTGCAATTGTGACTGTGAGCCAAATTATAGAATGCTGCAGTTTAAAGAGTAAGATTTTGAGTTTTTTTCATAGCAAAGATGGCAAAAATTACCAGCTGTTGCTCTGTTTGTAAGTTACTGTCACATGGACTATTTCACTAAAGGAGAAAAAGGTTTTAATCAAGCAGATGCTAAGAAGAAATAGTACAATATATAGCCTACTCAGTGCTTGATAGGGGATTATTTGCCGGTGCATCCCCCTGCTGTCACAGTCCCTGTATCATTGTAACTAACGTATAATGATAGATTTTTCGAAGCTGAAGCAGTAACAATCTTATCAAACATAGCTGCTATCAAACAAAGAGAAACGGGGGACGGGGTGTTATTGAGAATTCCCAAACTCTAGGCTGCATGCAAATAATTCTTGCAGGTATTTCTGTTTGAGGAAAATGTTAAGTTTTATGATTTTAAGTTCTTAGTTTTTGTTTTTTAATATACTAGAGATTAGCGGATAAAGATGAATGTTGTCATTTTGTCAAGGAGCTTCAAGTTCTTAACATTGATAGCGAGCCTTTTGTTATTCAAAGACTCGTTTTGAAAAAAATCTGCACAGAATCGTTTCGTTTTCTATTTCCTAAGTATTACGTATTCACACGAAGAATAGTGACAAGGACGGCGCTGTCTATTACTGTTTCAGGATTCAAGCAGCTAACTTTAAGTTGTTTTCTTTAGTGAAATCGACGAAGGAAGCTCAACTGCGTCCGATGAGGAGGACGACGATGATGCAGAATTCACAAGGGAGTCAAAGGTTTTACTTGGCATTTCAAGGTACCTGCTTCCGAAAGTTGGCAAGGGTGTGAAGACACTTGTACTTGAATGCAGCAAGGCCGTCACCAATGGACTTGTAAGCCATGTTTACTTTGCTTCAGTTATTTAGTATTTTCATTTAGGGTTATCAAGGATATATGCAGTGACGAACCCCACGTTAATATTTAGGCTATGGTATTTTCCTCTTCGATCAACTTGCAGCATTTGATTCCCACTTGTAACCATTTGTTTTTTTTATGTTTTCAGGCATACTTTGTTGTGGTTTGTGTTTTTTGTCAAATATATCATTAGCAATTGGCTAAGTTTCTAGCTGCTTAGTAAAGGGTGCTTAAAGCGATTGCCAGTGCCGACAATCCTACGTCTCTCGTTGATCCACTCTTCTACCTTATAAGTTCTGCTGTTTCTGTTGTGCCAAAATTGTACTTCCATCCTCTAATGCTTGAAACTCATAAAGTGCAGGAGACCTCGTATATGTCATCCTTGTGAGTACCAATGCTCTTGTGATTTTGTTTGGCACTTCGTGTCAAAAATGCCTACTCCAGAGGAGCAGCAAGTAATAACAAGAAATCACTCTTTGTCGTGTCTACGTACGCTTTACTGTCAGGCTTCAGCTGTCGCTTGAAAAAACGTGTACCTTTATTAAAAGCTAGATGCTCTAGCAATCTTCAATACAGAGCGTATCTGAATGTTGTGTGATTTTTGTGATCTGTTATCATAAGTTTGAATAATTTCGTATAGGCGTAAACTAAAGACAAGAAGGCCCGTCCTGTGTAAATAAACGGGCCTAATTGCAGTGCATCATGTTTTTAAAGTTATTTGCCCTTATTGTGGTTTTTTGTTTTTGGTATCATCCCCTTTTGTTTTTTCACACAAATTCTACTGAAGTACCATAACCTTGTCAAACTAACGCTACAAAAGGCGACTTTGAAATTAGAATCACGACACTGTTTCTGGGCCTACTTGTAGAACATTATACGTTTTGTACCATTATTTGCCCTTATTGTGGTTTTGGTATCACCTCCTTTCTTTTTATGTACACGAAATACCATAACCTTATCAAACTAATGCTACAGCCATTTGATAACAATTTGTCACATGTTTTTCTTTTTCAGCTATACAGAATTTTGAGCCAGTGCCCTAACATCGAATATCTTGACCTTTCGCAGACAATCATTTCTGACCTTGGTCTTAACGGGTAAGCATCGACATGAAATAAATTTAATATTTTTACTAAGTATTTTAACAATTTTAAAATTGAGGCATGAAAAATGCATTTGCTTATGCGAAAACTCCTTCAAGAAGAAAGATCCTTAAAGTGACTTGTGTTTTGGAAGATTTTCAAAAGAAATTAAAAAATAGATAGGCCACTTGTAGAGCTATGAAAGGATTTTCAACGTCTTACTTTCGCCTTGATTTGATGCCCACCATGATAAACGAAACTTTATATTTTGGTTTTCAAAATTAATGGAATTCAAAACTAAAATTGAATTTAACTGGAACCTTTTTTGGCGGTTTTAGCAGTTGTAATGTTTTGCAAACTCGTGTGATTGATATTGTATTAGGTTCGATATTAAGTTCACTGGGCGATCCCTGTTCTATCTGGGGGTAATTGTCTATGTTGGAATTGCTCAACATACTCCCATCCTTTCTCGAGTTTCTCTTATGAGGATGTTTGGTTATTTGACAGTTTCAGTATCATTATTAAACCTGATTGTAAATATTGTCCTGTTTTTTATATTTAAACCTGAAAAATCGAAGTTGTTTTGTCTCAAAACAAGGAAATTTCATGTTTTTTTCATGTCTTTGCCGATAGGGGACGCATTCAACAGAAAAAAATGTACATCCTGAGCAAGTTACTATTCTTAGTTCGGTGATTTGCAATGCCTATGCTGCTGCAGGCTTCCTATGAAGGATCTTTACCGTGGGAAATTGTCCAATTCAGTTTAATTGATTTCAAAAACCCTTTTCTGAGAGTTAATTAAATGTTTTTTGCGAATAATTTGCCATTGTGGATTTTCTGTTTAGTACCCGTAATTTTTTAAGTGAATTGAAAGAAGACTTATGTTGTCATCATAAGGTTACAGAGTACAGTTTTGTGATTTTTTAGTTGTGCGTCGTTCGATTCTTTCAATGCAGAAAACATGTCGTGACCAAAACAGTTAAAAACATTGACTATTTTCGAATGGACTTTGTGACAAATATGAAAGTTTCCAAGTATGCATCAGGATCTTTGCATATCCGGAATGTTCTTCTTTATTTTTGCTTTGTTGGTTTCATTTTGGTAGGACCATCATAGGCTTATTTTTATAATTCTATTGGTAACATATTATTTTCTTTATAGGTTGTTTAAAGATGGCGGTGGTCGAAAGCTAAAATATCTTGATGTATCAGGATGTACGAGAATAACCGACAAAACTTTGATGAAACTTTCGACTTTTTACAATAAATCTTCAAAATCGGAGAAAAAATCAACTGGAAGGTGCAACGATTGCTCTTGTTATCTTCGAAAGGAATTGAAAGATGCTTCGCATCCCTCACGACCCCCAAGTGCTGGTTGCAAGCCCAAATCTCTAAAAGGCCTCGAGTGCCTAAGGCTCTCTGGTTGCTACAAAATAACTGACATGGGGCTCAGGTATGATGGGTACTTTATATGGTTCAGTTATTAAATCACCCACGCTATTTAAAAGAAGGGATAGAGTGGTTATGAATTTGATTGACAGGTGCGCAAGGGAACAGTTTTGTAGCCTGCTTGAGTGGCTAGGCCCTGGAATTTATTTTGCTGTAAGAATATGTCAATCTAGATGTGCCCAGTAACCTTGCAAGCTCGACAGCCCTCTTGGTATAGAAAAAGAGATGCGGTACGGCATGTTCAGAGTCCCTATTTATCAAACCATGTAAAGCTACAACTAACACGTTGCGAAGCATCGCATTGCTCCTGTAGCCCCAAAACAATTATTTTGTTTCCACTGTGTTCCCTTTGCGTCATTAACAGTCTCAAATACGTATTTCTCGTTTCCAGGGCTCTTGCAAGGCGCGGTCTGCCATCGCTCAAGCATTTAGATCTGTCTGGTTGCCTGAATGTCAGTGCTGATGGATTAAAAGATTTGGTAAGCACATGCACTGGCCTGAATGCAGAAGAACTATATTACTGTGACAATATCACTGAAGGCCCATATTCCCAGTCCGCGAGTGGCTGTCAGAATATTGAATGTAAAAACAGGGTTTGTTGCAGGAGTATTGTCCTGCAGGACCATGACATTGTGTAATAGATTTATCATTAAAGCAAGTTGCATCTCAAGATGGAGGCTCGTCGATGTTTCCACCAATTTGAATTGAATTAATGTATGAAGATTTATTTAGATTTTGCATCACGATTTTACAGATTTAGAGCAAAGACCAATCGTGTATAGTGCAAGGGAAATTCAAGCTAATATATTGATGATAAGAAATGGAAAAAATTGTCTTTGAGAAGAAACATAAATATCAATAGAATTTTATGTCTTGTGTGTATATAGATTCAATGTTGCTAAATCTCATTGGCGGTTTGAATGACATGGTTGATTGACAGAAATGACGCTTGTTTGACAGGACTGTTTAACAAGGTTGGCGCTTGATTGACAACAAGAAAACTTGATTGACAACAAGAAAACTTGATTGACAACAATAAAACTTGATTGACAGTCCTTGAAAAAACTAAAATTTAAAGATTCCACTAGGCTTTTCAGAGGCTGGGAGCCTCATTTTTGTAGGCTAAGAAATCTATTCCAGCTTCCAAGTTACATGAAATTTTTCTTGGAAGGTTTTACGTTGCGCTTTTTTAAAGCCCAAGGTGTACCACAACAATAAGGAATTTGGACTGAAATCTGCCAAGAAGTCCTCACCAAACGTTAAGACTGCAAGACACAATTTAGTTGCAATCTTGAATAGTGTTGTTATCGTGTAAGTGTAACATAAAACATAATCTGAAGTTGTTGAACGGCTCCGGATTTGTTTGCTGTATTTGTAAACTTATTGCTGTAAAAATTATGTTCGTCATTTCTATTGAAACTTCATCCAGCATATATGAAGAAAACTTGACTAAAATCCTTTGTAATTTTTCAAAGCAACTCAATCTGTGAAAAATGAAAACTCATGCATACATTCTGGCATGGAATTTTTCCCTCCGAGGGTTTAATGCTGAGAGATAATTTGTATTACTGTATATTTATAGTTTTAGTCTAAAAACCCTATTTGAGATTTTCAACCCAGGAGATGCGAAAATATAAGCGATGTGGTACGGAGTTCTTATCTGTGCAACAAAACTGAAAAATTTCAAAAATGCAAAAATATCTCCTGTCACAGGGGGTAGGGAGCCGTGGCCAACCCACTTTTTTGTTATATAAAAGATTAAAATCAGCCCAGATTATTTATATAAACTAGATTACAACAAATACTTTGAAACCGTGTCCACAAGTAAACAGCGACAACAAATGCTTGCCAATAATTGGGGCTAGAGGATCAGCGGTGCGTGCCCTGTACCATACACAAATGTCCCTAGAGGCTTCAACCTAATCAATATTTGCCTTTGTTAAATGCTCAGAAATTGGCATGCACTCGTTTCCCTTGTGCATTGGCAGCGGAAGCCGCAAAACATTGCAAATATGACAACATGAGGTACAGAATAAAGATTACATGCTGTGATAATGGCATGCTTGTGTTCATGATAATAGGCATCTTGAAGAGACAAGCTACAAGGCCTAGTCGAAACTCCCTGGTAAGCGTACTTTTTTCCTTAGAAAATTGTTGTTGTATTCCCTTTCACTACGAATGAAATTGTCCGAGCTCTATTGAGATAAACGCTATGCAAGGTTCCTCCAGCAGTCTGTGTCTGCGAAAGGTATCTCCGTGTTTTTCCGCGATAGTAAAACGTGTCGTGACACAAAAAGCGCGACACTCGTGTATTAGTAAAAAGGAAGCATCTCTATTCACAAGTCTGTGTTAGAAGTAACTGTATTATAAGTTCTTATGGTTTCCACTATGATTCGCAGAACAAGCAGTTGCGATGGTCCAAACTTTCTTTGCGTCCACATCCTAAGACGCAAGACGCTTCTTAAGCTGAATTCACATTGGACGCGTCACGGCGCGGCGCGTCACTGAGCGTCATCGAGCGTCGCGTCATGTACTTTTTCATGCTATTCACACACGATGCGTCATAGAGCGGCGTGTTTTCTGTTTTCCAATGCTGTTCACAGCAAACTTGCAAAATTCTTGACAGGTTGTACTGTATTCCTTGCAGTCAAGCTGGACATTTAAGTTTGCTACAGAAACGGATAAAACGGTAATCTGAAGCTAATATATCAAAAACAGCATCTTGGCCAAAAAATTAGGTATTCTATGTACTTCAATTAGTCTCATGCGGTTTCTTCAACATTTCGGTCCAAGAGGTTGGCCAATGTTTTGACAGGAACACGATTCTCTTCAAGCATTCATTAGTGAACTGAAATTTTTATTGATATTAAAGATTTGGAAGGTCTACTACAATTAGCAAAATGTTTGGCTTTACAGATCCATGGGGTTTCCCTTCCTGCCAAAATTCGAGGGAAAATTAAACAGCCTATTTTTATCAACACTGCCGAAAATTTTCATGAATTAAATCCCTCGGAAGTACACCTTTGGAAGATATTGAAAGCTTAACGGGGAGTGATTGTAATATTTTTTTACCAAAACGGAACATACAATGACTCAACATCATTGTTGAATTGAACATTAACGAGGCAACTTTTTAGACAAAGACACTAAACACGAATAATACTGTTACTTATCACAAACTAATAAATGTGATTTGTTTTTGATACTTTCAAAGATTTTAGCCCCCCGATGCTTTAATCAAAGAGACTCATCAAAATATACTTCACCGTACAAGCAATACAGTTTTATAATGGCCTATTTCAGAAGCTCCTTGTTTACGTTTCTGGCTGTCATTATTCTCTAGGTTTTCTATTGTTCTGAAGCGTCACCGAGCGTCAAAGTTAAATTTATTTAACTTTGACGCTCGGTGACGCGTGGCTGAAAAAACGCGCTGCGTGCGCATTGCTGCCGAAAAAGCTAACCATATTTGGTCAGCGTCATGACGCGCCGCGCCGTGACGCGTCCAGTGTGAATTCAGCTTTAGGCTGAAGCTGCAACCAGCACAAAACCCTTTGCCGCACGCAGCACGCACGCAGGCAGCACGCAGAAAAAGGGTCGAGGCCGTGAAACCGCAAGGTTTGTGTTGCTGTCGTGTTTTGATTTGCCTTCGTGTAAATTTTTGCGTGACATCTATGACCTTAATGCAACACGCACGAAGAAAAACTCAGTCAAATATGAAAATCTCTATTTTATTATATAAACATTATCAATATTATTTTTAAAATTTAAATCTTAGAAATACCTCTTTATATTTAGCGTACCAAGGGTTAAAAAATTTTTACACATTAAAATATTAATTATGCTGGAAACACAATACCACAATTTTAAACAATATTTTTTAAATTCATATTGGGTGTTTATTTACAAAATACTAAAAGATGATGACTTGTCGGTGAAACAGCTAGATTTTTCTTCTATAGAGTCAAGTTTTATGATATGCACGTGGGGTTCGCTATGATAAGCTAAAGACAGTTGGATGGTCAAGTTGGATATCTTTGAAACATGTAGTACTTACTATCAGGGTCTTTAAATTTGCTAAGCATTTGATAGAAGCCAATTCCTACGAATCGAGTCAATGTTAAATGAATATGCATTAATGCTTCTAAGCATTTATGTTGTCACATTTGCGTCACACCATTGCCTGGACTGATAGACAACCCAGGCCCATCGTTAGATCGATGGTACTTCAGAGTAGCATAGGTCTTTTTCTTCTTCGCCTTGCGGTGCATTTGTGCTAATTTTAGGGCCTGTTTAGAAAGTCTTGCAGGCACCTGACCATCCTCTGTACCAGTTTGAGGCTGCCCTTTACCCGAAGTAGATACACCTGGTATGCTAACGTCAAGCGAGGCGTTAGTAACATGGTAGCCGGATACCACTGCGCATTTCTCGCCTTTGCCGCACAAACAGCCACCCCAAGAGTTGCTAGGTTCTTTGCCGCCTAATATTAGTTTCTTTATCTCTTTCTGTAATATATTGTCACATGCTGAATGTTCATTTGATAAAGCTGGGGCACTAGACTGCGGTATTTTGTCCCCACACTTTATAACAACTGAGGATAAAACCGCCGAAGTGGTCTTCTCGGATTTAGGTACCAAGTCTTTAGCTTCTTTAGCTTCTTTGACTTCCTTAAATTTGGTAAGGCGCAATGTTTTTGGGACACTATGTTGAGGAGAAGTTGACGGCTGTGAGGGCTTCTTGCACCCTTCTCCTTCCACTGTGAGATTACTTCCAGTGTAAACAGGAATCGGAATGTATTGCTAAAATCATATAAGAATCGACCTGTAAGGTCACACTTCGAAATAGTACACTCATATTATTTCATAAGAAGCTCTATAAGAAACGAGTACTGGGCAATTAGAAACAAATAATAAATTTCAGTACTAGAAGCCAAAAAAACAAAAACTGAAATTTGAAAAAAATGTCATCACATGATTGGCTGGTTAGCAAAAACACTTTAGACACAGAGAATATCAGTGCATTTCCGTTATAAAGCATTAGAACACTAGAGAATCCCTTGAAAGAAATTTCACGACCATTTGAACTCAATAAAGAGAAAAAAGGAGTCGTAGTCAACGACCACCTCACGAAAAATGAATGTATAATGCTAGATGATTTAAAAAGCAATTTTTTCTGATAGTTTTATCTTAAGTCTGCTTATTCAATCCATTTCCACAGGTACCGAAAGGCAAAACTTTGAGTTTCTGCGTGCTTCGGGGGTATACAGCAAATATTGCTAGGAGAAATGGATCGAGAACCCTCTTCAAAACAAACCATGAAATTCGAACAAAATATCTCCCATGTAAGCCTTCTTCTGATGAATTGGCGCAGTTTTAATTTTAAATTTATGAAAGAAAACTTCCCTTTCTAAGTTTTCGAATTTCAAGATACATCCATTTATCTTGCTGGAAGGTAATTAGTTATTGAAGCCCTGGCCTGATCAGTGGGCTTTTAAACTATGTTCATTTAATTGTGAGTGTGAAATACAATATTTTAACTATGCTGTAAATACCTGTTTGAATGCTAGCTCGAATTTGCCAGTGTCGCAAGATTTGTTTTCCCGTCGATCCAAAACAACTGTAAGCAGAAAATCATAAATATTTATTGTGAAATATTATACTTGGCACCAACTACGAGGAGAGCAAAGCCAGGGGACTTTTCAGATCGGGGTTAGCTATTTCTTGCAGTTGTTTAATCCAGAACAGATTTGTGGAAAATGGCAGAACAAGGTCTACATTTAAGAAAGAACTAACAACGTGTCTTTTTGGCCAAAATTCTCTTCGAAAAAGTACCTTTTAGTGCGGTTGAGGCGTTGCCTGAATTGCTGATATCCGAATGCGTTATTAACATTTTGCTAACAAAAATAAAGCCTCTTTGATGAGCATATTCTTTGAATCTTTTTTCACTCTGGGAAATCTTGCAGTGCTTAAAGGCGGGTCTATGCATTAAATCTAACAACATCAACAGCAAAACATCAGCAACAACATTGAACGAACGACAGACTACTCATACGGTAAATCATCGAATGGCCGACACGTATAGGCCCCCTCCTCTCAAATAAGTCCCCACGCTTAACATGCCAATTTTTACAAGACACGATTTCAGTCCATGAAGAATGCAAATCAACGTAATCAATCAACGTAAAATGCAAAACTGGAGAAAACGAAGCATCTTTGCAAAGTGTTTGCGTGGTCAACATCAATTTCCAAATTCAACTCCAAAACGTAAAAAGTTAAAGAAAGTTTGCTTTCAAAGTAAACTGTTGCAAGACGATTTTCAGCATCTACAGTTTCCCAAATTGGCCCACCGGTGGCTCATTCGAGGATTTACGATACATAAGCTAACTATAAAGGGGTAAACGGCAAAAAACTCACAAGAATCGTTAAGTTTGGAAAGTGATTCAAAAATGTAATAAAACATTGGAAACATCGATAAGCCATAAAAAACAGACTCATTGCAAGCAGCAGCGGTTTTAGGGACTTCGGGGGCCGGGGCCAAAAACATCTGCGGGGCCCAGGGCCAAAAACATCTGCGGGGCCCTTGTTCTTTACAACTCCTATCTTTTTTCTTTGGTGTGGGGCCCCTTTTGGCTACCGCGGGGTCTTGCGCCATGGCCCCCTGGATCCCCCTTAAAACCACCACTGATTGCAAGTGCCATTGTTGTTAACAAACCTTTCAGCGTGTCTTCGATAACTTCAGCACAGAGTTTCTCGGTGATAGCCGTACTTGGACCCATCGCAGGACTACAGTTAATTTCAATCTAAAATACGAAGAAAGTTTCAACATGGAAGGCATCTATAACGGAGGGAGGAAGCATACACACGGGGTGACACCCTGCTCAACAGAGTAAAGGCTAAGAGGTGAAAGGGCATAGGAAAGGGGGGGGAACGAGTAGGGATAATGAGAGAGTGAAAATGTTCAAGTTAGTTCAACTTAACTTCAACTAGTTTTGGATGTTCTTGAGTTATAAACAACGATTGAGGCTATAAATGGAACGTATTTCATGTTTATACTTACAAGCCACGGCTTTAAGTCTTCGCTTAGCATAAAATCAGCACCAAACAGCTCGAAAGAATTCTGAAAGTAAAACGTTGATAATTGAATTGGGGATTTACAATAATCGCGACCGATGCACCCCTGTGTAACAAACCCGGGAAAACAGTCCTCGGCAAGAAATTTTCCTGACCGGGAGCATCCCTACGAAAAATCGAATGAAATGGAAAATATTTCGCATCCAAAGCAAGCTGAGGTCTTTTGTCCCCAGTCACTCTTTAGGGTGCTTACTTTTCAAACAAATCTATATTAAATTGTAGTAATCCTCTACAGTGGAAGTAAAAGTTAAATTGGTGATAACTAAATTTGACAATAAAAGGGGGCAGGGGTGACATTTGAAGTTGCATATCATATATTGTATTGTATTGTATTGTATTGTATTGTATTGTATTGTATTGTATTGTATTGTATTGTATTGTATTGTATTGTAGATTATTTAATGTTAGTTTTACAATAGTGAATATACACTAATTAAGACTAACATGAAGCAATTTCAAGGATTGCATAAGGCAGTTCATTCACTGCAGAACGAGCACGCGCACTTGTTTTCAAGGAACCAAGTTTTGATCAAATTCTTAAATTGTCTAGTATTTTCTGCTGTCTTTATTGATTCCGGGAGTGAATTCCAGATTTTAGCCCCTTGAAAACTTAATGATCTGATACCATTATTGGTAGTTCTGGCTTTTGGAATGTCAAGGTGTGTTAGTTGAAATAGTCTAAAAAGACTATTCTAGATTTTGGTCTTATCAATCTGACAAATCTAGATACTTTATTAAAATATATTTAATAAACAACAGAGTTTAAAGTCTGCAGAGGCAAGTTCACATATTCCGCAGAACACTCATTCTGCAGCTGATAAAGAGAGGTACACTTGAATAATGTGTCGCATTATCAATGAAAATAAATTCATTAGTCAAACCATTAGACGAGTAAACAATTCAGGTAGAAAAATACGCTTTCATACTAGCAGTTCAGCGTTCAGCTCATCGGTATTCAACATAGCAATCAATCACACAACACCAGTCGCTCGTTAATCTCTTAAAAATACAAATTTCGATGAAATTAAATTAAACAGTAAATTTAACTATGCTTTCATCGTCCTTGTCCAGGTCTAAGGAAATCTTACTTATTCAAGCCACCATGATATACCGTGCCTTTTCTCGCGAACTTTGGCCTCTATGTTGTTACAAATAGAATTTATGCAGCTCAACTGAGGCAAGTATTGCTGTCAATAATAATAACATTGGTATCGCCCAATCAAGCAGGAAATCCACATCTCACCGCCTCGCTATAATACTTGAACTGGCCTCTTGTCTCAGTGTCTCTAAACAGAACGAAAATGCACAGGGCAATTCTCGCAGTCCTGCTCTAAGAAACAACAGGACCAAAGGTTCTCAAAACAATGCTTTTTGACCTACGAAGATGAACCCTCGACCAATCAAATCACTACTGCTAATGACATATTATGATGACCATTCTGACGAAGTCCTGCTCCCGAGATTGAACAGGACTGCTCTTTGTTCTAGTCTATTGTGAAGCAAGACTAAATTTACAAAAGCCCATTGTGAAGCAGGACCAAACATAGGGTATCATAGTTAGCAGGACGAAAATACAGGGTTGCCGTAGTAAAGAACGGGACCTCGAGATTAGCGCGGGATGCCTGTACCAGCTGGCGGAGCTGGGGACTGTTTATCAAAAAGAATTTGAAACTCCCTTTATGCAAAAAGAAATTTGTTTATTGTTTATAGTAAATCTTATCTTTGTAGTGCCTTTGGCTTCGCCACTGGCAGGCACCACAGAGCGTTGGTAAAAGTTAGGGGAGGCTAAAACAGAATAATAGAGTCTTAACTGGTGGTCAATTTCTTGACGTTTTCGACAAAACGCGGGGGCTATGGCTCCCGTTCATTGATGCCTGTCTCGAACTAGCTTCCACCCTAAAAGTAAACATTTTTATAAAAATCCCCCATCTTTGGAATCCCCCCACCCCCTTCAACTTTTAGTTGTTGTTGATTAATCATGCGCATTAGCTCCCTTGCTTGTTATTCACAATCCAGCCAGACTGGAAACTTTGTCGCGCGCCCGCGATACATTGCCCGCGCACTCAAATTTTCCATCCGCGCACTTTTGCATTTTGGCCGCGCAAAGTCCCTACTTATTTGAATACATTTCACATTAATAGCACTACAGATTTCTTAAAAGTGTGTGATTTCAGGCGCGCAGTCGCGCAGTCAGGCGCGTGAGCTTGCCTGCGCAAGAAACAAAGTTTCCAGCCTGGCAACCCAGGACGTCCATTCTTGGTCACATGGTAGTAAGCAGCAAAATATAAACCCAGGTGAGTGGAAATTCGAACTGGGTAAGTTCTTTATTGGTTCAAATTTTGAATTTTAAAGATAGTTAAACCGGAGGATCGACGGAATAGTGAGTAAGGCATCCCAGGTCCTGTATTGGAACCGGTAGTTCATAATTAATCAGCAAGAGGCCTAGCCTATAAAGGCATTTTATAAATATAGGGAGTAACTTGCTCTCGGTACGATCGATGTGGTTTTATGTGTTATCAAACGTTGTAGTTTCATCCGTTGTTGATTACCTTTTTCGATCTTTTAAAATACTACGAGTTCATTCATTAAATTTCAACAATCTAAGTAGCAAACAATTTCTGAATCGAAAGAGCAATATAACACAGTGTAAACGAAAGTGTCAAATTTTATCAGTAAACCTAACGATTAGCAAAAGAATTTACTTGAAGGAGGAAGTTTCTCATGTTTGCAAATAGATACTTCACTTTGTGCAGTTTATTTTATTGATTTATCTAGGCCTGACGATTCAGACTATTCGCTCTGACGATTCGCAGGCAAACTGCCCTCCAGTTTTCCTTTAATAACTTTTGACTAACTAATTTGATTTCTAAACATGACAGATACCATACTCTTACTGTTTTTTCATATTTTCGTAGCTAAATAAAAATTCCAGGTAATGTCCAGGAAAGTCTCCGAAACTTAGACAAAAATGTGCAATTTGTGAAAACAGCCCTCCGGCTTTCCTTTAATAACTTTTCACAGAAAAATAATAAAAATGTTGTTTAAAGTTAATACAATTGAGAATGGTCTGCTACACTGTTTATTTATAGTTTACAATAGGTTTAAAGTATTTCTAGAAGATTTTCAACGGCCCGAATGTTGGCAAAATCTCGATTTTCTCAAAACCGCTCTTCATTATTCCTTTAATAACTTTTTTAAATCTCGGGATTTTTGCCCAGACAGACATTAATTCACTTTGTCGATACCTGCTACACTGTTTTTCATAGTCTGCAGTC
This sequence comes from Rhopilema esculentum, assembly GCF_013076305.1. Next base: position 6,605,958 of record NW_027019809.1, on the reverse strand, counting down.
GGTCTTTGCACTTTGTTATGATTTTATTTTGCGTCGTAAGTAGCGGAATTTTTCAAAAATGCCAAACCCACCTCAAACCACGCTGTAGACTTGAGTTTATAATAAGTCGTTCCAGGCGCTACCCCCAGGCGCTACCCCGGTTTTAATGCTGAATGGTTGAATATTCGTCAAAACATTGGTTTATTTCTATTTTATCAACAAAATTATACGTTTTATTTGACTTTCCAGGTATAAGAAAATGAGATACTTATTTTCAAAGGTGGACCCAAGAAATACCTGAGGTACATCAGGAAAAAAAGAGGGGGGTCTGGGGGTACTCCACCAGGAAATTTTTTAAGGACCTCACTCTATAGATTGCCATAGAATAGCCCTGGAATCATTTTATATCTCAATGATATATCCCTGGAATCAATTTTGATTTGATTTCTTGAAATCATGACCATGCTAATTGATGATAGTTTCATCCAGTTCTCTGCAAATTCCAGCCTGAGTTTTATGTCAGTTTTCTAAGCAAAGGCTAGGGTCAAGGGAGGAATTGCCCATTGCTAACAAGAAACAAAAAGTTCTAAATTAAAAAAATTGTTTCAGGAATCTACATAATCTGGCTTGTGCTCAAGCATCATTCGCAATATTCTGGATCTGCCTATACTTTCTTGGTTAATGTCTGCAAAAAACTAGATTTTCATGGGAGGCCAGTAAAAAGAATTGTGAATGTGATCTTGTATATTTAAGCTTGCTTGAAACTGGGGGTAAAAGCGCAAGTTTTCAAGCGTTAAACTTCGAATAATAAAATCCTATGTGATCCTGCTTTTACAAAATTATTTGTAGTTAACAAGAATCTATGAGGAAAGGGAGAACAATTAAGCTCATTCTGTTGACCGATTTGTTCTAAAATTGACTGACTGAGATCCCCACAAGACTCACACATAAACCCCACACCATTGTTGCTACCCTGTTAAAGTTTTGCCTAAATTCAAGGAGATTAAGGTGGTTCAGAATAGTCAAAAAATATGAATAGCAGGGATTACATTTAACTGAATAGTGTGGACACATTGTACACCTTGTCAGCAATCTTGCACACCTGCACACATTTCTATTTGGTCTTGAACAGACAAGATCTTGTTGAGAACTACCATGCTCTGCAACAGGTATCCATGCTGAATCACACAATCCCGCAAAGAATAATTGCAAATCACACTTTCACAGTACTTGAAATTAAATCACGCCCCCAAAATTATTTTAGACGCCGTTTAATTTTAAACGGTTTAGTGAAAGCCCTGGGGGGCGAGAAAAATTATGAGATATAACATTCTAAGGTTGGCCAGAAAATGCGTCTAAAATATTTACAACATCGATAAGGAAGATCCTAGACAATATTTATAAGATTTCTTTTTAATAATTATAAGGCAATGGTTGGATTTTTAATTGACACATTTTCTCTCGTGTTAACAAAACAAAGCAGATTATACGGGGAGTTTATCAGCTAACGAACCGTGCTCAGTGGCGAAGCCAAAGGTTCTGCTGGATCAAGAATTTCTAAAGATAGATTTCCTGGAAACAATAAAAGTATTCCTTCTGAAGTCCTCTTGTTTCGCCAGCTGACACAGGCATCCCGCGCTTATCTCGAGGTCCTGCTCGTTACTACGGCAACCCTGTATTTTGGTTCTGCTCATAAGTATGATACCCTATGTTTCGTCCTGCTTCACAATGGGCTTTTGTAAATTTGGTCCTGCTTCACAATAGACTACAATGCCTGCCAAAAGTCTTGGAACACTGACATCAATTTCCAAGGTCAAAACCAATCATCTCCCTCTCCCCCACGGAACAATGTTGGTTTACTATCAAACGGACTAGGATTTTAGGAAGCACTTTCTTTTGCGCTTCTTTTATGATATTTCTCTAAATCATCAACATTGTTTGAGGGGGAAGGGGGCGGAAGTAGCAAATTTTTTTCATGAAAGGAATGAAAGATATCAAATGCAGCGTAAATTGGTGGGTGTTCCAAGTACTTTTGGCAGGCATCGTAGAACAAGAAGAAGTCTTGGTCAATCTGAGGAGCAGGACCATAGAAATGAGCAGGACCTCTTTGTATCTATTTCCTAAATACATTCTTCGTCACTTTCAGAAACCGAAAGAACCAGTTCCAAAAAGCTTAAATGTTTTTTCACGGAATCTTCAGACAAATTTTTAGAAAACTGTTTTTGGTTTCCTATCAGTAACATGGACATGAAAACGAGGCCTTCATTTTGCCTCTATCGCAGAATATCTAAAAGAGTTTTCCATAAAATAGGTATTCAAAGTGGCCAAAGATTTTCACAGTTTTAATTAATGTGACTGGTGTTTTTTTTGTGATAAATGTGTCTTTTTGTGATTAATGTGATCGATTTGTGATTATTTTTGAGAGAGTACGTGATTTTAAAAAATTGATTTGCCGCTCGGAGATACTGAGACGAGAGTACTTGTAAGCAGGCCAGTCAGCGGCGAATCTAGCCTTAAAACCTTAAAAGCCGGGGACAAGCTTGCAATCATAGGGGCCAACGCTAGCTCTTACTTTGTGAACTAGTAGAATGAGAAGCAGTGGTGTAGTGGCTCAAAATTGTCTACATGTTACCCATTTGGCGCCCCCTAGTATGTCCTTGGTACAACTCTGTCAGGGCTGATAAAACTTCAATGCTTAAACATTCGATTAATTTCAGTCGCACCCCTGTTTAACAAGCATGGAGAAAACCATCTCCTTTGAGAATTCTTAGAACAGGGAGAGCCCTCTCTAAACATCGAAAGATTTGGACAATTTTCTATTTCCCTATATCCCTTGCAAGCTGGAATATTTTTGTTCTAAGTCAATCTTAAGTCCCCTTTCTGGCAAGACATCCTCCAGAAAGAAAAAATCTTGCGGGGCTATCAGTCATTTGTTGATAGATCATAGGCTATGATAGCCTATTAATAGCCTGTGTTCCAAACCCCTAAATGAAGCACAGGCTTCCCATGAATAGCTTTGGCTAAAAGTAAATGTTTAGATTTTAATCATTCTGCTAGATTTTGTTGTGGTTCTCTGCTTGTTTGGTCGACCAATGGCCGCCCATGAGCCAGGGGCTGCGACTTGAACTTCAAAGTCGAGAGGTCACAGAGTGGAAAGAGATGGTTAAAAATCATTAAAATTATATGGTACTGAAAAGGCGAAGGGCCATGAACCCCCTCCCCTTTGACATAACCCTTTCATCTCTTCCATGTTATCTAGTATGAATCTAGTTATAGTTGGTGTTATGAAATCAAACATACTTACTTTTCTATACTCCAAGGAATCTTGACAGGATTCTAACGTGTAGATTATGGACTGCTTCATTGTAGGGTAAATGACGTCATCCCAAAGGTCACCGTAACCGTGCTCCCTGTATAAAAGATTTCAAAACACTTAGCTATCAAGGTTGATATCTCATCCATCAGTTTTCACTTTTTGCTCGATGTTAGAAAAGGATGTTAGTTGTTAGAAATGGTAATACTAGAAAATGGAGTTTGGTTATTTAAAATGGAGTCGCTTTATTTTTAAAAGGTGCACCTATTTTTACTTGCGTCATGGCAAGCATAAGGTCACTCGAGGATTTACGATAGCAGCGAGGGCTTATTCGAGGAGGGGCTATTGATAATTTGTAGTTCTAGGGTGGGGCTTATTCGAGAGGGGGGGCTTTTTCGAGGGGGGCTATTGACAATTTGCAGTTCTTTGGTGGGGGCTAATTCGCAGGTGGCCAATTCGAGGATATACCGTATGTTTATAGGTAATAAATAGATTTAAATTTGTTTATTGGAGATGCCTATTGGAGTTTTTCTGACCTATAAGGATGCCATTGTTGGATAGGTTTTGGAAAAATTAATAAGCGAAGGGGATACGTTTATTCCGGGCTTGTTATGTTTTCCTAAACATGGGCCTAGCCAAACGAGACATCATAAACAACGCGTCTGCTTTTCAAAACACTCAACTTCGAAGCTCTGAAAAACTGTCGTAAACAACTTTTTAACGCACGAGCTAAAATACCCCTTGGGGCTACTCTATTCAAAGGGTTGGGCAATAACACAAGAACATTTCAGGGCTCGAGAGTATGTACACGGCAAAAGAAAGCTTACCTTTGCTGTTTTTATTAAAGAATAAGTAATTGCTTACCGCAAATATTGGATGTATTGGTCCTTTGTCCACATATTGTCATCTGGTAGAAATTTCGATCTGCGTCCATTTGAATAATCTTTTTGAATGGAGTTATTTGCAAGATGGTATTCCCTGTGTATTTGGAAATAATAAATATTATGTAACTGGGGTAGTATGCGAATTCTACGAACGAACTTAGAGGTTTGAAAGGATAATACACTTACGGATCAAATTTATTGAGGGTAAATTCTTGACTGCAAAAGCGCAGGTAGCAATCCTGGAGGAGATAAAAATAAAGTTGTTAGGAACTTGCAAAAATGTTTTTATGAGGCTCAATAGAGTTCTCAAGTGTGAATTCATAAAAGAAATCATTTTTAAAACTTTGAATTTTGACCACATAACATAAAAGAACTCTATGCAGTACTTCATAAAATCAGTTCAATGAGTCAAAACCGGATGAGTTGTAGCCAATAAAAGATTTGAAAAATGCTAGCGGATCAATGTAGCCTTGGCTCTGTTAATCGAGTTATGAACAGAGACGAAATTACTGGAGTTTGAGGGGGAAAGAGCCAATGTACATGTGAACAAATCTCAGCCAATTCGTAACAAATTTAGCGTTATTTCACGATGCTCTTCCAAGTTGTAGGATAAAACTACAGAATTTCTAAAAGAAGATTTTTGTGACGCCTTCATTTAAAAATTCTAAAGTTGCTAGGAACAACTGTCCATCTTCCAGTGAATAAACTGGGTTAAAGCAAAACTACGTATCTTGGAGAACTACACGTGTTGCTTTAAAAAAATAACTGTTTCCGAAAAGACAGGCTCTCTTTTTTTCTTTCTTTATTTAAAATTTGTACAATTTCTAGCTATGCATACTCAAGCTAATTAAAACCAACTAATTTAAATTACCAACGCTAAATATAATGTATATCAAATAAAACCGATGTTGAATACGTATTCCTTGCAAAGAGTACAAGTACAATTGAATGATGTAAATTCTGAGATTTTTTTCTTAAATATTTGTAAAGTAGGGGGTACTTTACTTCGTTTGGAACCGAGTTCCATAATTTGCCACATCTGTATGATATGGTATTGAATCCATATATTTTGCAATGTGGATCCGCTGCTTTGAATTGGGAGTTTCTCATTCATGGAAAATATTTCATTAATAAAATGTTTTCCAAAATTTTTGTTATCCTTGACGAATTTACATCTAAAAACTTACATCTAAATTTTCGAAACAACTTATTTTAGTGCGTCTAATCAAATAAACCAATTATTTTTTATTTTTCATACTTCTCCCTGTTAGAGAGTGTTTCGTTGTTGTTAAACTTTCTTTTTCCCTTAGATCGAAGCATTGTAAATTTTCTTATATTTTATTCATGAAAAGTGCAGTATTTGCTATCACTAATTTTTTCTTCGGAGGGGCATATTTATCATCAAAGAGTGTTGGTTGTAGTGTTAAAGATCAAAGCTATCTGAAAAGAATCTATTGAACCACAACGAAACTCGCAACTTTGCATAAAAAACATTGTTTGAAGAGGGATAGGAGGATCAAGTAAACAATTTACAAAGACTTAGTTCAGCTAACCAATACATTTAGCAGGCGTTGTAGATGGAAACTAAAGAAAGATTTTCTTAGTACAAAATGAAAGATATTTACCTTGTAAAACCACAGGGTCAGAGGGTTCCAATCTGTCACCAAAAACCATTGCCGAATATCAAATTTGGTGTTATAAATAAGCTTTGGTTTCTCTGCAAAGATGGAACATTGTGTGACAAACTATAGGCTCAATAGATTAAACAATTATGATTGTATTGAATTGTATTCAATTGTATTGTACTGTACTGTTTTGTATTATAATGTTTTGTAATGTATTGTAATACATTGTATTTATTGTAATGTATTTTATCAAATTGTTATCAGTTTGGGAAAATTATATGGCTTCATGATAAACTAATCATTGTCTAACTGATTTAGCTTCATAGAGATATTTTAAGACAGATGAAATTTTATTACCATATCCTACTTCCTATTTCATATCTTTTTGCCCCCCCCCTCATCTTGGTTGTCAGATCCCTGAATATAGAACTAGTGATGTATCAGATCCATAAATCAGAATAAAACATTAAATTGGTGCAGTTTTTCATTATTCCTTTTCTAAATTTACTTTCGAAATGATTAACTCTCACATTATCACAAATGTAAACAACCAACCTATGTATTTTTGAACAACCCATTTGTTTTCTTTTTTCAAAACTGAGCTGCTTGATAGCTTTAAGATTTCTTCTAAATTATCCATAACCATAATGCCGCGTCCACGTGACTTGGCACCAGGCTTCACAATCCACACATTCTTGTCATTGAGTAATACTTGTGGGTATGCTTCCTTCATCTAAAAAATTTGAGGCAGCCTTCAAATTTTTGGCAGCAATCAACAATAGTCCATCATAAGAATTTGATGTGATTCGTGCTTCTGATGAGGATGGATTTGCGCAAAATTAGATCAACCTGTCCCTCCACTCCCCTCCCTCCTCCCCCCCCCCATGATAAAAAATCACGTTGCAAGGACGGCGTGTTTCTCAACTTCTGGGGTCCGAGCACAATAGCTAGCGATTGTTTTATGCTAACAATGCTTGCGACTTCAGTTCCTAGGGTTTGTGCCCGTAAGTCTTCAATTTCTACAAATTTTGTAATCGATCTTTTCTGGGGAAGTCTTTAAATATTATACTTTCCATATTGGCGATGTGGCATCTGTCTCTGTGCTGCTGAGCTAGACCCCACAATAATAATAATAATATCATATTTATACAGGTTAACTTTGGTCAGCAACAACGTGCTGTTATCAATAAAGGACCTGTCTGCTATTTCAAATGGGTTTTTCCACTGCCAAGGCCATAGCTGCTAAGTGGAAAGTAAAGATCTAGAGAAACAAAACTTACGAAATTGTAATTTTGTTACCTTTATTCTCTTACCTTTTCTAATAGCTCTTCACACTCATTTAAGTAAGATTCAGCTCCAATGATGACCCCGTTGGAACTGTAAAGCAAGCATGACAAAGTCAAGAAGTGACACTTTAGCTTAAGATGATGCACTCTGTGGCGACAGAAAAGGGGTTCAGCCCCCCTCCCCATCACATTTCTCTTTGATTTTTCATAAAGAAAATTTGCCAGTCCCCTCCATAATCCATAACATAATCCGCAGTCCCTAGCAGTGTCTCACAATAGACTGTCTCATAAAGAACCAATTATTTGCTTTATAAAAAGATAGATAACTCAAAAAAGGCCCGTTTACTTATTAACACGAGACATGGTGTCTTGCAGCTTTTTTCTCCCACCCAAGTTTCTATCAGACACAGGCAGTTCTAGATTGGCTCAAAATTATTGTTATTATTCGTGGAAAGTGACGAAAAGTCACGAAAAACCTTGTATAAAAGAAGAACCTGACATAAAAGGAGATACCAGAGGTTGGTTGTGTTTTAGTGATGGCTGTCGAATGCATCGAATAAATAATTATTAATTGTAGTCTATAACACCACTCTTTATGACTTTCATTCATCTCTATTTTCATATTTGCAACAATAGATCGATTTTTGATCATACTTATAACGGTAAATTTTGTCTCTACCGTTATTGTAAATCTGACATAGAATCTAAATTAGGGTTATCGTGGCTTCAGTTTGGTTGGATGGTAGTAGGAAATAGCTAAAACCAAAGGGGCGTAAACCGATTGGAGCATGGCCATATGTTTTATGTCCCATGTCGGAAAGGTGAAATCTATTTTAAAAAGCCCCAACATTCTTGACTTTCTAATTGTAAAATGATGAAATCTGAGCTTGGAAAAACTCATTTCAAGCAGAACGAATATAATTGATGATTCATCCAAGAAACACAAAAATTTAAAACAGATTTGTGGCAGCGGGAACACTGGCCCCGCCACAGTGAAATGAAAGATTTAATAGCAACTTACCGTGATACTTGATAAAAAAACTCAATGAGCTGATCCCATGTTTCGTCTGAAAGCCCAAACAGCTAAAAAGAATTTTCTTTTAAAACCTTGGTAAAAGTAGGAAACGAACAAGATGTACTATCGGAGGCACAGTTGTAGTCAATTTTTTTTCTGGGATGACGAAAGCAAATTTTTTCAACAAATTCAGAAAAATTAGCAAAATTTCCGAAATTTACCAACAACGTTGGTGGTTTAATTACAGAGCTTTAGCCCTTTTCCCCCAGCCACTACGCCCCTGGATCCGATGCTTCCTCCAATGCAATGTGAGTTCTTAATTCTCACTTTTCAATGGTTCTAGACGTTATAGATCGTTATATATAATTTCAAAAGCCTGCAACCCTCACTGTTCGCAGCTCACTAAGACTCAGTGATCAGTAATAATTCAACATAATAATTCATCAGGTTTCTCTTTGGTTTCTAATGATCGTTATGAACTATAAGGAATGCAACAAATCATAAAAGATCCTGAAGCACCGTAAGCTACATTGAAACTAGTGTTTAGGAGGGATTCGTTTGTGCTTACCGTGACAACAATGAGACAAGTCTAGTGTATGGAGGAGGTTTAAATGTAGGTAGGTAGCCTGTATTTTCAAAGTATCAGCAAAGTACTGCCGTATATAGTACCTGTTCGCTATTTGTCTGCCCATCTTCCTCTATATCAAGGTGCTCTTTAGATTTGAGGTACTCCTGACACGCCTTCATTGCTAGCATCAAAGCTCTTGTTGTCAATATTTTGTCATTACCGTTCGGAGTGTATGATACGCCTTTGTCCTTGAGTCGTCTTACTGTATGATTTATTATCGCAATTGCACTTAGCATTCGAAAATCATCTGAAAGGCAAATAATTTTGTGATTAAGTAGTTAAAATAAATGTTTTTCAATCCTGCTTGGGCATTCAGCGAGCAATACAAACTCTTTATATGAGAATAACTAATTTTTTGCTGAGCCTCAATGTTCTTAATTTTTTTTGATTTTGTGCCTAAGATTATTCTGAAATTATTCGTAAGCGATAAAATTTCTTAAGCGATATTGACACTATTCTTAAAACAAATTCTGGTATAACAAGGATTATTCTCGATAAGAAGGGACCAAATTTTGTTTTCTTACCAATGAAATCCTGCTTTTCATTGTCACTTGAAATTCGGTGACACCGAGGAAAGAACGATTCATGGTCGACGTTCTCAAACCAAGGAAGATTGCGTATGTTGATGCAAAGACCAAACTGCAACAAATTATTCAAAATTTGATATCAACTTTCTAGATAATCATCAAAACGCGAACAAAATTTTGTACTAGGATGTAACTGAATGCAAGCAATTATTCGTACTTTATTTAAAAAAGATGTAATAATCTCTTACACGAACTCAAAAATGAGAGAAGGTGTATTAAAGATTGTCTGAATAACGAAAAGGTCACAATAGCTGTCTACTCGACGGACTCCAAGGAGTTCTTGCGGCGAAAAATCGATGAAAATGTAGCAAATAAGAAACACCGCAATGCGACGAGAATGAACAACAATAAATACGGCGAAATATTAGCCTTTACTGATTTACGTGTATTTGTTGTTGTTTGTTCTCGTCGCATTGCAGTGTTTATATTTGCTATATGAAAGATTGCCAAGAGTCTGGGTAGGGCCTGTTATTTCGAATAGTCTCTCGTATATCACCACTATGTGTCAAAGGAACAACAGTTCAACAACAACCACATTAGTTACAAGATTAGGAAGGGGTTGCTCAGTAAGCATAGATCCACAGCGCAAAAGAAGGCCTTGGTTAGTACCCCAACAGAAAATTATTTTAACTTGAAAGAAGAAGGATGTATGGTTGAAAATGAACCCTATACATTCGGCTAATTGAAAGTTCAATTCAACCTTCATATTTTATAACAAGTTTCATTTTCTTTTTTAACGTTTGGATCTCCACTCAACTTATTTTTGGAGTAAAAAGAAGTGGACCTACCTTTGTAGTAAACGAACTTGCGTGAACAAAATGATTGACAATTTGATCCTGGAAATATAAATACCATGTTAAGATGAATTGCAGTCTAAGAATGTGAAGAGAATCAACATCGGTAAAGTGAAGTATAATGAAACAGGGTCAGTTTAATGTATAGATCTTTAATTGACAGAGCGAAATGTCGGGAAAATTGTTGTCCCTAGCGGATATGTCGGGTCGCTGCTCACTTCCTTTTTCATTCGAAATCAAAGTATGGTAGAAAGGGAAGAGTAATGGAATCAGTCTAACGTACCTTAGTCAAATAGTTGAATTCAATGTCTGATCTTCTGCACGTCCATATTAAGGCTGGTACTGAATTTCGCGCTATACGAGACTGAAAAAAGAACGAAAAATGTGATATATGTACAAGAGACGATATGAGCTGAAAGTTACTTAAAAGATACTTTGGTTAAAGATTACTGGAGTATAATAGACAGGTGATGTGAACCAATGGACGGTCATCAAATGTGTAAGTCCTCCTCATAAAATATAGAAAAAGAGGCGGAGTTTGGGAACCTCGTTTCTTTTGCTTTCATCAGATTTCCCTACGGCTTTTCGCCGAACGACCGCCATTTTTTTAAAGGCTCAGTTTTCTATCATATATAACAGTTTTACCTTTTCTTAAGGAAATATCAGCTAATCTTCACCTTAAAACCTAGCATTGCTTGCTAACAAGACATTGTGTTAATTAGGCATGTAAGGCATATCGCAAACTTTCTAACATTATCAATTATGTTCGCTGGTAATTAGGCTGAATTTTCTTGATGGCAAACATTCGGATAAAAAATGAACCTGAAAAGCGGTTGCTGAGTTCATAGCTACGAGTAACCAACTTAAGCTCTATTTAGCTACAGACCCATAACCAGCTGAGAGGAAAAGATGAAGTATTTCTTGAACCCAATAATCGCTAGGGCTGTCTTTTAGCATTTGATGATATCCGTAGTGTTTTCGCTGAAAGAAAGATCACTCCTCCTTCCCTGACGTTCTTACCCCAATCTACTGCCCCCCTTGAATATCCAACTCTTGCCTACGGCCAACGCCCAAGAGCTTATCAAAAAGATGTACCAAAGAAACTCACCATTATACCATACTGGCTGTCGCTTTCAAACCCTTGATCAAGATCATCGAAATTCCCAATCGTCGTTGTCCCGTATGCATAAGTACTCTTGGTTTCAACTTGGTTCTTCTCGGGGTTCGACTTGCTCTGATGATACGTCCCGTCACCTCGTCCGAAACCCCATCTCTGTGTCTCTGTAGAAGACTCGTTTTTCCCAGTTTGTGCAGTATCTTGTGACTTAGGTGATCCTCCTTTCCGTAAACCTGCATTTTCCACAGGGGAATCTGGATCGATTACGTCATCATCGTCATCGTCTGAATCCCGGCTTAACGTGTCAGGTGAACGTTTTTGTGCTGCGGTGGAGCACACAATATCAGCTTTGAAGTACTTTTCTATCCAGCCTCTTCTTCGAAGACAAGCTCGTAAAACTGGGTACGGTCCCATGCACATAAACACCTTTTTGTTCTAAAATAGAATTATAACTCTGGCGTGAAGAAATGACAGAAAGTTTCGCCCAGTATCCTGAATCAAATAACATTACAACCACGAGATGAGTTTCCGTTTCTGTTTTTCACATTTTCACACAGGCAAGCTACCGACCCTTTATCATTTCTTCCCTTGTAGCAAACGCCGCGCCAAGTTTTCAATTTTGTTCTCTTTGTTCGAAAAGCTTCAATCGCGTGTATGATTTCCCTTTGCAAAATTGATACAATGTTTTTCTTTTTGCTTTTTAGCAAACATAAAGTAAATATGTATTCACAATAAAGGCTCTTATCAGCCCAGACCAGGTTACAAGGAAGGCAAAAATGAAAGAAGAGTCACTTCACTTTTGTTTGAAAATGTTCAACCTGTCGCAGGTCGCAGCTAGCTACGCAACTATAAAAATATGTACACAAAAGTTACTTAAACTCTCAAGCAGATGGATAGCATTTTTCACCTTGTCCCAGTATTTTATTGTAGAAAAACTATAAGATCTTTATCGAAGGAAAGGTCGTATATTTTCAAAACAAAGAACAGCTTGCAACATATTTGCAACATATGGTCAGATTACCATGGATAACTCTACAACCATTTTCTGAACATGTATAAAATAAACTGTGCTGCGCTGAGGACAACATTGTGCGCCAGCAGAAGATCCCGGTCTTTCAGTTTACGCTTTGCAGTATAGAATGCTTGGTGTGATTCTCGCCCCCTTTTTTTGAAGGGAGTTGCAGCCGTGATTGGAGAATAACTCTTGTTACATTTACACGAAAACGATATGTTTTTAAATGGTCTGCGTTTTCAAACGATCCAGAACTGGAACAAGTGTTCAAATGTTGGAGTATCCAGTGGTTATCGTTGTCGCATAAACGGGGGGGGGGGGGGGTAGAAACATGAGCGGGGAAAGAAACACAAGGAAATGACTGCATACTTGAACATGTTTCTGATATTCAAATGACAATAAATTGATGTTAGAAATTCTAAATTATTTTTTCTTTCCCCATTAAAATCAAGACGATTCTAAAATTGTTCTGCCTTCTGGGTCTACCGTGCCTGGGTGAAACAGTTTTTTTTCTTGAACTTTTCTTTTTTGAAAGTTGTTGATTATTTTATTGTTTGACCTATATTTGTTGATAATCATTTAATGACTCTTTTCTAGCTTTAGATAATATGCAAGTCGAACCTTGGGCTTATTTATTCGTTGACTTTGGTATAAGAAGCTAGTTTTGTTTTCAACACCCACTCTGAAGATTTGCTAGTTGCGGCCTATTAATATTCTTACGTCATCGTTGTTAGGTGTCGTGAAAACTGCATGTTCTTAGCACTGAAAACACACATTAATATCAAAATATCCCGTCGCCATGAAAGAAAATTCGCGCGCCAGAGAGAACTTATCTCAGCTAGACACGTTTACTTTTGTTTCTTCATCAAATCCTCCGGTTGTATTTTTAATGACTGTCGTGAGATAAATTAAAAACGACCAAGGATTTTCTACATGATCGATGGAGAGTTGATTACGTACGGATATAAAAAACACATTTTCGCAGGTTTACAGCCCGTGGGGTGCTTTTGAAGCAAATACATATAGTTTCAATGGTGAAAAACTCGACTCTTGCTACTTGCTCAAAACTCTTGCTAGGCCAGATTTGTTAAAAAGCAGTAGTACAATATGCATAGGGTGAATTAAGGAAACATTTTTTGACCATGCACTCTGAAATTTTGCAAAAGTATCCAATGATTTAGCTTAAGAATTCGTTTATTTAACTGTCATGCTACTTTGGGAGGGAAAGTTGATCTAATACTTTCTTTCTCAGCTGTGCAATGGAAAGCAGTCAAATTTATGAAATTTACAAAAAAAACCCTAGCCCCCGCTGATGTCATTAATTGTAGTACCCACTCAGTTGTGCCAAATGCACACCAAAAGCAGATATTTTAATTATTCTTTTAATTTAATGGCAATATCTTAATTGTGGTATAATATTTGGATTTTTGTTTGAGCTACCTGTACACTTGACTACGTTAAGAGAAGAAAGTTTTGCAAATTGAGAAAAGCACAAATTAGGACAAAATGCAAAAGTTTTTTTCCTGTGAAAGTTTCTTCCTTTGAGTAATTTTTCTACTTGCAAAAATAATCTACTACTCACCCTAAGAGCCTGCTCTGCAGCAAACTTTGTTTTCAAAAATCTGTCTGGGTCAATTGTTATTGGCCTGTGTATTTTATGTACTTGGTTTGGGGGCATTGTTTTGCACCGCTTATGAACGCCCCTTGATGTCTTGGTCTTCTTCTCACCTTGCTCAGCCTGTTCCTGCATTTCATTTTCAACCGATTTTGAAAGGATCCTGTGATGAGATTTCATTGGCGAAGATGGTTCAGATTTGCTTTCTGACATATTTGTATCATCAGATACAACACGTTGTATTTTTTCAGATCTGAAAGCAATGATATATATTTCTAAGTAACCAGTTATTGGAAGTCATGCAAGGAAAAAGTGAGTTTTTGAAATGTGTGACATGTTTAAAAAAACACAGCTGAAACATTTGTAGATATAATTTCTAAGCAACTAGACTGAAATTAGTATCAAGTCTTATTTATGTGTTTCTTAAGACAGTTTTGAGAATAAAAGATATCAATTAGCATTAATTCATTTGTACATTAATTCTTATTTTTAATGTTTATTATTGGATGAAATGATTGAAAACAAAAACATACTGCGTCCTTCTTTCTTTCTCGAGCTTTTTCAGTGCTCTTGGCTTCAAACTTTCAAGTTTTTGTGGTGGAGAATCCTGAAAACGAGTCTTCTTCTCTTTTAGAAGGAGGGCATCCACTGATTTGGTGTAAGGACAAATTTTTTCTGACTTTTGTTTCTTTCCCTCAGATGTCCAACATGTGTTTGTGTCTTTTTTCTGATCTGCATTTTCAGAGATAGCATTCGGTTTTGTTGCATTCTCTGTTAAACTCTTGAAAAAATTAAAAAGGTTACCAGCTTTCTATAAGAAAGATGTTGCAATTTTGCAAAAAACAAACCACGAAGAATAGCAATTTGTGTGACTTCAATAAATGATAGTGCATAAAAGAAGTTGTTTTAGGAGCTGTGGGTTTCTGACTGAAAACATCTTTGGGGCCCTTGTTCTTTTCAATTTTCATTTTTTCTTGGGTGCAGGGCCCTTTCTGGCTACGAAAAATGCAGGGCCATGGGCTGTGGCCTCCTTAAATCCACTACTAAGCATTGTGATTTTTTTCATTTGACATATTTTGGAACCAGGGGCTGCAGAGCATATTGTACATTGGGAGAGCTAAAAATATTTTGGGGGTGGGGGAGGGGGGGGGGTAAACATGCAAAAGGCAAGAAGCAAGATTATTTTAATATTGTTAAAAGTAGAGTGTTGTAAAATATGAGGGGGCTTGTGTCTCCCTAGTCCCCCTGCTTCTGAAGCCTTGTTTGAAGCAGAGAGTGTGTCAGTCAAAATGTCAATATACTGGGTGTGTTGATGAATATTGTGGTTGTATTTGTGAAATCAGAAATAATTTAATGAGAAAATAACCATTTCTGCAGTTTTAAAAATTTGACTCACTGGTGTCTGTTTTGGCAAGGTACCAACCTTGGTCTTAGGATACCATGGTGTGGGGGTGGCCTCCAACTAAAAAAGAAACAAATCATACTGCATATATTGTGACCCTGGGAAACAAGACTATTGAAAAAAATTTCAATAACAAAACAGATTACTAAAGGCTTGTATCATGCAAAAATTTACCATTAATTGTTTAATTAAGCAACAAGGCTTAAAATGTGTAGTTTGTTTTCAAACTTGAAACCAGGATTAACAAAATAATTAGTGCTTCTGCAAGTTATGTTTTTTCACTAAAACTCTGATTTAGCTTTCAGACATTTCCAATGGATTTCAAGTGGTTTTTGATAAAAATTCCTTATACCAAATATAAATAATTAATTGCAGAAACGTCTGTAATTTTCACTTTTGGTTTTCTTTCTCAGTGATAGACTTTATAAATACCAAAAGTGAGGTTATCCAAGCTAAATGTGGTGCTTATATTTCATTAATATAGAGTTTGTATTGATTAAAGTACCTGTTAAACAAATTCAGTTTCATGTGCAGTTCACATCTATCTATCCTTCATAATTCTGCACCAGCATGAAAATTTGCTTCGAACTGCAGATATGTAGGCTTTTAATAGTAGATATTTATCAAGGAGCTTTACTAAAGTAGAAAATTAAATATAGTGCATGGATCCAGGTGAGACAACAAGTCGGATACCTTACCATTTTCTTCTGCCTCTCAGTGTGGAGTTTTTGCCGAGTCCAAAAATCCGTCTTAAGTCTGTCGGCTATTTTTAAGCTATTCTCACTAATGCTTGGTCGAAATGTGAAATTTTGTGCCATTTCTTTGTCGAGGGCAGCAGCACGGCTTTCGCAACTTACTTTGATCCTATTTGCAATCGAAGTTCTCGACTGAGCTATCTTCAGGCTTAGAGCGTTCAACTTTGGTATGAATGTCAACTCGTTTTCAAAACTAAGCTTTTGCGGCTGACCAGACTCGTAATCCGTTGGTCTTTCAGCTGCCCGATCGCAATCTGGATCCCTTTTGCGTGGATCATTTTTTGCTTTAGTAGGGCCATTCTCAAACATTTTGTGATCAGGGGTGGCATCTGCGTTGATAAAGTTGTGGCTGTTCGCAAGAGAAGGCTGGTTCTGAATGAAATTTTGATGCAAATTTTCATTTTGATATTCTTCTGAAGTTTCATTTTCGTCCACGAATCCTCTTTTCGAATTTAATCGGTTATTTGGCGTGTTAGGCCTTAAATCTGGCATTTCCTGTTCATTAGAGCATATCGGCCTAACTTCGCCTGACTTCACGATGAAAAGTACATCGGCATCGCACATTTTGTCATTCTGAATATCATTCATGTAGATATTTTCATTTCTTTTCGTCCCTCGAATGTCTAATTCACCGATCGGTGGCAACAACGTGAACATTCTTCATTTGTTGATCCGTTGGCTTCAAGAGGCTAAAGGTGGCTTCCATCATTAACCAGCCATGTTGGAGTAAGCGGTCGTCATGGCAATGTAGACTCGGGGCTGGCAGCGCAGCCCGCTCGCAGCACCAAAACAAATGCTGACCCAAAGACAATCAAAACATTAGAAAAAATGTTAGCAAGCTTCAAAAATTTTTTTCAATTGTTTTGTCAACATTTGAGGTTTTCAGGCTTTCAATGTGTGCTTTTGAAAGGAAACTGTTCCTTCAAACTTTTATTGAAATCAAGTCAAATATTAGCAATGGAACGCAATAAATTTGTGACTTTGCACAATTTAATCTTAAGATATTTTGAATCAAATGGTTTTGCAACATGGTTCATTATTACACCTTGTCTTGTCATAAATTCTGAGCACGGAGATTCCGGTTGATGGGTCAACTTTTAAAAATTCATTTATTTATAGCAGGTGTCTAACACGAAATAAGTAATAATTGTAATTACCCAAAATGAAATTAAAATTAAAACTTGTACTTAAAACCAAGTGGATATGCTCTTTTTGCAGTCAGAAATCTGTCTTATGCAATCCTTGAAATTGCTTTATATTATTCTTTATTAGTGTACGTTCACTGTTTTAAAACTAACATTGAAATTTTATACGTACATTACAATATAATGTGAAAAGTGGCTTTACATATAACGGCAATCATTTTTATTAAACCTTTAATTCATAACTTGTAGCTGATTTGTTTGTAGCCGTATGTAATTGCTAGACTTTGAAAAGTTGCCTTTCTTTTTTAAAGAACCAATAATTTGAAGTTCAGGCTACCTGTTCTCAGTTTTTTAGAAAATCTTAGGATGGATTGTTCTCAATTTGTTCTTAAATTATTAGGGTGTCAACAGATTAATTGCTTTGCCCATAACACATTTGAAAACCATTTATAGGACAAGTGGGCTTTATAAGATGACAGGGAACCTACTGTACTCTGATGAAGCCCTGTATGCCGGGGCGAAATATTAGTATACTCTTAAATTTAATTTATTTTGAAAATTTATTTCGTGACATTGGATTCTCGTCGTCGTATTGCTTTGTTCCTGTATACCTTTCAACCTTCTGTACATTCATTCATTTTATTATTAGTTCATTTATTATTGTATCATTATTAAATTCGGTATTTGTTAACATATATAATTGGTTTTAATTAGCTTTGATATAGCTAGTATTGGATGTTATCAACTTAAAAGAAGGTGAAAAAAACAAAGTGAGTGAGATAATATGTTAAACAATAGATTGTCCTATTGCGTGTCAGTGATCCGTTGCCATGCCATTTCTCATTAGTTGCCATCATTTGTTGTCAGCATCCTATTGTCTCTTGGTCATGTGTTTTTCATTATATTGCCATGCTGTTTTATGTTGAGTCAGTCGTAGTGTAAAGCCGAGAAGTAAAGTCGTGTCGAAGCCGTTCCGTTTTATGAAGTTGCCCTTAGCCGTTAAATTCAGTGAAGTGTACCCGCCGAACATTCTTGCCGCCGCCGAATATTGCTTGTAGCATTAATTGCCGAATCATTGCTTGTAGTTTATATCGCCGATTATTCATATATTCAGGTTCCTGTTGTGGAATAAACTGTTGTTTCATTTGTACTTGACTAACCAGGGAAACTGTAAAACAGTGTTGTTTTACAAATCTTCATTTGCCGACAGGTTTGAAAATTCACAGAAAAAGCATCCCTAGATTGCAAATGTATCCAGTAACCAGTGGTGTAGTGCTATTGAAACAACAAGAGAGTGGGGCTCTTGCACAAAATGTTGGTTAGAAAACAATAGCAAATGTTGAAAAGGGCTATTTTTTGTCATTAACAAGAGGGCTCAGCTACCCTGAGCTAGTAACGATAACAACTGAGTCATCCATACACTTCTATGCTTGAGGGATCTACAAAACATGATTTAAACTGTCTGCAAAATATGGTTCGGAAGTTGAGATTTAGGCCCTCTACTTGGGAATCTTTTCAATGATCTTTGAAGGGTTAATCTACTAAAAGGTAAGAGTGTGATATAGATTTATTATTTCCGCATATGATTAAGGCTCCTTTCTAAATTTTAGGATAAACAAGTTTTAGAGCCCATGTGCAAAAATGAACACAACACGTATAACAAACAGGAAAGAAGTTTGGAAATGTGCCGAAAAAGAAAATTTCACGCTTGCAACCTACAACATCCTTGCCGATTTTCATATTCCTGCTCGATCTGACGAACAAACGCCTGAAAATTGGCCTGTTCTGTACAAATACTGTAAAACCGAGGATCTGTATAAAAGGAAGCTTGGAAAGAGCTCGAAGCGACATTTGCTGTTAATGGAGGAGGTAAGGTGTACAGATATGTCGAGCAAAAGATCCTTTGTTGTCCCTTGTAGGGCCAGTTACATCAGTCATAAGTAAGGTAGCTTTCTGTCTAGGCACTACCAGGACCCAAGAAATTAGAAAGGAAAACAGACCCTTCCCATTTTCTTGGGCTCTGGTACCCAAGATACCCTCTGGCTTGTTTGCTTCTGCCTTTAATTTAGAAAGGAGATGCTTTCTGACCTCCGGAAGGTTGTTGTCTGTCATTGTTTCTGTTTGACTTTTATATCTTAAAACTCTTTGACTTTATGTTTACATATATTAATTGTGTCATATTATTTCACCTTTGATAGGAAAATATTCAGTAACACCCCCCCCCCCCCTCCATCTACAAATGGTAACTTGAAAAAAGGCCCATTTGGATTAGGTTTAGCTATAACCATAACATAGTGTCCCAAATTGGGAGGTGTAAGCGTTATGTCAGCTATACTAGCAATGCTCAAATGAAAAACACGTGGAATCATGTCTGATAGTCCTCCACTCTTCTAGCAATATCAAAGGTATACAAAGTTAGGTAATGGCGAAAAGAAAAGCAGATATCTTAATCCAGGTGCTGATCGAGAGCAATTTGAATCAATTAGGCGATTCGTAGCACAAAATTGCATTGTGGGATATATTTAAATGAAGGCAAACGACAGTTGGATTTCTGTCATAAGTTCAAATCTATGTAAGTTCGATTGATTTATAGAATTAGAACTCTTTTATCATTTGGGAAAAATTTATTGATAGGGATGAATACTTGCTTGAGCTGTGTCTATAGAGTGCCATCCCGGCTAAAAAATTTTATGATTCTTTTTTAGGAATAGTTGCTCATTATAAGGCATACCTTCTCATTATTATAACCGGCCTTTTTATTACAAAGCTAACAGAACAGGTCAAAGCTACAATCTAAGCATACAAAGAAACATTTACATGACTTTCTTCGCACGTCAACTACAAATACAATGTTTGATGTGAATAAACCTTCTGCAAACAAGAAATCAAATATTTTACATTCATAAAACTTTTTCATGTAACTGTTTTTGTAACTTTTCGTGTAATTTTTCATGTAACTATAATTATCAATCCATTTACATTCTTTTTTTATAAGGACAATTTTATAAGAACACGAGCCTCAAAATTGGTCAAAAATTAAGAACAAATTAAGAACAAGCTGAGGCTGAGCTTCTGCAAAATGCAATTTTGAACAACGTTTTTTCTCAAAATCGAGGACTTCTAGCGATGTGTGGGTGCTTTTTTGGCGAATATTCAAATTTGTCAGCAGATTAAGGCTGTCTCACTCACTTTGTTGGAAAATGAGGCCTGTACACCACCCTAGAGCGAAAAAGCTAGCACACGCACTGCTTATACCCTATTAGATTAAGAACAAATTTAGAACAATCCAGCCTCAGATTTTCGAAAAAATTACAGTCAGCCTGAACTTAAATTTAAAACTACTGCTTAATATAAAAATGTGCCGACGATTTGTATACTTATTCATCTGGCCCATCAGTGCAGTGAGATTTTGTCTATGGCCTACCCAACAAAATAAGTTGAACGCCCCTGGCCTAGACCGACCTCGGCGATGCTTGAATCAAATTTGGTTCATTGTTAACCTAACTGAAAAACAGAAATAATTTCTTTCAATTAAGTAGGCACGATTTAGAATGGGAGTCTCCAGTTTTCCAGCTAACCGTGCCTCTTCAATTGTGCAACCCCTTTTTCAATCCAGCGATATCAAACACTTCAAACTATCCTTGTCTTCATTTTCAGATACGTTTTCTTGCTGCTGACGTCATCTGCTTCCAAGAGGTTGATAAATGGTACTATGAGGAGGTTTTCAAAGATGAGCTAGCAAACCTTGGTTACGATACTATTTTTGCAATGAAAAAAAAAGAAACACTAGAAGGCCTTGTTACTGCTGTTCGCAAAGAATCTTTTTCTGTAGAAGCGTCAAAAACATATTCTTTGAATGACCTCATGTACGAAGAGGCAGAGAGTCTTGGTATTGATCGTAGCAAGAACAGCCTAAGTCATTTAGAGAAGGACAATGTTGGAATTGTTACAATTCTTCGCCATCTGGAGACTGGAAACAAATTATTTGTCTGTATGTCTTCATATTTTAACTCCTTTTTTGATTTTTTTTCTGCATGGGCTTCGACACAGGTTAAAAAGTAGGGGGGCAAGGAGAAATTAGATACCGATGAGAAAAGATTTCGAAAAAGCTCTGTTTTTTGCAAAAAGGTGGAAGGGGTGGGACATGGCTTCTTCGGAGGCCCTGTTCTGTACTGTTTTCAGTGAAGATTTCAACTGAGTTCAACAAGAGGCTGTGTTTTAGGGATCAGCCTCTTTTGTGGAATCAAATTTTAGTTCGTGGGAAGAGCGTGTTATTTTCCAGCCTCTTTTTTTCCGTAGTGAATTCGCAATACATAATTGATCAACCTAAAAGGCTCTCCAACTTCTGGATTATTGCTCTCCATAGAACAGCGTTATGTAGCGGGTGGCGTAAAAAATGGGTGTTGATAAACACATTAGGCAACTAAGGTATTCTCTTGTTAATCGGAACGGTGTTAGTGTTATGTTAAAAAACCCGTGTGTTTCATGAAATTACCAAGAAATGTTAAAAAACGTTTAACATATCTTGATATTGTATGCCTTTCTCCCCTCATGTAAAGTTAAACTCCTATATGTACCAATTTAAGCCCCCTGGTTTTTTAAAAGAAGATCGTCGGAAGAGCGTGTAATGTTATGTAGCCAAGCTGAAAAGTGTTATATGTAAGAAGGAGCATTAAAAAGAAAATACTTATTAATAAGAAAGGGATTGACTGTGCGTTTAAATATCTTATCATTCATTCCACATACAGGCAATTTTCACGCAACTTACGATTATGAACAGCCAGATATCCCCACGTTGCAGACTTGTTTGTTAGCAAAGAAGCTTGGCAAACTCAGAGTTGAAATGGCACTGCAAGATACTTCTTTAAAACACGATTCGCCGTTCATTTACTGTGGCGACTTCAACACCGAGCCTACACATTTTGGATATAGAATCGTTGTTAATGGACAGTTAAATCGGGATGAAACGGATCGTCTTGCCAGGGTGTATTACCATATTAGCGAGAAAACATGCAAATCAGAAGAAAAGGTAACATATGTTTTGAAAAGAGATTTTCTGCGCTCGTAACGCTAGGAAAGTTTATCCCAGCTTTCAATAATCCTTTGTAATTGAATTCGTAACAGCTATTTCAAAAGTTATTTCTATCTTAAATTTTTAACGCTTTTATAGATTCTATATTTCACTGTTTAGTGTCAACTCAATGTTGAAATGTTTAGGCTGCTAAAAACTTTGTTATTAATAGGAATGCCGCAATTTAGGCAATCTAGAAACTTGTCTTCTTGACTCTTTAGCACCCAGCTTTAAAATCTAAATCATAATTTTGTCGAATTCCAAGTGACAGTCTTTTTATAACGGATTTCTCATTGCATTGCAGGAGAGGGAATTTCGTAGCAATTCTGCGGCATCAATTTTCAAAGACAGCTTCAAACATGAGTTAGGGCTGAAAAGTTCTTACAAAGAAATATTGGTGAGATTTGTCATTTCTGTCGATTCATTCAAATAAGTAGGGCGTTGAGAGCGGGTGGCTTGGTAAAAAGCCCAGACCCCCTTTTCTTGAAGTTTGATGCCTTTATAGGGTAATACGTATTTCTATCCATATTCATTTTACCCAGGCCCGAACTGGCTCGCATAAACGACAGTTTAGGGGGGTTAGGGGGGTTAGGGGGGTCTTAGTATGGATATTACCAAAATATTGTTGCTTCATCGTAATAGAGCTGCCCGAATGGAGCCTAAAATGCGATAACTTTGCCAGATTAGGGAAGCTGCAACCATTCACTGCTAAAGATTCAAATAAATTCAGGCAAACGAAGCACAACTTTGCTCGTTTGCAAAACACAAACCCAAGGAATCACAACACAACAGGCGTGGTCTTTCACCCCAAATCTCGGCCCAGTTCTCTTCGACGCGGTTAGTTGAAAAGGTGTATAGAAATGTTTAGTCAACCCGCTGAACATTTTCAAATCTGTTCAAACTCCACTCAAAGTCAACATCACTGAACAGGGTGTTAAAACGCTCTCAACATTTGCACTCTACAAATGCTGAGCGATGTTCAGTGAAATGTACCCTGGGTACCAGACTCACTTTATATATATAGTGAGTTTGGTACCCAGGGTAAGTGAAATGTTGAGAGCGTTTTAACGGGGCTTTAACCGCCGCTAGCTCTGGTATTTCCTTAATTCAAGGCTCAGCGATAAAGCGAGTAAATTCGGTATATATTGTTTACCGTGGCGCTGTGTTTTCCTCGATGATTGAATGAGTTTGCCTATTGAAAAGACATGCAACATTAATCATTTAGCATTCTTGCCTATTTTTCTTTCATTTAGAATCGAAAAAAACATTTATTTATGACATTTGAAGTATTGATAACAGATTTCAAATCTGAACTCCTTCTACGGCGCCAGCATAGAATTAAAGGGACTGTGTTTCAGCGCTGCTTTATTTATCCTTACTGTGCTGGCTTTTCCTTTGATAGTCAAAGTGTTTGATATTCTTGTATTTGTCTCCACACATTTGCTGTAATGTAATCCTTGATGATGTTTTTGGTCAGATTTTCGTCAGATTTTATCAATTGCACTTCCTTCGTCTTTGAAATATCAATATCAGCGTTTTGGACGAATGTTTCTTATTGTCAACTTCGTCATGTTTATATTTTGCGTAATGCATGAGCTTTCCGTTATATTGCCAGCCTCTTCTCGAAGCTCGTTGTTTATGATGGGTTCTTTAAAGCAAGCTTCTTTAAACAAGCATCGTTTTGATCCGAGGCGGATCAGGTGTCCTTAACCACACAAAAATTTTTAGCAATGCCACCAATCTTCTTGGATATGCAGATTTCTAACTGATCACCTTTCTTCCCACTTTCATTTCTAATTTCTGAAACTCTCGCTTTTCATTATCTTACATCTTCATTGTACCACAAATTTACGCCCTTTTCCTTCCCAATTTTGCTTCTATTCGCTTTAAAACCCGTCTACACAGTGTTTTAAAATATATCCAGCAATTGATATATCTGTTATCTCTACCTGTTCAGTATTTTTATCTGTCTACAGCTGCTGAACATTTGAAAGTATCTGCATCCTTCAATCTCTGTACATTTCCCCCATTTGAAGACAAATCTGTTCTTTTGAAAATTTCTTCTTTTCCTTGTTGATCTACATCACTTCATATTCCTGCATGAAAGATTAGTTATGCAGTAATTATCAATAAGCTTGGGTGCATGATTATGGAAAGGACTCTCTCATTAAAATTCTTAGAAAACATCTACAAGAAAAATGGTTATTTCTTGACTTTCAAAGGGTAGACTTAATCCCCTGAACCCCCTAGCAAAGGTTCACAGTGAATGCATAAGCAAAATAATATATCTTAAAGAAACTATGAGGCATTGGCACCCTCAGCTCCTTGCACCATAACCCCTTTTTGTCGAATGCTTTAGTACGATGTCATTTTTGATAGAATAAACAATTTGTATCTAGATGATGCAATTTGCAAAGAATTACCCTAAACTGATGTTCTTTTTAGGGTCATGAGCCTACTTTTACGTCAAGTGATGGAAAGCACATTGGGGCATTAGATTTCATATTCTATTCCAAAGGAATAAAGCCATGTGCTGTGCTGGATACACCTGCAAGCGAAGAGTATTTACCTGGTGGGCCTTCAAAATATTTTTCATCGGATCATATCTCGTTGAGCGCCAAGTTCAAGTTTTGTTGAAAAGTTAACTGAGGCAAGGATTCTGGTCACATAATGACAGTGTTATGTAAGGATTGACTTCTGTAGAATTCATGTTTAGATCCACATTTGTAAGGTTAGGGACTTCTTTAGCAACAAAGCTAGTTTTGTAATTGTTTAAGCTGTGTAAATTGTCTGTCGACGAGTGGTTGCTAGTAGATTTTGGGTTTGGCAAAAATTTTCGATGCTTTTTCTGAAAATTTCTCCATTACTAACATGCGATTACCATAAATTTTAATGAATCAACTGCCTATCTTCGGCTTTCCTAAATATTATTTAACGAGGGGGTGAAGTTTTAAGCTGTCCGTCATATTTTCTGATTTATAGTAAACCTTTCTATTTGTGCTAAGTAAGAAGCTTAAAGTAGAATCGTGACGGTTCAATGTGTACCCTAATTTCTCAATCTTGGCTTATAAGTTTTAAATGTCGGTCCTTGCCAAGACTCTGGACCGGTTGAGAAGATCATACGTCTGTCCTTTCTACGTCTTTGGGACAGGGTGATAAGAATATGCAAGAAGGAATGTTGGTTCATTAATAAGCACGAAAAAATATTCATTTGCGTTATATATGAGCTTTCCTTTACATTCCCGGTCTCTTCTCAAAACATTTTCAATCTTGACTCTCAAGTTTTAAATGTGTAGGTTACCACTTAGTTTCTTCTCCATTGACCACCATTTAAAAATGATGAACGAAGGAGTGAAAGTAAATGATTTCCAGCGTAGATTTATTGTCGACACCGAATCAAGTAAATTTTAGAATTGGAGCACAATTTTTCTTTAGAGAAAGGAACATCCAAATTTGGAAAGTAGCGTGTTTGTGAAGTAGCAGCAGGTGCTGCTTAGGAGTGACATTTGATTGACCACGAAGCAAAGATTGGTACAAAATGTGGGTATTTAGCCGCGCTCATTTTCCTTGCACATGCGTAGACATTGCAGCCTCTTTTTCAAAATATACACCATAACTTGGTTATTATGGTGACTTAGCATGGGCTTTCGCTCTGTTGTATTGAATGCTTACTTATCCTATTACCGTTGAAAAGCCCATAATCAAAACAGGCCGTGTTGCAATAATGCGAACAGTGTACAAAGACTTACTTAATATATTTCAATAGGCTTAACGGAGATGAAATTGGAGGATTTATTATTTTTCAAGGTGTGGCACAGTATATCCTAAACGGGAACTGCTTAGATTTCAAATCGAATATAAACAACATCAAAGCAGAGCCGTAATTGGTAGCTGTGGGTGTTCTATGCTTGGTCTTTCGAAAAACGGAGCAGAAAATTGTTTTATTCCTTGCATTCTGTTATACGCGATCACAAAAATACTTCAGCTCTAAAAAAGTTGAAACTAAAACGTATAGACAAATAGTTTAAGATAGAAAGGATTAATCCGTTAAACAGAGTGGCAATATGATTTGGGCAATTTGCAGGTCCAATATTTCTAATAGGACATGCAACAGCTGCATTGACAAGAAATCGTTAAAAAAATTAATTAATCGCGGTCAAAACTCAAACATTCTCAAAACGTATTTCATATGACTTCGAACTTCGGAACTTTAATTCAATATTAGGTATTCGCTCTTCCTAAAGGGATAGCATGTATGATTTAAAAATGGAACAGAAAACAGGGAATGATTTTTGCGGCGAGTATTTTAACGTGAGTATGGTTTTGAGAGTATTGTATTCATAATTATTACTGTTAATATCGTGTGTTGTTTATGATCGTTTTTAATATTAATGATGATAGATGTTTCAGTAAACCTTGATTTGATTGTGATCATGATTGATCGATGATGATTGGAATCATTTTGCTGATTATTGAAATCACGATTCATTGACGATAACGATGAGTCTTGCTTTGATCATTATCGTGATTATAATTATAGCAATCATTTTGCTGATTATTGAAATCATGATTTATTGACGATAACGATGGGTCTTGCTTTGATCTTTATCATGATTATGATGATTGCAATCATTTTGATGATCATAACAATCGCGATAAAAAATGATTATAATTAGCTTGATCCTGATCGTATATTTTATTATTGCGACGTTGTTTAAATTGGTATTGATGATATCTATCACTGGGATCATGATTACAATTTTTCTGAAAAATTTATAAATTTTCATTCTCATAATTATGTAAAAATGATGATTCTACAATCTTCCCTTTATTTATCATCAAAATAACAAAATAACTGTAAACCTCAAAATTGACTTGATTTGCATACAATTGACTAACCTGTTACAAAGATAAAAAAATGGCTCCATTATATTATCTTGCCTGTTACAAATTCTACTTCCAAAGAATGCTTGCAAATAATCATTGAAAGTTCAATTAAAATTCAATTAAAATCTTGTAAACCTCTTAAGATTTA
Source organism: Rhopilema esculentum (assembly GCF_013076305.1). The sequence continues at coordinate 6,578,695 of NW_027019809.1, read as the reverse complement.
ACAGCTATTTTTCTAATAGGACATTAAGCAGGTCTTTATCAGTTGATCGATCAAATAAACTTCAAAGAAACCACCATCTTTCAATGGACAGCATTCTACTTTGTTCTTTCGTGTATAGTACAGGCCTTCGTGTGCTTTCGTGTTATTGGTATTTAAAACGCCTGTTCCCTACTGTCAATGTCCTAATACACCTAAAATGTTAGAAACGAAAGGATAATATTTATCTTTATTGACTCATGAACCAATTTCAGAGAACCAATCTTAATCTCTGCTATCTATTTATGAAAATTTCAAAATACTTTAATCCAGTTTTCCTTTTCAACCGCACCATTTCTGCGTTGTTCATTCTCTTTCTCCTCTTGACAGACTTGTTTGGGGTGTCTAGTGCAACTGGTGTAAAAGGGCCGTCTATAGTTCATTGAATATTATCGGCTTCTTTACAAGAAAAGACAGCATTAAGCGATGGATATATTCTGCATATTTCACATATACGCCTGGGATTTAGCCTTTCTTAGTCCAAAAAATCTATACTCAAGATAACCGTTGATCCTTCGGCTGTGCGTGAGGTCAGGGACTCAGGGGGTAAACTTCAAACACAGAATAAGAATAAATTTCACATAGTATCACAGAGTATTATGTTAGTCTATTCAGAAAGTGTGAGGTGTCTCTGCAAGGATACGCAGCGTTATTGTTGGGGTTGTTAGGTAGGGCTTTGCCTTAATTTTCCTACTATTTCAGTGATGGTACTTGTCAAACTGACCCGATTCCAGTGACTGTTTCTTCCACTTCCAGGTTCAAATTGCACAGAACTGACTTGTAACAACCACTGAGAACTGCAAATGGCAGTAATCGAATATTCTAAAAAATGTTTTTAAACCTAAGCATGCGTTGACCCTTGTTTAAATGTTTCTAGAATTTAACTTGTTGTAGGAGCACATGAATGCTTTGCTCTAGGGCAAAACAAAGCATGTCAATATTCGAAGTTTCAGATTAAGGCTTGTTTTATTTTAAAATGTTTGCCATGATTTTGACATCCGACAACCACACCCTAGGCCTAGGATCTAACAGAACTACGGCAAAGACCACTCTAAAAAGTGCACTATTGCATGAAGATGAATGAAAAAAATCTGAAAACTAAGAGTGATGAACTCTACTCTGCAACATTTCTTACCCATTGTCCCAACTTTTAAAGCGACTTGTTCTCAAACACTTGCACACCTTAAAAGATCTCTTAAATCACCCGATTTTTTTAGGACCTAAAAGAAACTGGTTCCAAAAAACTCTCTGCTTTCTTGTTCTTGATCTTTCTTTTATTGTACATCAACCAATTTTTTGCGTATTTCCAGCTGCTATCCCTTTTCAGGGCACTGAATTTTTTGTAATTGACTTTCGAACTTTCTTTGTTATATTGCAACATAGTGATCATTTAGATAGGGCCCTTTAAAATTTTATCTCAGTGCATGCCGAGATAACGGTAATCAGAATATGGATATGGAGAAATGGACAGTAAAAACGAACCAAGTTGAAAAGTGAAGAATGTCATTGATCCTTATGATAGGAGAAGAAAACCTAGTTATTTGTCTATTGGTTTGTTCATCTAATTATCTATTAACTTATCTAATATTAACTTATCTTATCTTTTACAATTGATTCCTTAGAACAAAGTTAGACACGACCCTGCCAGTTTCAAATCTCCGCTCCAAAAATCTAACTCTTTGTATGTATGATTGTCCCCTTCAGCTTATCATAAACCCTCCTACAAATCACTTTATCTGCTTTCAGCACATTTAACTCTTGATACATGACCTACAGATAGAATTAAACCATTTGGTTAAAAGTTGAGAGGTAAATGGATTTATTGTGGTTAAAAATTGCCGAGTCACGGACCATTCGTCTAGACTTGTAAGGCTCACGGGAAGATTTCCTAAAGATTCTTTTGTAGCCCTAGCAATTCAAACCCATCTTGAGGGCTGACCTGAAAAATGACCCTACCCGTACTTATAAGATCTCGAAAGTATTGTATCTGGTTTATTTGAGAGGTGGACATCAGGCAGTGCTTATTCACTTCTTATATTGACTTTTGATATGCAAAATGTATGCAGAGACTTCATATTCCAGAGACTTAAGTTATTATAGAGCAGTGGCTACCCCTAACAGGGTTCGGGAAAGGGACAAACCATCTTGAGACCATCTTCCACTCATTCAACGGTGGCCATGCAACTGAGACCTGTTAAGCATCAAGGAACGAACTTACCATGGTTATATCAAGCTATTTTCCATTATGAACATTTCCTTGAAAACTGATAATGATTTAAGAGTTTATCTTGCCTTTGTAGAGTAAGAGTTTATCAATCAGAACTTTGACAGGTCTTTGCCTCTCACACCCCTTGTTTTAGTACGAGTTTGGCATTGTTGCCCTCTCCTTGTGGAACAGCAATCCTCTACGTACAGCGCGTACAGTTGACCCCCTCTAGTAGTATGAATATCATAAAAGTCACATACTTTTTGAAAATGTGCAGCACTGGGAGTGTCGGCGTTTCTGTTCTGTATGTACTCTTTATAGAAGAAAATCTGATCATCTTTAAGGGAGATTTCCGAGCATCTATAAACTCTCCAAGTGCCAGAGCACCGCCAATTCGATAAACAACTTCTTCTGTCATATCCAACGCATTTCGTTTCATAATTTCTTGTTAATGTTCCTCAAACTGATTCAGAGTCAAGTTTGTAAACTCGGCTTCTGTCAACCCATCTAATAATTTATGTTTGTTCCAGTTTATAGTTTCCCCATCTGCTAGAGCATCACCCATGACAGAATTTGTTCTTTCTGCCTCGTTCACATGACAGTCGTTCCTAGATCTATAGACTCTAAAGCGATAATCGGATTTCCAAAATCGTGCCATATCGGCATCGCCTAATTGCACTTTGAAGTTTGACATTTATTAAATGTTGAACATAGCAAAAATGATTATTCCACAAAATCTAGAGTAGTGTAACATTCATATACCTGAAAAGTTTTATTCCTTTAAAATAGGCTTTCAGGTAGAAGTGTTTTTAAAATGTTGCTAAACTTTACAAATCTCATAGATTCAACTACTGTAATATAATGTAATATTGTAATACTGTTATGATAATACACACATTTTTTTAGAAGAATGTATTTTGTAAGAAAGTTATGCTCGGTTCTTCAAGAAGTTAAGAGGTTCAGGGCTGGATAACCTAAGAAAGTTGAAAAATTTAGATATTCAAAATTTCAATGGAAATTGCTGTGTAAGAGTGAAATATTGCAATGGTTTTCCTTGCATGACAAATCGCACTTGTTTGTTAGGCTTTCTTCGATGGTTGATGTTATGACGTTGAGGGCTTTTTGGAGAAATATAGCATATTTATAGCATTTCATCTTCTCCCTCACTGCCCATGCTCAATAACCTTTAAAATTTCCAATTTTATATTAAGATAGTGTTAAGAAAGTTTTAGTGCTGAAATTAGGAAATAGTTAAGAAAGTCGGAAGGCTGGGCTGAAAAAAGCTTTCTTATAAAAAACGTGTATTGTTATGACCAATAAAAGTATTTTAGTATGCCCTTGTTATTTAATGCAGCTGATAACAAATATTTGGCATCCCCCCCACTTTCTCGAGAAAAGAATTGAAATCCCCCCCTTTTCTTGTATTTTTTTACCAACCCCCCTCCATTTCACCTGTTCCCCTCTGCAATACATTATGAACGCAGCCTAAAACATATTATCTAGTGGTCTTATAAACAGCTCATGACATTGAGTTGTAGAAAGATCAATATTAAAAGAAGAACAACATAAGGAAGTCAAAAAAGGTTTGACTTGATGTTCAATTTATCATAAAATGTTGAGAGCCCCCGTGATTGACTAATGGTTTCAATTCATTTGTCAATCTATTAATTTTAAGGAGAGCTTTCTATTGGCACTTTGCTTATCCAATACTAGTGGGCTTTACACCACAAATCAGAAACAGATGTTTACGCTTGAATCGTATCATCCTAGCCATGTGGAAACTTTTAAATTTATGCAGAAAATAACACCAAAGAATGTTACGAATTTTTACGATGAGATCAAAATCAATAACTTAGTTATAGCTTATGATTCTGTTGCAAGGAGACTGGATATATTTGCATGTGTTGGTTGAATTTTGTCATTTTGGAAATTAATTGCGAAATTTAATGGGCCGAAAATGAAATACTTGATTTCATTGAAACAGCCCCCCTGACAGATGTTGTTATTGATCAAAGTCACGTGATCCAATTTGACTCTGTCATGATAACAGTCTTGCGGAGTTATGCGACTGCAATGATAGAAGGCCGATGCTGGAAAAGTTTGCTGTAAGTGCGCAGAATATCCAATTTATCGTTTGATTTACTTATATTGTTGATTTAAGTCAGTCTGCAGTATGTCGAGACGCGTTTCGCTTCCAGAACGAGCGTTGTCCAGCGAAGATTCGGGCCTAGAGCCAGTTGACAACGGTGGTAGAGTGAAATCTGGGAGTGTTTCGTCCGACGATGGCGACTCTTTCGGTGCAAAACAAGGGAAATTTTTCAAGAATCTAACTCGAAGTCTTGAACCTGCAGCTGCACCGCCAAAGAAAAAGGACTTTATGGAAGAATATCAAAAGTATAAAGCAAAAAGAGCGTTCAATTTACATGGTGTGGTTAAACAACAAACAATTGATCTAGGAACTTTAGGGGTATCGAGTTCAGATAAGACGGCACCAAGCAGACGGTTTTCCACAGGAACCAACCCGCCACAGACAGGCCAGACATCAGAAAGTGCAGTGAAAGCTGCTACCCTTCCAGCCTCCCAGGGAAGCAGAGGTCCACCCCCTCCTGTGGCTCCTAGAAAGAAATCTGTCAATTTGCCACCAATTCCCGAACCGAAGTCACCCCAAGGCCTGCCTAGCCCCATACACGAAACACCGTCGTATATTTTGAGTGCAGTGAAAAAAGAACAACAAAGAGCTGAACTCCAGAGGCAGAGGGCAGCTAGCGAGACACACGAGAAACCAGCAGCAAAAGATGAATTATATGAGAACAACCTGTCATGCAGCGAAAACAAGACCCCCACGGAGCTAGAGTCGAAAGGGGAGGATATACCAGTGGGAGGTAATCTAAGCGAGAGTGTAGATGTGCAGGAAGCAATATCTGAACAAGTGAATCAGGGGGATGCATCAAACAGGGAAGAGGAATTGCTATCAACTATCCAAGAATCAGCTGATGCAGAAAAACAGGCAACTGATGAAGAACTTTCTGCAAAGAAGGAAAGTGAATTGAAGGAGGAAGAAAAAGTTAGTGAAGGAGGTAGCACTAGTGTACAAAATGAATGTTCAAAGGAAGGCCCAGCTAGTTCTGAACCTGAAGGAAAGGAATTACAGCAGGAGGTTTGCTCAGAGCAACAATCAGAACCAGTTGAGAGTGTGACAGAGGTGCAGGAACAAAATGAAGTAAAAGAAGAGTACAATGTTGTAAATGCAGAAGTCAGTTCTGAAGAGGAAAGGCCTGCTGTCAAAGAGGAAATCTCTAACGAAGAGGCCCCTGCTATGATACTGAGTCTACAGAAGGCACTGCAAATGAAGTGGTAAAAGATCAGAGTTGTGAGAATTCAGTATCTAAAGATTCAGAAGAAACAGTCCCCCAAGTGACCCATGAAATATCAACTGAAAAAATTGAAATGGAAACTCAAGAATCAGAGAATATTAGGCTAAATACTGAAAATGGTGTTGATGAGGAAAAAAATGGTGCATTATCTGGCACAGTGCAACCAGACGGTGTTGTAAATGGCAGTCCATCAGCAGACACCGCAGAAGTAGCAAAACCAGATGCTTGCCAACCAAATGATAGTGAGAAAGTAGTTGTGATGAATGGGGACAGTAATGATAAAAGTACAGTAGAAAAAGAGAAAGGCTCTGATAATGTTGCAACAGAAAAACTGTCAAAAACAGCTGATTTATTGTTGTCATTTTCACAAGATAAAAGCAAGATGGTGGATGCTGGTGACTCAGATCTCACAGGAATAGGAGAAGAACTAAAGAAGTTAAATTCTTCAATTGAAGAATTGTCCCAGCCAAAGAATGTCCAAGAACCAGTTAGTGGTGAAGATCAGGAAAAATTAAAGGAAATTGAGAGAATGAGACAGGAAATGGAGTCAATGCGTCAAGAAATGGATCTCTTTGGATGATTCAGATTAGCAGATAAAAATTGAAAACAGATGGTACAGAAACAAAAGATCTGAAGATAACATACAAGAAAAGAGTAATTCATTGCCTTCTAGCTGAACATGTTGCTTCAGATTTTTTTATTAAGGAGTTAATATCTTGGGACACTATTGCAATGACTTTTGGATCTAAGATGTGATAGACAAGTCTCAAAGCCAGCCTAAAGTAATGCTAGGCTTGTTATGCTCCCAATCATAAAGCAAGCATTCTATGGGCCATGGTTGGTGTTTCTCTTTCAAGTATAAGGATAAGATTGGGACCCTTTATTTCCTTACAACTGAAATCCACTTCTTGTTTCTTTCCCACAATTTTTAATAACTGTTGAAGAAGCAAGAAGATGAATACCTTCTTAGACTAACCCCCCTCCTCCTCCAAGGGTAACACAGTCATGTCTGCCTTTGGATAGTGACCCTGTCTGGGTGCTATTTAGTGCCATAGAAATGTGTTCCAACTTACACTTTGATAAAAAAGCTGCTGAATAATATCATTGATTTGTCAAATTTAATGCTGTATAAGGAAAATTTGCTTGTTGCTTTTTTTACAATTTGTCATTCTGTTAAATAAAGCAATCAGCTTGAGCTTACCCACAGAATCACTTGCATTGCAAAACTCTATAGGTAAAAAAGGGGATAGTCACTCCTCTGTCTCAGTCATTGTCCCTACAACCACACACTTAATTTACTCTACATTTCATGAATACTTTGGCAGCCACATTTGTTCAAACAGGTCCTATGCAAATTTACTTCTTAGTTGTGGTTTATTTGTAAAATGCTTGGCTCATTTTGGATACTATCAATGTTAATAAAATCCATTTATTAGCTTTGGAGATGGGGGGTCATGAACTATTGGAGATGGGGGGTCATGAACCTATATCACTCATAAAAAATTATTTCTTCATAATGTCACTAAAGGTCTCCTTAAACCCAGCAAAAGGTAACACAATAAAACTTGTTGGTTTTTAGGGGATTCAATTATATATCACTTTACTTTATTTTTACCATATGCAGGACATTGACTAACTTTATTTTGAGTTTTTTATCTAGATTTCTGTAGTTGTATTTGTACAATTGTTGGTTTTCTAAACAAGATTATTAATTTGATTAATTTTAATTAATTCCCGAAACAATGAAATACAACTTATTTTCATATTGGCTTAAAGAGCTACTGTATTCTAAAAGTGAACCAGACTTGTGGATATTGTTTGTGGTTCTTTCATTTGTAAACCTGCCATTTTCTTTGCAGGCCCACTCAATTGGGCCTGCCAGAAGTAACCAGTTCAGATTCTGTCTTTAGAATGAACGAGCCAAGTTATGTTTTAGTACAATACCTTGTTACACTCACAACAATTGTCATGTCCTTTAAAGTCTTGTATTCTTTGCCATTTTGCTATTTCAATTCAATTGTTTGTAAATGAACTTCTATGTGTTGAGCGTTTCTATATTACCTCCGTCGTGGTATTGAAGAGTGCAGGAAAGACTTTTTCCTGTATAACTTTTTCATTGAAAAGAAAATGATCTCAACAAAGAAGATTGTAACAATAACTGTTTAGATTTATTTTCCTTTGAGCTCAGCATTTTCCATTTATTATTGTATTCGGTAATTTTGTCAAGATGTACTAAGCTAACAACAGGGAGATAAATATTCTCCACATAGTAGCTTCAACCACCATGCTCTGGCTGAACATGATCTTTTCAGAGGATTATGCAATATTGCACATGTTCCTGTCTGCCATACCTTGTTAGTACTTTTTACGCCTGCCCTTTTTTACGCCTATCCTTTCTACGCCTGCCCCTTCTTTTGCGGCTCTTCTACGTCGCCCGTTGCTACGCCTGCCCTTTCTACGCCGGTCCTTTCTACGTCGTCCCTTTCTACGCCGGTCCTTCCCACGCCGGCCCTTTCTACGCCGGTCCTTTCTACGTCATCCCTTTCTACGCCAGCCCCTTTTTCGCCGATTATTCTTGCCCTTTTACACCTGTTATTTTTTATCCTATTGTCCGAAATTTCGCCATTTAGGGTGCCAATCGTACTGATAAAAGGTTCGTTTCATGTTTTCGTATTTTCAGTAGAGAAGATAAGATATTTTTGTAAGCCTTGTAAAGAATTTTAATGTTTGCATCGTAAGGTTTTATTCAACCAGTCAGTCACGTGATGGAAAATTAGGAACAATTTGAAAATGCAGTGCAAGTTTCGTCTAGTACAAAACTCTTCATTTTAGCAACTCACTGCCAGGCCAATAAACAGGTGTATCAGTCAGACTTAGACCCCCATCCCCCTACCCTTGACATTTTTGCCCGGAATTGTTTTGACACACTTGCTTGTAAATTGCACCAAACTTCTGCATGCGCTTGCTTTTGAAGCAATTAATTTATCATTGTGTTGCTTTGCAATGCATTACCATAAGGGTCGCCGGGACCTACGCCAGTGCTTGGGCCCCTCCCTACCCAAAGCAATAAACGTAAAATACGTTTCTTTAAAGTGCATATAATTTGTTTTCTTTATTTTTAATCTATTTTTTTAAAACATTGTTTCAAACTTTCCCAGTAGAAATCTGATTTGTAATTACCATATTATTAAGAGTCGTATTTTTTATTCGAGGCACCCTCTTTGTTTTATTTTATTTCATATTTTTGTCACGGATATTTTTTTGGGACTTGTGAAGAACTTTTAATGCGAACCAGTCATTCACATATCAAATTTCAATCTTTTTTAAAATTTTCTTGAGCCCTTCTCTAATTGTTCCTAAGCTTCTGTTTTTTGCTTAATTTTTATCTAAACAATTTTTAATAACGTGTATTTGACTAAAAGATCAGAAATGTTGTTTTTAAAAACGGATCGGCTATCTCCAATATATGATTCTGAGCAGGCCATCGTATCAAAATCGAAAATATCTATTTTATATCTTGTAAACGTTTTTTCACCAAACTGTGAAAAGACTTACTTTTTAGACCATGTGGTCAGTAGTTTTTGTCATTGCGGTGTTCTTTATCTCTTGTGCAACGATTCTATAAAAAGTGTCACCAAGTGTTAGGAATTTAATCTTTGTGTTGAGCAAAGGCAAAATTTTAAATTCTCATGTCGCCTTGTTAGAAAATCCCAAACGAAATCCACTTTAAAAAGATTCACTATTAAAGTTAGAAAATCCACGAAATCCACTATTAATAGGTGACAATTTATTCAGTTCTTGCCAGTGAAGTCTTAATCCTATATACCCTCTCTTTTTTATAAGAACGCACTTTCTAAGAACACTGAGGCTCGATTTGCCCTATAAACAAGAACAAGGCTAGAATATGCTCAACTTTAGATGAGAAATTTACAAAAAACAATTCGCATTTTGAAATTTATGTCATGTCAACAGAACAAAACTGTTTGTCCATAAACGCTAGCAGTCATTGTTTTATTTTCAAATTTTACCCAGTAAAACGTCTTAGAAACTGTATACAGTACGTAGCTTCTCAAATATGTGCGAAAAAATCACTTTTAAATAAGAACAATTTTAAGAACATTTGAGCCTAAAATTATCAAAAATTTAAGAATCGGCAAAAATTATCTGGTTCTTATAAAAAAAGAGTATAAAAGTTCTCAGTCCGATTTTTCTAAAACTGCCATATTTATATGCAGTACATTTGTTAACTAGGTTTTTATCCTTCAGATGTTTAACACTTTCTTTTAGAAAGACCTGGCTCCAAATCTAAATCGTAAATCCTCTGGCAAAATAAGAACAGCCGCTCGGAGCCCAGGCCGTCGGGAGATGCTGAAGTTGATTTGAAATACAGGTACAGAAATTGAGATATTTTCTTGCCTATTAGCACGATACTTTCCACGAGCATGGTCGTGAATTGACGAATAATAATTTTTTTATACTAAACTAAAACTCTACTAAGCCTTTACTCACAGAACCTTAATATTATACGGTTTTTTGTCATTTCCACTCAGAACTGAGAGAATTATCGACTTTAGCATTATGTACTATTAATCTCTAACGTAAAGCATTGGAATTATGACTTAGATTTTCCGATTACTCTTAAATTTTTCGACTAATAGAGTTCTTATGTGTGGAGTTCTAACAGAGTTCAATGAAAGATTGAAATTTGCTAACAAATCACTGTTATTTTGTCTCTGTCCATAAAGTTATATATTACAAAGATTTGATGGGGATGATGCACATGTGGCCTTATCTTAGCTAATACATTTGACTGATTTTGCACATTAAGTGGTATTTCATGATGCTCTTTTAGGGTAGAGGATCCAAATTCAAAAATACAAAAAATATATTTTTGTTACGTCATCATTTTAGAACTCTATTTAAATAAATAAATTCAAAGATTAGAGTTTGACGCCATCCACATACCCCACCATTTATGCGCCGATTCACGAGTATGAAATTTTGCACAGACTCTTTTGAAGCTCGGTTCCGGATGCATTTACTCTAGCTCCTCTTTATGACAACTTTTCTTGACATATTTGGATGAAAAGAAATTCTTCCACAGAAAAATTTCTGAGGGGTGACGAACCAAATACCAAGTAATATTTAATAAATGATTTACATTAAACTTTGTGTATATCATATGATTACAACATTAACTTTGTCTGTGAGAGTATATAAACAACATGGTTGGTAACGAAGGGAATAAAAAATAGTGGAGAAGACAAAAAGGTTGAAAAATAAATGTAGATGCGGCTTATTTCAAAGTTTAGGATTTTCCTCAAAAATTGACATCATTAAAAGATATCATTAAAACAGTTACAAAGTGCTGTGTGAAGATCTAACAAATATGATAATTTTTTATCATCACAAAAGCCCTTTTTTGCTTTTTGGTCTCCAGTCAAAGGATGCAATACTGTATAGCTATTGTCCCGTGGGGGCTTTCTTGAAATAAGATATTATTCTGCAATAGAGTTGTCAAGTGATGACGTCACAAAATCAATTTCTAAAACTTTTGAAATTTTTTCACATAACCTGAAACAGCATCATGAAATACCTCTGAATTTGCAAAATCAGTTAAAGGTATTAAGAACTGGCTGATATATGACCAGATGAGCACAAGCTCTGGCCCCATCAGACCTCTGTAATTTGGTCTCAGTTCATAACTTTATGAACTGACCCAAAATAACAATAATTTGTTAGCAAACTTTAGATATTCTATTGGTCATAGCTCACCCGATATTTGACAAATTTAACCGATTTTGCATATATGGGAGTATTTTATGGTGTTCTTTCATGTTATATGGTCAAAATTCGAAAATTCTAAAAATAGTTTTTTGTGACGTCACACTTGAGAACTCTATTATGTTTCCCTCGAAAAAAGCCCCCATGTGGGCTTACTCGAAGGGGGGCTTATTTACAAAAATGATTTTTAGGTGAGGGCTTATTCGAGAGGTGGGTGTACGGTAGCAGACAATGCCCCTCATAATTTCTCTGGGCTCATGTCGTACTTGCCGTGACCACAGCCTGGCCTAAAACCCCTGATCGTGGCAACATTTTGCAGACATGTTACTCGACAACTGCGGGGTTTCCCCAAAGAGGTTTACTATTACCAAAAGACGGAAAAGACGAAAGTGAATGTAATGCAAAAATGGCCGCCGTGAAAATTAAAGTAAATATAGAACTTTTAGATGAAGAACACCAAATCGAAGGACTAGCGAACAAGGTGCAGAATCTTATCACCAAAGAAGAAGTGATGAATCATTATTTGGACCTCATCATGCTTAATGGCCTTCTTAGGTTTAAGGGAAAGTTATGGCAAGGAAAAATGGCGGTTGTGGATTTGGTTGCAAATGACGGTGGCTCTTCAGAGGAAGTGGTGAATCAGGAAAATGGAGACTCCTTGTTAACGTATGTGGTAGTATGCATGGGTCCTGCCGAACGATTGCCAAGAAATATTCTCAGTGACGAGATCATACAGTCACTGGCCTATCCGTATTCATTATCAATAAGAGGAGTCTTTTTAATTCATAAAGGCAACGCTGTTACAACAAGTGTATTCAAACAAAGTTTCGAAGGCGATGAAAGAAAAGTATTTTGGAAGAAAAATCCTCTGTTTGATGCAGAAGATTCCGGTATACGTGTCCTTTTCTTAAATAAATTTTTATGGGAAGGGGCAGAATACTTCTATGAAAAGCAAGAGAATTTCTTTGAAAGAAGCGTAAGTATCCTGACAATTTTGGCAAACAAGAAGGATTTAGTTCTTTTTAACATTCCAGACGGATACGAAGTACGCGAGCTTAGGCCCAAGGATGTCCTCTATGCAATGCAGAATTATAAACATTCCTCGCCAGCAGGTTGTCTAATGTATTTGCAAAGTGCCAAATATGGTTTGGCAATCGGAGCATTTCCGGTTGGCTCTGAGTTCCCGGTTTCATGGGCTTTTTGTAATGACTTTGGGGCAATAAGTGCCGTTACCACTCTAGAGAACCATATGAAAAAAGGCCTAGCCAAAGCTGTTGTAGGTAGATTGTCAGAGAAAATTATTTCCATTGACCATATCCCCTTTGCCTTTATTGAAAAGCTTGAAACTGCATTCAGACCTATGGGGATGTTCAAAAGTCTTGGTTTTGAGCTCAGGGAAGATGTAAACTGGACAGTGGCATTCAGCATGGGTTGAGCTTTAGCCACCCCCCCTCCAATTATTTCCAAAATGTACTTGAAGCCATAAAAAATCCCTTGCTCTTAGTTTTTAGCATGATTAGCCCCCTATAACGTTTTAGCCCCCTATAATGTTTTAGCCCCCCACCTATAACATTTTAGCCCCCTATAACGTTTTAGCCCCCTCAATCTGCAATATGCCCTATGTCCTTGGACGCAGATGATTACCCATATGCCCCCTCAACATCCATGGAACAACCCAATCCAGGATTAAAATGTTAGGCCAAAGAATTTTGCTTTCTATTTACAGATAGAACAATGTTCAGTGCTTGTTCAGTGGTGATTAAAACCGATTAAAATATGGGGGTTCATTTCAATGGAACAAGAAAGGATCAAGAAAATAAATGACCAAGAAGGCTAGGGGCTTAGCCCAGAAGCAGTAGGCCAGTTTTGTGGGAAATTAGTAAATTATAAGTACGTATAAATTTTTAGTAATTCTTTTGTTTTAGAAACCAAATTAGATACTTAGAGATACAGTAAATTTAAGAGACTGGTAGAAACAGATAATTAGGAAGGCATCCTGCATGATGCACAGGCACATGGTTAAATCACGGTAAGTTAAGAAGATTGGTATATTAATAAGTATTATTAGATAAATGGAACATTTGTATAAAAGATTTAAATAGATCCACTAAAGAGAGTTGGAGTAGAGTCGCTCGAAGTGTAGGTAAAGGACAAGCAATGTAGAGTCACGTAACAATTGTGTGTGGAATTCAGCAGAAAATTAAAGATGTACGAAAACGATATGGTCTTTTTCTTGAGAAATTTGGTTCACTTCTGAAACCTCTTTCGAATCAGTAGAGTGAAGAAATTAATGCAGCACAGTTTAGTTCATGATTTATAACACATCTGGTGGAGAAGATCAAAATAAAAAGCAAAAAGACATTGATGAAGAAAAAACCAAAGACAATACCAATATGTCGGACTTAAGTATCTGTTTGTGTGTTGACATATATTTTAATTTGATATTTTAGATAAAGTTTACAATAAAAAAGGGCAAATAAAATAAATTTTGAAATCATGGAAAAGTTGAAAACAAGCTATTTTTATTGCAATTTGGAGATGATTTTTATAAGCCCCCCTCCCCATATGTAAGCCCCTCCCCTTGATAGCTTCCGCCTAGCAGATAATGCTCTTATTGATACCATAGGCTTATTCAAGGATTTAAAGTATTGACATGGGATGAAAGACAATGGTATTTGTTTTGTTTGCTACCTAGTTTCTGAAGCTAGTTTTAGAACACTGAAAAGCTATGCTTATCGAGCAGTTTCCTGGTCCTTCCTCTCAGTGTGACGACACCTTGTGTTCTTTTATCATATTTTGTTGTATCTGCATACTGTGTTGAGCCAAGACAAAATTTTAAATTCTTCTGTCGCCTTGTTAGAAAAGTTTTTCATCAGCTCTAGACTTGTGGCTTTAACATTTGTAATCTTTTAGCTTAATTCAATTTGAATAGAACTTTTTTACTTGTGATAAAAATATGATAAAAATATTGTTTGTCAAGCCAACTCTCATTTGTCTTCTTAGAAGAGACACATGGCTACAAAAACCTTTTTTAGAAAGAGCTTAAAGAAAAGCAAGGCCTCTATAACTTCTCATTGTAAACTCAGTTAGGACATAATATTTTATTATATATTATATTATATTATATTATATTATATTATATTATATTATATTATATTATATTATATAATATTATATATATTATATTATATTATATTATATTATATCATATATATTTATTATATTATATTATATTATTTATATTATATTATATTATATTATATTATATTATATTTATATATTATATTATATTATATTATATTATATATTATATTATATTATATTATATTATATTATATTATATTATATTATATTATATTATGTCTTGTATTACTGTTATATGTTTTCATTTAGAGCCTGAATATATGCTTAAATTAGTTTTTTTCTTCAAATCTGATTTTGTTTCAGGGGAAATCCCTCACCCTTGAATGGGAGTCACACTTTTTGAAAAAAATATGAAATATGTCAGTCAGGCGATTCTCTGTTATGAAAATCCCAAAACAGGCAGCTGCTGAAAATTGAGCCAAATGTGCGAATTGAGGCTGTGTAGTATTCTTATAATATTCTCAGGTTACTTGTTTGTGTCTGAGCAAATTTGAGCAAAAGTTTTCTTTCAGTATAAGTAAATTGTGCAGTTGTACCACTGCATACTTTCTTGTGCATGGGGGAGAAGAATAATTTTTTCGATCAAGTTTTGTGCTAGAAATAATTTTTTGGGGCTTTTAGTTTGTACCGCTGCCTGAGCACTCTATTCTAAATATGTTTCCTTTGGCACCTTGTCCGTAAACTACCACATAAAGTAAGGACCCGTTACAGACAACTTTCTATTTTGTTGCTTTGGTTTGGCCTAGTTAGGAAAAAGAGTTAACTACGTCAAGGGGCGGGTTCTCCAAAGAAGTACGACTGCGTAACAAGTGGGGAAGGGGGTTTAAAATACCAAAAAGTTTGCATAATGTACCATGTGAATGACCCTATGTAAAGTTTGAAAACTATAAAGGACTTGAAAATAATTCCGGATGAAACTTTTCACACTTTTTTCAATCTTATTCATGTAAAGCAAGCACTATCACTATGAAAACTGTAACGACTAACGAAGGCTAAAATTCTGCACGCGCCAATGAAAACGCAAAATAGCTGCGTAAAGAGCGAGGGGCGATTCACTCTTGCAAATAGCGTACGAGATTTTGCCTAAAACAATAGGATTTCTAGAGAATTTCAGATAAAACAATAGGATTTTCACAAAAGGTGTACGAGATGTTCTGAGAGTGATCTGCCCCTCAGTAAAGAAAAAAGCTCAAGTTTGCGAAGCAAGTTGCTCTGGCACCCAGGATAAGCCGCCCCCATGCTTCGACGTCACCAGTCTCTCATACAACGTATATTCGTAATTGTTGCCAAAAACTTCTAACTCAAAATAAAATAAAAAGTATTTTATTCGTTTTTCTGACTGGACATTCTCATTTTCTGCAATTATTCTCTCATCATAACATAAACGAGCATTTCTCTATCTAAAATGTTCAAGAATGTGGAAGTTAAACAATGCGGTTTCTGTTTGCTGTGCGGTTGATCTATGTTGAGTTTTGTCGCAAGTGACGTCATAAATCTTTGCCATGATGACAGTGTATAACGGAAGTAATGAAGATAGCCGCAACCAGACGAATGTTTGTTATTATGTACAAAAATTATGATAGATTGGATTCTTTTGTCCTGTAAATATAGCGCTACTATTGTGAAATGTCTAATTACATATGGCATCACTGAACCGGAGAAGTCACTGTACCGTGAAGCCTTTGTAGTGCTGTGGAACCCTTGTGATGTGATGAAGCTATGGAGATTCCTTGAAGCAAATGGACAGCATCTCAAGTTGCCATACAGCTGTTTGGAGTAGGGCGGCCCGTGGTCAAGACAGCTGCCTTCAATTCACTTATTCTTACCCGCAGATTTTAGGAAATAGTACGAGTGAGATTTCTACCTGCTAAAATATGTTCGATGCTCAAATCAAGCGGTCGGATGTAGAGAGCCAAGCTGATGATCAGTGGAATCCTTCTAGGCCTGGAGAGCATGAAAATGACGACACTCCATTCGAAAACGCTCTGCCACAAGATGATATGGCAGAAAATTATGACACTAACCCGAAAGAGCAAGAAAATGAAAATAAATTTGCAACATTAACTACAAACAAAATGATAGGTGGCTACTCAACAAAGAGCAAGAAAAAACAGCCGGGAGCGGGGCAATTAAGGCCTAAAAGAGCTCTGTTTTGCTTGACATTGGACAACCCTGTTCGCTCTGGAGCGATTACTATCGTCGACTGGAAGTATCCTTTTATTCATGTTTTTTCCATATTTTGTTTCACTGACTTTGATGTTTCTGATCGTTTCAATTTTTCTTATCGCTACAAGCACCGTTCTTTTATCAAAGTAAACCACTGCATGTTGTTATTTGATTAAGCATCTTCAAATATTTTTCCCAAATTTTTCCAGTCAACGCATTTCACTGGGCATGATGTTTAATTTCCACTTATTTTATTATTATTATTGTTTGAGCTGGTCTATTTCCACTTACATGGCAATTCTCATTCTTCATTGTTATGAAGCAGGTAGTTTTTTAATGAGGACTTGCTACTGTACGCGTGCACACAAGTTTGACTCCTTTATCGAACCCTTGAAAAATCTCCAACTCTCGAGTATTTTTCAAAGCAAGTCACAGCTTTATTTACCAAAATTTGCCTTGTTGTTTATTTGATTGTGAAAATGGAGTTTCATAAAAACGGGCCTGCTGTAGAAGCAAATAATAGAGTTGCGTTCAAGTAATTTGTTTGTATTTTCTTGATTGTAATGGAATGTTTCTGCAAGCCCTGCCATTAAAAACGGAATACCTGGTTGCCACCAAAGTGGGTCCCATACAGGGTTTGAACAGACATTAGGTATCCCTATTGTTGTAGTCCATCGAAATCTATTTTGTTTCGATGATCGATAACTAAGAGGATTTCTTTGTTGACATTTTTGCTTCTTAACTCAAACAATGTGCAGCTCTTGTTTACAAAATTTCTTTCTTAAAATGACCGGTTTCGTCTCCATGTGACACCCATCAAACGATTATGCAGGACCAAGGCGATTAGGGAAGGGGTTACCATCTAGGATAAGCGCTACAAGCTCTGCGCAGTTTCAGCCTGTATATTGTTACCCTGGGTCTCTGATACTTATGATTATTTGTATACAGAACTTCAGGATTAAGCTAAGCCTGTTATTGAATTAAAAGGATCCTTTTTATAGTCGAGCAAATTAAGTCTAGAAAACGCGTAGTCATTTAAGGTTATATGCGGTTACAAGAAATCATTTGTTATTCTGAAATGCTGTGGCCAGCTGAAGAGTCGGCTTGCCTCTTGCGATTAGTAATATGTTTTTGATTTAGTCATTTAAAATACACTTGCTCGAGTTTTTACTGTGATTTGATAATCGATGATATCAGTTTAGCAAATAATCTATATCAAATCGACAATTTCGACAGAGAATTCACGCCCTTTCATAGCCCATATGAATATATAATTTGCTTTTTCATGTGATTTCTTAATTTATATTATTGTAGCAGTTTCCGTTAACAATTGACTCTTAACTAAGGCCCGGAATATAAAATTTATCTGGAACGCTGCACGAATTTGCAAGTAACATTGCTAGATATTTCAAGCATCAAACATCATTGATCTCGTTTGGTAGTACCCCTAACACTGTCCCCATTTATTCGCCATAAGTGTGAATCTTTTTTTGGGGGACAATGCTTCCTTCCTGACCACTTGTTGTTTTATTGTTTCGGTTTCCCCCATGGGTGTCACTTACAAAACACCATCCCTCAAAATCACAAAACATGCAGTTCCGCCATCCATCTTTAAAAAAACTTTTTTCTTTGTCTAAAGCAATTGTACCGAATTCAGGGGGCGACGAGAGCCAGCTGCCAGATAGGAACTACCCGATACAAACGAAACCAAGTTTTGCACAGAGCAGAGCACCTAGTAGAATCCTTTTCGAGCAGTTTCTAAAGGTTGAAAGCGATCAGTACTTTGGTTTTTTATTCCATTCTCCCTTTCGGGGTTGGGGCCCTAGAGTTTTTAACACAGCTTCTCCTTTCACTCTCGTTGTTGCTGTATATTCCAACGATATCGTTCGGAGTATTTCCCCTACTGTGAATGTTGGGTTCTTTCTTTATACCATTGGAGAAATTGCTTTACTCCAAATAGTATGAAATGCAATGAAGCGCAGCTGGCATGCTCATTTTGTCTTTGTCGGATATTTATTTACTGCACAGCCTTTAAAACTTTCCTACTGATTCGAAGTCGTTTTGTTTCGTTTGTTTTGTTTTGTTTCTCCGCTTGCTGCTGGTTTATGCTTGTTTTCAAAATAGAAGAAGTGAGAAAATTATTGGTTTTCAAACTTCTTAATTAGAGCTCATTACAGATTCGTTTCTTGTGCTTATATCTGTACTGCAACAATTTATGGTGCTAACAACACTGCAAGCTGCAGTTTGAAGTATTTTGTTATTCGCTAACGCCGCCCGCGCTGCACTGTTATAACTGCCTTCAAACGAAGGAAAGGACAGAAATGGAGGATATTATTTCGTCTTAATTCAATGAGAGATGATGGGGGAGGGGTAATATTTTGGCAAAAGTTTTTTTGTGTGATATGATCCTATGATTTTAAACAGCCTTTAAGTAACCAAAAGTTTGTCATGGACATTCCCATTAGGTAAAAGGACGTTCTCTTATTATAAAACGAGTGTGACCGTGAATGTTCTATTTTGTCTTCCCCCTCCCTCCCGATTAGTGCCTCCACAGTTACCAGGTATGGGTATCAATAGCAGCGAATGATCTTATTTTCGCATTGATTTTGCAAATGGTTAGGCAGTTAAATGCTGGTTTTGTAGCAACAAATATGAAACGAAGCAAATTACTTGAATTGTTATTAAAGATAGAGGCTCGACCAACTGTACAGAGAAAAGAAACAGAGTTGTCACAGGAGGTGTAATGAAGGCTAAGTATTTGAAATCACTTTGATCTAGGTTGGTTGCTTGCTGCAGGTGAAAATAAAGTTAATTTTGTCGGAAATCTGTTTACAAACTTAAATGATTCATGAGGACAATCGGTGACCTATTAATTAAATCTCGATATCTTGTCCAGCTAAAACCCTTTGCGTCAAAGTCAGGATTTTTTCAGATAGTAAAAGTCCATCAACACCGTGAACGATAGGCCCAAATTTGCCCAATCATGTCTGGATGTGTCTCTTTAAAAAAGTTTTGTAAGTTAAGAACAATCAACTGTAGAAGCACTTAAATCACTTTCAAATTTATTTTAAACGCCCTCTGGTATCGTTTGCAATATCTCTCTCAGTCACAATATTTGCCTCAAATAAGAATGGCAAGTTCTAGCCAGAGGCTGCAAACGATACCAGAGGGCGTTTGTGTTTGTGTTTGGTTAAAAGTTATTGACATTGCTTCTTACTGAGCAGTACGAAGTCTGTGGCCAAATCCTGGCACGGCCTGAGGTTATTGTGTCTTGCTTGTATTCTATCTCTGATTGCTAGCCTCGTTCTGGTGTGATATAAATTTAATTGCCCATCCTGTAGGTTTTGTGATATTGGTCGATGCATCTTGTTCCCAGATCCCTGTTGACTGTTTCCAAAGCGTTTCTGTGCAGCTCTTCCAAATAGCCCCTACAATTTCATTACGGTATTGATGTAAAATCATAGTTCTGGAACAGGACATCGCAACTCCGAGTTTCTCACTTGAAAGCTCTTGCACAACCGGCATGCTTTGCGACTATGTTTTCAAAACCGGCCTAATATCATACTGCATGAAAATACAAAACACGATAAATTTCTCAAGACTGCTGCCGCTAGGCATGCCGGTCGCGCAAGAGCCTTTAATGCTATCTTCAGACAACTAAACGCCAAAGCGTGTACAGCTTTGCTTATACCAATACGGCATCGAGAATTTTTTGACAGACCGATGATACAGAAAATTTTATTAAAACCTTTTTTCTGTGTTTTGGTTTGATTACCAAATACTCGTCTCATTAGTTTTATTGATATTGACATTCCCGCAATTAGCTAGCTCTACTGTTTAATTGTCTGTGTCCATCATAGTGTAGCCATCTTATTGGAAAATATTCTCAGTAATTATTGCCGTTTTTCTGCAAAGATTTAATACATTTATAAGTTATAACTCTCCCTGTTTCTTTCTTACGATAATAACAACATTAGTTTGCGTGGTATCGCATGTATTCTTAAAAGTTGATATTTCAATATTCAATTTTATGAATGTCTGTTCTAAAATGTAATATTATCCATTTTCTCTTATTACATTGTTTAAATAATTCTAAATTTGGTAGTCCTACAGCCTTATATATCAATCTATAAAAGTTTCCTTAACGTATATACAGACCGTTCGATTTTTTCATCTTGGCCAGCATTTTTGCAAACTGTGCCGCTTTGGCAGCTTACGAACCACTCCCATCTGGAGACACGACAAGTAGAAATGAAAATCTGGTACGTTTTCCTTTTTCACTTTCTTCTTTTTTTCTATGAATTAACAAGACTAAACTTCATTCTGAGTAAATTTCTTGTCCTATGCTTTAGACGCTTTGGTGTTAGTTTTGTATTTGGGACTTTGCTTCAGTTTCTGAAACGTCCTCAGAATAGTTGCTAAGGACATAAAAAATACGCCTAGATTTGAAAATATTAAATCTGTGCGAGTTCAGTTGTAAGCCCCTGTGTTTTCTTTCCAGGCAATCTACTATAATTCGTATTACGTTCTCAAATTAATGAACCAAGCCGAAACAACATTTATTCCCTCACAAACTTGTGTTTTACATGCTAATTTTTAGCAGTAAAAAGTAGAAAAATATCTATCACAATTTGCGCTTAAGGTATGTAGTATTTGGAGCTGTTTCTAGAATTCAAACGTTCATGACATGACATTTTTACAAAACTTTGATTGTGCGGGAATCTGGCAGCGTATATACTATTTTAAGACAACCTTTCGATACCCGAGGTCTGTAACTTGGCCTCTCTTGTTGTTTTCATCAACCATTGTCCTTACTCACAGGATTTGATTAATTTTAACACATTAGTGTCTCTACTTTGGCTTTGAAAGTTGTTTGTAAATATGAAATTATGACGTAAGCAAGCTAGTCAAATGTCTTTAAACTGCTGTTTTCTCGGCTGATCACGAAATGCCCTTACATCTGCTCAACTTAGAATGGTCGGAGGTTTGAAAATTCGGGCAGTGCGAAGAGTGTTCTTGTATTTGCTGTGGATAACTGGTCTTGTGGCGTTGTTAGACACCGCTTCCATATGGTTCAAAGATCGTCAAAAAGAAATATTTTTGCAAGATTATTATATCCTTGCAAAATGTTTTTCGATTTAAGTGATTAATCCATTCAAGGAAGCTCGAGTTCCACAGTGTAGATATGATTGGCTGTGTTGTTTTATAATTCTAATCAAGCTATAGTAATGTCTAGTATCTTGAACGAGTTCAAATGAACGGTAGATAATCCATAGTTAATACCTGGCCTAAATTCCATTGCTGTGTGGCCTAAATGGGACTCCTTTTAAAATGAAAATTATTTATTTCTTTGACGAAATCCCGTGAATTTGTGACTGTATCGATTAAATAATTTGGAGCAAGGTTTACAGAGATTGACGTTTTACGTTAGAACTACCACATGCGTCCGCTCTAAAATCTTATATTTTTAGTCTAGCATTTGGCTATAATTGCCAATTTGCGTGACAGTTTGGCAGTTGCCACCACAACGCCTCAGTATGCTATCGACCTTAGTTTATTGCAAAACTCTGCTCGAAAGAAAACTGTGTAAACAAGAAAGCTGCAAACAGTTATATAAATATAGTGAATAATGCAAGAGAACAAATTTCTCGCATGGTTTTTTGTATTGATATGCCATGCGTGACTTTAAGACGTTTTGTGATTGCTGATGGAAATGCAGCGTTTTGAAAGAAATAGAGACGCTAATTCTAAAAGCAAGATTTAATCGCAAGATCACGCTGCGGATATCTGGATTATCTAAAAAAAATTTCTTGAAAAATTTGCCTCCTTGATAAACTATTTATGTCCTATATTAATTCCATCAGCCATTGGATTTGACGATAAAGTAATTATGTTTGTTTGCAAAGTAATCGAGAAATAGGCCCTTTTGTTATCTTCGAAGCTGGAAGAAAAGTCTCCAAAGAATCGCTGTGAGCTGTTGATTCGGGTGTGGCAGCAATTTACTGAAAATGGATTTTGCTTATTAATGCAGCTTTTTACAGATAGGGCCTTATCGTGCGCTCTTTGTGTAAACAAAATGGCAGAAATTTTAGCTCCGTTGGCCAACAAGATCTTCTGTTTATAGCACGTTCTTTGTTATTACAACCTGCATAATTTGTTTTATTGTGTCGGTAATTTTCAGTTGCGCTTCTCTGCGTTTATAACAGATCGAGGATAATTGCTTTTCACTGTTTCGCAGGATATTTCCTTCACCTAGAGCGCTGTCAGGAAAACATTGTTTTTTATGCGCCGAAGACCTTTTTATAAATATCGCAAACTCGTTTAACTAAACAGTTTTAAATTAAGTAAAAATTTCACGTAATTGCAGATTAATTTTTTCCTACGTCAGCAACGAAAAGTTGAAATTTTCATCTTACTTTGGTCAGCACATGTAGGCGTTGTGACGTCATGATATTCGCAAAGTTGATGTTTCGCTTCAAAATTAGCGTCAATCTGCTTAAACCGGCCGCTTTGAAATCATTTTTTATTCATTCTGTCGTATTCTGCCAATCAAATTAAATATCTTGTATTTTTTTTCTTGAGAGTAAATGTAAATGGAAAAGCTTGAAACAAGGTTGTTTGTGAGCAAATGTCGAAGCAATAAAAACAAAATAAACTTTTACATTCGGCAAGTTTGTTTAAAGAGTCAGGAATATTATTTGATGTGACTTTGGCGGGACATAGGTGTGTACCACAGAGAGAATAAATTTGGTACAGTGTTAGTAACTGTATCACGTGGTTAGCTCTGCTTCGTAAGTTTCAATGTTAAACTACAGTGCAGAGCTAGAACATCTGAGGTAGAACTTTTCCAGGCTTTAAACTTTTAAACCCTCCCAAAAATTTGTGAAAAACCACTTTTCTGCCAACTTAAAACTTACTGCACTATAATTTATATTGGGTTGTAGCCATCCAATCATAGGAAAAATAAGCGAGATGAGAAAAATGCAAAGGATGTTACTGATTGGTTTGAAGGGCACGAGTTCTAGCATCCATACTCACTAGGATGGCGACACACTTGCAGGAAGCAGGCAGAATCTAGGGCGAAAATGTTCTTGGATGTCATAGCAAACGCGTAATCTCATAGCTTTAATTTTTATGTAAAAATTCATCAGTTCTTACTAACTTGGAAATAATTTAATCCTGGAAGATAAAGCTTATCCCAGCGATGTTTGACCTCATGTTTTATCCACTAAACGTCAAAAGCTCACTTTTACTCCTGCAATTAATGATCAAAGTTTTATTTAAATAGCAATGATCAGGACTGAGGCTGAGAGAAATTGCTTAGCTACTTTTTAATGAATTTATCAAGCCCCTGGCTAATATGACATTGTGGTGTCATTCGGGGTGTAATTGGAAAGGGTCTTAATGTTTTTGAGAAGCTGGATTCGTGTTGCAAGCTGTTTCTGGGTTGCTTTGCCTATCAAAGCCATGCTTTAGTGGTTAGCCAGTAACAGTGGTTGAAACTAAAATGCTTTATAGATGACCCCAAAATAATCTTTGTTCGTTTAATGCTCAAACCAGCTGACATTTTTATCGATTACAGAACACAATCTCTGCTCGCGTCATCCGTTCAAGTATTTACGTCAGTTTCACCTGCGTTCCTTTTTTATCGCCCGACAAAACCTTAAAGAAGATCCTATTTCGGCCGAATTTTTACCGCCGCCTAAAATACCGAATGTCAAGGTGCTTGGATTGAACACTTCTTTAATCTAGTAAATTATGGCAATTATTAGGGCCAGATAGATTCCTAGAAAGAAAACAGAAACTTTATCAATCCAGCCCCTTGCATGGTGCGCTTTGAGGTCAGTTTGAATTACCTTCAATAAGACGGAATTGTCTAGTTTCCATACTTCTCGACCTGATAGTCATAAATAAGCATGATTAATAGTCATAAATTAGTATGATTAATTATTTCAAGTAAAGGGTTAGGGTAAGGGTAAGGGTTAGGTTTAGGGTTAGGTTTAAGGTTAGGTTTAGGTTTAGGTTTAGGGTTAGGGTTAGGTTTAAGTTAAACTAAATACGTCATCAGGTCGAGCAGCATGGAAACTAGACAGCTCCCAATTAGACATCCGATTTTCATTAACGTTCAAGCCAACGGCCTCGTTTCAACGTAAAGCCATTTGGCTACAAGAATCTCTATCTGTGAAAGATAATGACTCGACCAGATTCCCAAGCTTTCATTACAGATCTTCATCTGAAAATCGCTAACAAGTTACTGATTTCAAAGCTGTTGATTTTTAGAATAGTAAAACGGTGTTAGGGGCAATTTAGTACAACACTTCAAATTCATTTTCTGTTACTTGTGTTTAGTTCGTTTTAAGAAATCTTCTTCTTAAAAAAAAGCGAAGACTGTTGAAAATAAGACAATCCACCTTCATGAAGGGTTTTCAGCCTCATTAAAGGTTCCAATATACTGTGGCCTATCGCATGTTAAAGCTTGTTTCTAAATTATTACCGACGACGGAAAATGCTTATTTTCCTTTGGATCCAAGTATATGTGACTTGCTCAATTGTACAGTTTATTTGCTACTATGCAGAGACCGCCCCCCCCCCCCCCAAAAAAAAATTCTCAAAATACATTTAATACCCAGGCGAATCATTATTTTTAGCATGTTGAGCTCTTCAAAACTATTTAATCCCTGGTATGTTTCTTAGTCCCTGCTTGTTTGTCCAAAGCATAATATTACTTTTTGTTTTTTCGATTTAGGACGTCGCTGAGTACTTTTTCCTGGCAGTGTTTGCAATTGAAGGGCTGCTAAAGATCATTGCGTATGGCTTTGTGATGCATCCTGGTGCATACCTGCGCAATTGCTGGAATATTTTGGATTTTTCTATAGTTGTTATTGGGTATGTCTTTATTTTGGATTCTTCAAATTTACTTGAAGAATCTACAGTGGGAAATTTCGGGTTTGGAGGTGTTGAATGACTGTATCTTAGGGGTAATACAGAAAGAAACGTAGATACTAGGAACCTAATTACACAAAGAGACTGTTTTGAATAAGCCAACATGGAAAGCATAATGCCATTATGCTATCCTCCCTACCCTCTTTGTGGAGAAAAAGCCCTCCTTTCAAACTGTATAACAACTTCAGTGATAAAGGGGCATTCAAACCGAGGTTGTTATTTGTACCTGTTGCCATAATTATCCCTTCATAGTCGACATTGTAAACAATGCAAAAACTTGAGATACCTGTCGGGACAAATACCACCTCCCTTTCAGGCCCACTGAGTGCAGGGGTAAGGAAGGCAAATGCCCCTGAGCCCGTAAGCAAAGAGGGGCCTACTTGTAATTAAATATTCCCCATTTAAAATAAGACTAATGATAAACTTTTGATTGCAAATCATTTGGAGTATACGTTAAAGTAAACAAAGAAAATTATATGCATTTTAGAATCTATGTCAAGCACATTTAGATCTTATTTCTTTGGGTAATAAGGGGCCCTTGTATTGGACCTGTTCCTGTGCCCGGCGTGGCTTTTATCGATTCTGCTCCCTATTATAGACAAAAAGTGTCCGTTTGGTTAGGATTCTAGTGTATTCCTTTCCCTAAGTTATTTCGAAGGTCGGGCAATATTAACTGTTTATCTTCTTTTTGAAGATTTGCTTCCATCATCTTCGAAGAGTATTTGAAAAGCGGATTTGATGTGAAAGCATTAAGAGCATTCAGAGTCCTTAGACCTCTGCGCTTAGTTTCAGGTGTTCCAAGTGAGTATAAGCCAATCTGCTTACATCATTAGTGTTGCACATGATGTTATTTCTCGTTATGTGACGTCATACGAATTCTTACGCTGTACTGTTAGTGTCTGATCCAGTACTCAGATCGCTAAAGCAAATTTGAATGGGATTATTCTTGATCAAGCCATGAAGATTTGTCATAAAACCCTTGCTAATAGTTTGAATGCGCTGATGAATGGCGCAGGAGAAGGATAATACACGGTCATTGTCCCTGGAGGGCTACTTGGCTGTAGTTCTCCACTCAGGGACCGCTTAAGCCCCCCCCCCCCAATAATTTCAAAACTTTGCATAAAACCATGCAAAAAATCACCTTGCTCCTGGTTTTTAGCATGTTTAGGCCTCCAAATCTTTTTAGCCCTTTCATTATTTGGCGAAAATGTGGGGACACAAGCTCTCCTGCCCCAATGCTACTTAGACGATTTCGCACTCAGAAATCACCAATAGAAACTTCAATAGGTTATTCAGTTTTTTGATGCCTGAAAATATTAGAACGTGAAGAAAAGCCAGTTGTGCAACTCTTTTCGAAGGTCCATCACATATTTTATTTTAATTAACATTACTTCTCATTTTTTGTCTGAATTTAAAATGATGCAGTAAACAAAGTATTTTATTGGAAGTCATTCGTAACGCCTTCTCGTCGTTTTCCCAGTTTTTCTCCTTCGAATCCGAAATGTTGCTTTTTGGTTTAATCGCCATCATTTTAAAATTCTATCTTGTTAAGTCTCGGCACTTGATTTATTGACATTTGTTTGGAAGGTTGCAAAGTGCACCTGTGTGACGAAGTTGAAAAACTTTTGCTACAACTGGAAATTAGATTTAAATAAGTGGTAACAATTAATCGAGTATTGAATCTTCCAGTACAAGGACTTCAGAAGTCGCAGTTTTAGGAATATCCTATTAGATGTTTCATTTAAAATTCTGTTTCAAATAATTTCCTTTGAGATGATTCTATCTATTAAGAGAATGGCTGCTTGGTTAATTTTTTTTCGTAAGCTTCTAGCGATCTATGCTGTGTTACATGAAACCAGGCGAAAATAATTTTTCCCTCCCTTGGCGAAACTCGAAGAAAAGAGAAGAAAAATAGTTTAAAAACCTGGCCTGAAAACAAAGTTTTACCTGTATTTGAACGGTTGGCGTTGCTGGCCGTGGTCAGCAAAGATTTATAAGTTAGGCTCAGGAATAAAATCACGGCCTTTGAAATGGGATATGATCTTTTTACCTCTAATCGTAAATCAATTATGAGACTGATTCAAATCACTTATTCGGTTCAGTACATTGCTTTGGTCATACTCTGTTTCAAAAAACTGGGGGACTAAAGATATTTGGATATGGGTCCTGAGGAAAAATTTCGAGCTATTGATTTAGTTTCAAACCGTCCGGTCGACACATGAAATTGGAACTCGCTTTTTCCGCACACATAAATTGAAGAAAAAACAGAAACATTCTCTCCACAGAAGCTCAGATTAATACTGACATCCAAAAAGAGGTTTGCAATCTGGAGCTTTCAAGTGATATGATATGAAGTAAAGCCCCTTCCCTATGATATGAAGTTAAGCGTTTCTCATTGATATCTACTAAGTTACAGTCCTTATTTATTGTTCATCTGTTTTGGTTGAGGCTATTATATGTGATCAGTGATTAACGATCAGGGATTACTGATTTATACTTTGCATTGTATAAGTTAATCGTTTCTTTCTTTTGTGATCGTTTGTGATTATGAGTGATTGATTTTGATTCTTTTCTCCGTAGGTTTACAAGTAGTTCTGAATTCAATAATCAAGGCTATGATGCCGCTGTTTCACATAGCACTTCTTGTGGTTTTTGTAATTATTATTTATGCCATAATTGGAGTAGAACTATTTATGGGAAAACTTCATCAAACCTGTTATAACAATACAACAAGTGAGTTTATCCAATTTCTTCTTGATTTATTGCTAGCTTTTTTATTGTGAATCTTTAAAGCAAGATCTCAAGAAAGAATTGTTTTGAACGCAATTTGCACTGCTGTAGAAAAGTGTCCGTCGTAGGAGGGTGTCCATTTGAGAAAGCTGTCCGTTGAAGAAAGTTGTCCGTTGTAGAAAGGTGTCCGTTGTAGAAAGGTGTCATTGAAGAAAATTATCCGTTGTAAAAAGGTGTTCGTTGTAGAAAGGTGTCCATTGAAGAAAGGTGTCCGCTGTAAAAAGGTGTCCATTGAAGAATGTTGTCCGTTATAGAAAGGTGTCCATTGAAAAAAGGTGTCCGCTGTAAAAAGGTGTCCATTGAAGAATGTTGTCCGTTGTAGAAAGGTGTCCATTGAAGAAAGTTGTTCGTTGTAGAAAGGTGTCCATCGAAGAAAGTAGTCCATTGTAGAAAGGTGTCCGTTGTGGAAGGGTGTCCATTGAAGAAATTTGTCCATTTTAGAAAGGTGTCCGCTGTAAAAAGGTGTCCATTGAAGAATGTTGTCCGTTGTAGAAAGGTGTCCGTTGTAGAAGGGTGTCCATTGAAGGAAATTGTGCGTTGTAGAAAGGTGTTCGTTGTAGAAAGGTGTCCACTGAAGAAAGTTGTCCGTTGTAGAAAGGTGTGTCCGTTGTAGAAGGGTTTCTATTGAAGAAAGTTGTCCGTTGTAGAAAGGTGTCCATTGAAGAAAGTTGTCCGTTGTAGAAAGGTGTCCATTGAAGAATGTTGTCCGTTGTAGAAAGGTGTCCGTTGTAGAAGGGTGTCGATTGAAGGAAATTGTGCGTTGTAGAAAGGTGTTCGTTGTAGAAAGGTGTCCATTGAAGAAAGTTGTCCATTATAAAAAGGTGTCCGCTGTAAAAAGATGTCCATTGAAGAAAGTTGTCCATTGTCGAAAGGTGTCCGCTGTAGAAAGTTGTCCATTGTAGAAAGGTGTCCGCTGTAAAAGGTGTCCATTGAAGAAAGTTGTCCATTTTAGAAAGGTGTCCGCTGTAAAAAGGTGTCCATTGAAGAAAGTTGTCCATTGTCGAAAGGTGTCCGCTGTAGAAAGTTGTCCATTGTAGAAAGGTGTCCGCTGTAAAAGGTGTCCATTGAAGAAAGTTGTCCATTTTAGAAAGGTGTCCGCTGTAAAAGGTGTCCATTGAAGAAAGTTGTCCATTGTCGAAAGGTGTCCGCTGTAGAAAGGTGTCCCGCTGTAAAAGGTGTCCATTGAAGAAAGTTGTCCATTTTAGAAAGGTGTCCGCTGTAAAAAGGTGTCCATTGAAGAAAGTTGTCCATTGTCGAAAGGTGTCCGCTGAAGAAAGTTGTCCATTGTAGAAAGGTGTCCGCTGTAAAAGGTGTCCATTGAAGAAAGTTGTCCATTTTAGAAAGGTGTCGAGAAAGGTGTCCATGAAGAAAGTTGTCCGTTGTAGAAAGTTGTCCGTTGTAGAAATTGAAGAAAGTTGTCCGTTGTAGAAAGGTGTCCATTGAAGAAAGTTGTCCATTGTAGAAAGGTGTCCGCTGTAAAAGGTGTCCATTGAAGAAAGTTGTCCATTTTAGAAAGGTGTCCACTGTAAAAAGGTGTCCATTGAAGAAAGTTGTCCGTTGTTGTAGGGATTCCCCGTTAGTTGTGTTGATATATAACTGTTGTTGATACACGAATTCCCATTGGTTCACGTTTGGATATATTTCTTTATAGAATATTCAGTTTCAAATTATGCTCTTATTGTTGACCCTAAATTAAGAACAGTTAAATTTTAGAATAGCACGGAGAACCGGAAAACGAACTACTGAAAAAATATTTTTTTCCTACAATCGTTAGTATAATGTTTGTCGGATAATGACCAAATTATAAAAAAAACTATATCCATGTGAGGGTATTTTGTGTGGAACAATAGTACGTTTGATTGGTTCTTTGCAATAATTGCAGATTGGATAACGATTGTGGCCAGAGGTGAAATACTGTGTAAAGAGATTTTGCTCCAAACATTCTTAAAAGCCTCATTTAAATAAATTATCTTCTGGGCACCTATTGCTTCACTTTAAGACAGCCAATTTTGAATATCTCTCCTGTTTAGGCTTAATTTATTGCCTAAGCAAATTTTTGTTCGCGTAGTTGGTTGTTCAATAAAATTTTGACAAGAGGAATCCTTCTCACGGATATTTCTCATGCGTTTTATCCCCTCTTTTTATAAGAGTGTTTTGAATTGACGGTTTTGTAAAAGAAGGATTAATCGGTTGTCTTCAATCGTAATGATAACAAATAATCCAAGGCCACAGATTATCCTCTCAAAGTACGTGGATTACGGCATTTCATAAAGGCTATAGGTTCCAAGAAAGTAGCTCTAGAGACAGATGTAGATTATATGCGATGCTGTTGTAAACTGCTCTCTGTTTATTTTATAAAATGGCGTGTTTTATAAATATACGTTTGGAAAGCGTTTCGACTCATACAGACAACGCTTAACTGTGAAATGTTTGGTTAAAGCCAGCTTGGTGCTTGTTACTGCATGCTCGGTAATCTATTGCAGCCTACCAGGCATGGTACCATGACAGTACTAATAACATTTTGTAAGACCGAGTAACGGCCGCAGTGCTTATACCATTTTTTGCCAAAAACTTAATCGGGAGGTTTCCCTTTACTCGATGAAGTCGTGATCAACCCTAAAACAGTCAAAGACTCATTTTTGTTTTGTTAAATTAATTACATAAACAGCATTATCAGGCTGGGTCGCCAATAGGAGGGCAAGGGGAGCAAAGTGCTCCAGGGCCTCAAGGTCTAGGGGGCCTCATTAAGTAATGAATTCTGTTTTAAAATGTAATTTATTAGAAGCAACAGAATCATCTCTAAAAACACTGAAGCGTTTTAGACGATTGCAAGAAAATTAAGGAATTTAAGCTAATCTAAAGGGATGGTTGCAAAAGTTTTCTGCTCGCTTTTCTCGCAGGGGGTCTGGTCTTTCGGTTTTACTACAGTGCCTTCAAAACCTCTTGGCAATAAATCTTTGTTTGTGCATTTGAGATTTACGATTGATTTCTGGATTGGTTCTTGATCTTAAAATTTTTCATGTGATTTTATGAAATATGGCTAAAACCGTTTTTGAATAACCATAACATATATGATTTTATGATTGCTGCTATAATGGAGGTTACTGTTAACCTGTAAGTTAATGTTAACCTTTGGTATTATTCGAGTTATGCTTGTAAATTACATCATGTGGGTTATTCAAATAAGACACGTGCCTTCGAAACATAGGGGTTATATAATATATATGCAGCTTGAGAAAAAGAGAGGCTTTTTATACTGAAGAATAATTTAACTTGCTTCATTTCAACGGTTAGATTATACACGCTACCTGATGTTGTTTTTCTTTATTCTAGACGAGCTATATTCTGCAGAACCTCGACCCTGCAGTAATTCAACTAACTTTGGCCGACAATGCCCACCGGGAACGGTTTGTAGAAGTACATGGGAAGGCCCTAATTATGGGATTACAAGTTTCGACAATGTTGGCCTCGCAGCACTCACTGTATTCCAGTGCATCACATTGGAAGGCTGGACAGATGTGCTTTACGGCGTAAGATATTTCATGCTGAATTTCTTTTCATGGCTGAATTTTTCATCATGATTTCACAGTGCTTTTTCAACGAGACCGTGAACAAGGGAAAAGAGACATATCTTAGTCATTCGTTTAGGAAAGGCTATCACAAATTACAAGTCGAAACTATGGCTTTTCGAGAATAGGATAGTTTTTACCACGAGTTTATCTGAATTGAAAATGAGGATAGGTTCGTTTTCTGAAAGCACTCCATCGTTAATTTTTACCAGGTAATTTTAGGCAATGTATTTAATTTGATCAGTATTAAGGTAATTTTTAGAACCAATGACAAATTTCTGTGCATCGATTTGATTGGGAAGGGGCCTGTATTTGTGTGGCCATATCTCAGCCAACTTGTAACATGTTATTTTTTGTTTATGCTATGCTTATTCGAGACACCTTTTCTCCTTTTAGATACATGACGTATATGGCAGTGCGTGGCCTTGGATCTACTTTGTAACACTAATAGTCTGGGGATCATTTTTCGTTTTGAATCTTATTCTTGGTGTTCTCAGCGGGTTCGTATTATTCTTCTTTACGTTCTTATCATACAAAATCTAGGTACAAACTGTTTTGAACAGTTTGCAATTATATATTTGATTTATTTTGGCTTCTTGGCCTAGTTGTCGCAAGTGCTGTTGCTGATGTTGTCTATGTTGTTGTTGATATTGATGCTGTCGTGTTGTTGCTGTTGTTGTCTCAGTTGTTGTTGTTGTTGTTGTCTCAGTTGTTGTCTCAGTTGTTGTTGCTATTCCTGTTGTTGTTGCTGCCTCTGCTGGTGCTCCTACTTTTCCTCCTTCAGTTTCTCTGCTTGAATTAGTGAAAAGTTTTCTTTTCAGAATAGGTCGAGAATTAGCTACCTCTTTTAATACATTTATCAAGTTAGTCTCCAAAATTACGATTGATCTTATATGAATTAGTTTCAAATCGATGCTAGAAACAGTCATTTTGAGAGTCATTGCAGCTGCAGTATTTTTTCAAAGTGTCTGTTGAATTCTTTTTTATCTTGTTCATCTGTTAACGCAATGTATAGTCTGCAACTAATTGCGTTTAGGCTTCGTTTTATTTGTTGTTTAGCTAGCAACCAAGCGCTTTTTATTGTTAAAAGGATTATCTAAATTTTTCTAAGCACGCCTCTGTTAGACCCATAATTATGCACTTCTAGTTTCATCAAACAGAATACATGGTTAATACTGTAATCTATTCAGTAGTGCAACGAGAATATGTACAACAGGAAATGGCATCAGCAAATTTTTTCGCGCTCTTTTCGGCTCATAATCAAACCTAGTCCCCTTGAAGAGGAAAGAAAGTGCTGAAAAATTCCTGCAATTTCATGCTTTTTTGTCCAAAAGCACAGTCTTTTTTCCTAAAAGAATTTAAAGTTAAAAAAATTGTTCTTTGTTTGCTTGTTTAGCTCAATTTTTTGTTGATTTTTTCAGAGAATTTGCGAAGGAGAAAGCAAGACAACAGAAGTCAGGAGAATTCCATAAAATAAGAGAAAAGCACATGATTGAAGATGCAGTGAAGGGGTATTTGGACTGGATTAACCAAGCAGGTAAATCATTCTTTCAATTATCGTTTTATCAATAATTTGATTCACTTTTTCGTTAAAACGTTAAATTGTATGTTTGGTACAATTTATCCTGCGTTATCAAGTACGTTTTGTTTTTGGTAGATGAATTTCGGAAATCCATTTTTCCCTGTTATGTTTTCTTAAGACTTGGCCTAAGCGTTTCTAAATAGTCATAAAGACGTATAACTTTAATCTTTATCACTAGCTTTCATAATCGAAACTTTTTACATGGAGATAGCAGGATAGAAAGCCAATTGAATAAATGATTGATTTGGAGAATCTTTTTTTGTATTCTTTTATATTTTTTATATTGATATATATATTGGCTTTCAAAATTTTTAGCTGATTTGGAGGACGTTTGTGCCGACGAAGAAGCTGACAATGAATCAATGGACAATATTTCGGCTGAAGCAAGATTGTGTAAGGAGTTTCTGAATACATTTTGCTATATGACAAAAGAGGACTAATTTCAATGATTTTGTTTACCAGATTAGCATTGGCCCTTTGGCAGCATTCTGTTTAACAGATTATATTCCGCTGCTGGACCATTAATCTTGAAAGCGAAATTGAACTTGCCTTTGTTGCTTCGCTAAGTTTTTATAACCTAGACAGATTCATGCACGTTTGTTTTGAACTGTGTAGAAAATTCATAGATATTTTGAGAAAATGTTTGGTCAAAAAATTTCTTCAATGCTATAGGTTCACACAATGGCCCCTCTGTAAACGCTTAAATTTTTACGGATGATGTGCAGCTTGTTATAACATAAATGCTTTATTCGTCTTATTAGCTGTTGTTTTGTGGGAAATTATTATGCTTTCAGCGTCTCATTGCCCGTGAGGTGGCAGCATGTAACTAGTCTAGCTATCAAACCAAAAGAAACTTTCTCTGAGTGTGGTTGAATCAAATATGGACCAAACCTAGTAAAAGAAATACGTGATATTGAGCTTGTTATTAATTTGAAGCTACTAATCAAGCGCTATTCTCAAGAATCTAAAGAAACAGAAACTGACTTGTATTTCCCGCTTAAGAAAACGAGCAATGTTTGGGTTAATGATTATGCATTGTGCTTGGCTCTGGGATCGACCGAGCACTGACGTCAAACATACATATTCTCTTCAAATTTGGAAAAAAGATATTAAAAAACACATGCTTGATTTTCATTTCCTTGTACATTTCATTTTTCATTCTTTATTTTAGATCTATATTGGCTTTTATTTTTAAACTGTAAATAATTCTAATTTGCTAATTTTTTCACGGACTCCTGCAAAGCAGTCAATGACTGGTGTGCTAACATGACAAACAAATTAGATTGAGTGAAATTAAATAAATTAAAATGTGCGGCAATAACTTCACATTAATTTGCGAAACTGTTTTTACTCATTTCATACATTAGTTGAATTAGTTCAGATTTTTCGTTTAGAGTGTATTATTTCGATTTATCATAATTTTATTCTTTGAATTTCGAGGGAAGGTCCGGAAATCTTGTTAGGGCAGCACCTTCTTACTAGAATATTGACCAGGTGATTCTTATTAAGTTATGAACCCGTTGATTTTATCTCGCTGGATGTGAGCATTGTCTAATTACATTTCCTTGAATTTTTAGCCTTCAGACGAGATAGTAAAGCAAGTCGATTGTCGTCAGGTCTTGTTAACCTGCAGGGCTATCCCCAACAACTTCCTCTTAGGTAAGACTACGAAGATTTTGTGTGTGTTTTAAAACAATCTTAAAACATTCAACGGGCTCTTAGTGTATCAACATAGTTTGTTTCAATTTATGACAATTGTTAAGCAAACAAGAAATTAATAGGATTAGATTCTCATATCCCCCTCTGCAGTTTTGCTGTCGATACTCAATGTCGATATTTTGAAACTTCCTTTAATACTGGTATCAACTCAGTTAATAAGTGAATTTAGGTATACTGAAATATTGAATTACAGATTTTTAGGATATCATACTTAAACTTTCATACAATTACGGACTGTGTTATTCACTTTTTAGGTTGGAAAGGCACAAATCTGAAACTATGTACTATATGTTTGTGTTCTCTTGTTAGTTTGCATAACAATATGTGCAGTACCATTTTTTTTGCTATTTTCTGCGTCAATTAACATAAGCTTGCTCTAATCCTGTTTCTAATCCTGTTCCCTGCTGCCACCAGGAAAAGATTGAAGAAGCTGCACCATCGTTTGCGTCGCCATTGTCGAAAAATTGTCAAGTCGCAAACATTCTACTGGATTGTAATAATCGCAGTCTTCCTGAATTCGCTGGTGTTGGCAGTTGAGCATTACAATCAGCCACATTATGTCACTATGTTTCTGGGTAAGTTTCGATTTATCTCGGATTAATCCGAAACCTAATCCTGATGAAACTTGCCCGCGTGCTTATTAAAGCCAAAGTTACACGACGCCGGATTGGATTCACTCCGGTTTGGTTTCAGTCACACGACGCCGATCGGCTTTGGAGCTGAATTAAATATCAGTCCGAAGATCTCTGCGTCGCATTTTATCCCGTGTAAACGCTCAGTCCAAAGTGATTTTCACTCCAGTGCCTCGCTCCTACATCAGCTGCCTCTTTTTCCGTAGAATTGTTACACTTTACTGTCCGTCCAAACGAAAGCATCTTCTTGAACGTTTCTCTTAATTTCATTGGGCATTTTAACCAAGAGAATTTCGGGAATTGAATCCGGCGTAGTGTACTTCGAAAGCAAAACGAAGTGAATTCCAATCCAGGCGTCTAAACACTCCCAATTGCTTTGGAAGGGCATTCGCTGTGGATTGGGAGGGCAACATTTTCCAGTCATTTTTTTGTGATATTCGCTAGTACAAAAAATTTGTTATGTTAGGGGGAGGTCTTTACTTTAAGGAATTTGCAAAGCTTTCTTTTTTGCCAGCTTCAAATGTTTTCGCTGTTTAAACGAGGAGCGGATTTAAAAAGTTGAGATTAATCTTTTAGCTTTTTTACTTAGACCTCTTTCTTTCATTCGAGTGCTTTCGTGTGTGAAAGGAAATTTTGTTCTATTTTAAGCTCACCGCACTGTTTTGTTGGTATTTTCTAACTGCATGATTCTTCAGCCATTGATTATTTTCCCATAAGATATTTTCTTCCCAACAAAATATTATCGCCCACATATAATACTTTCACAGCCTTTCACATTATCAATTCCACATGCGTACCTCTTAGCTTGTTTTTTCTAGCCAGCCAAATAGCAGCTGCTATCTCTTGTTTTGAAAAGCCCACGCCATGCATGTTGCAGATTTTGAACTTTCTCCTAATCGTCTTTGATCTAAGTCATTTAAAGCCTGTTGCTAAAAGACTTTTTAATGCGTATAAGCCAAGCTTGAAATCTGCAAACACATTGTTTTTGAAAGCAGAGTCTTTTTCGATGCTTTCATTCATTCGCTGAAGGCCAAGCATAGAACGTAAACAGCGAATTTTTGCCCAGAATAAACATTTATCACGACGTTTCGAGTATAGCTTTTCATCAAATGATGGGTCCCATGTTGTCATTCAACGACGTGCAACGTGCTGCGTTACACTAATTTTACGCGGCTTTTTTGCATGTCACCTAATGATTGCATGTGTCGCCACACGAAATGACATCGCATTGTAGAACATGATCGCATTTAAGCGTAAAACTCAGAGTTCAGACTTTGCTCTGTTCTTGATGCCATTTTATTCTTGTATTTTTCCAAGCTTATTGCTGTTCCTTTAATTCGTAGCATATTAAACTGGTATTGCATTTCTACAGATATTTCATGGTGTTGACCAAGTTCTGCTTTTAAATGCATTCGCTTTCAAATGATGTAGGCCAAATTAAAAGTTTTGAAATAAATTGATATGACGACATCATTCAGCCCCTTTATTTATATAAAAATTCAATTAAATTTCAAGTTGTCCCTTTCCCAATCTCAGGCAATTGGTAAGATATGTGCTGATTTTGTCAATTGAGTAGACTTTTATTTACTAATTAACTTTTGTTGAACGCCATTGGGTAGTCAGATTTTTGCTCTTCGTGATTCTTGTAGTATTGTTAAGTAGCTTGTAAGTATTGCGATTCCGTAACATGTATTGTAAATTTTTAGAGGTATGAAAAAAATCAAATAGAGGTATTTTCAGATTAGTTGTTCCAAATTCAAAAATTCTAGAACATATTTGTACCCTGTCACTTATCCACACTCCAAAG
This sequence comes from Rhopilema esculentum, assembly GCF_013076305.1. Next base: position 6,540,943 of record NW_027019809.1, on the reverse strand, counting down.
AAACTCAAAAGGGACTCCCTGACTTTCCAAAGAAAGCAAAAGTGTTTTAGCCGTAAATTGGGAAAGTAAAGATTACTTCATTCCTTTTATTTTCTCTGTAGATTTATATCTTCTATCTGTAATTATTCAGTTTGTTAATGTTTCGTGTTTTTTTTATTTCCCAGATAGAGCAAACTATTTTTTTCTTGGCCTGTTTACATTTGAAATGCTGCTGAAAATTTACTGCCTTGGTTTCCATGGATACCACAACTCTTTGTTCAACAGATTCGATTGTTTGGTAAATTTATTTTATTCTTATCACATAATGATACCAATAACCTGTTTGTTATGTTACATTTCTATTGTTCCTTTTGCTTTTTTGTGATAGATACCTGCTTATTGGTATTTTACTGTAGTCGAGCCTCCATTAATGGGCACCTCAATACAACGGACACCTATAAACGACGGACAAATATTTTTTTGTCCCAAATGGTCAAAACGCTCTAAACGGAACCTATGTACAACCGATCCTGTATACAACGGACAGATAATTTTGTCCCAAATGGCCGAAACGCTTTCAAAGGAACCTCTATACAATGGAAACCTATCAGCAACGGACAGATAATTTTGTCCAAATGGTCAAAACGATCCTTAAGGAACCTTTATACAATGAACACCTGTCTACAACGGACAATGAAACTGGTCCGAACGGTGTCCGTTTAATGGAGTCTCAACTTCTTTAAGGACAGGATGCGCATAATTTGGATCATGTTTTGTTAATTTTTGAAATACTCAGTAAAATTAGTATCAATAGTTTTTCATCGGAGTTGCAATTTAAATTCTGAATCGTAGTAATTCTCCTGGCCTTCCTTTTTTCACCTCTATTAGCTGCTCTTAAGGAATTTTGGCACTGAAAATTTTTGTCTACTATTATTTCTTTCCATATTGTAATTTTGCATTTTTAATGATACCTTGTTGATTTAGATATGGCCTGTGACCTTAAGCAAAAGAAGCCTAAGATCTTTGACCTTTGACTTATGCCCCTGTTTTTACTCTCTAATAGAGTTTGTTATTTTGCAAGAACGAGGACACATTCTTTCTATGTTTATTTTTTATCTTTATTCGTGCTAATATCATTCTGATGATGCTTTATTAATAATTTTCAGGTTGTTATTAGCAGTCTGCTGGAAATTGCCATAACCGTGCCAACTGGGTGGCCTCCAATTGGAATCAGTGTACTGCGATGCGTTAGGTTGCTGCGAATCTTCAAAGTTACCAGGTAGTCATCTTTGCTACGTCATCATCATTCTGATATTTTGCTCATGATTGAATCAAACCTTAGATAAATCAGTGGTAACTGTTCCTATTCTGCTACCAGAGCTGCATCAAAGATATTTGTGCCCGGAAACAACATTTCGTAAACAAACGTAGTACGAAAACAAACGAAGTATTTTAAATACGAAAATTAAGAGATCAAGTATTTTAATTGCCAGAGCTTAACTACCATAACTAATGTTTTCCCTCTTCAAAATGTGCCTCCCAGTGAATTATCTCTGGAAACGGCATACATCTCCATACCCGTTTGCCATTAAGAGCAGGCTAGTCCACCATGGTCCCTTTTTAATAGAACTGTCAACAGAGTATTGTATAAGTATGAAAATGAAAATTAGGATGAAATGTAGTGTAGCAGTAAGAGAGTCTAACAGCGTTCTAAATGGGATATCCTTAAGCAATTCGACCAAAATAAGGACCATCTCAAAACGTTGGGGATGTAGATGAATCAAAGAGCAAAAATTGAAGTTATTTAGGCATGCATTTAGAATAACAGCAAATATAATCTTAGGATTTTTAAGCTATATGAGACAATCAGAGTGCTGTTTCAAACAGTTTTTGTGCAAATCCTCAACTCCCGTCTTTTATATATCAGGTACTGGGAGTCTCTTAGCAACCTGGTAGCCTCGCTTGTGAACAGCATCAAGTCGATTGCAAGTTTGTTGTTGCTGCTGTCTCTATTCATATTGATCTTCTCTCTTCTTGGGATGCAGATATTTGGAGGAAGGTAACATGATTCGTTTCTATTATCTTTTAAATCATACTCAATAATCGCAGTATTTCCACTTGTATATTAAAAAGGTTTGATCGAACCTTTATTGCATTGAAACACCAAAGTTTGATTCCTGCTCAATTTCAAAAGAAAAGAAGGCTCCAAACAGAAGCGGGAAGCCATTTCACACGACCAATCTCTTGAGTAGTATGGAAAGGCGAGAGATGCAATGCCATGTTTATGAGTAACGAAGATAAAAAAGGCCTTTTCCTTGAATGGCGACACTCTTCCCACACTAGAAGCGCGATTCAGTCTTGATTTTTTATATCAGTGACTGTTTCTAGCAACCAGTTGTTTATTTATGAGCAGTGTGGTGATGATAAACAAAGCCATGTAGATACCGTGTTCCTTCAAAATTCTTTTAATTTTGCAAACTTTTTGGTATGCATCCTTTGAGTGTGGGTTTAAAGCTAGGGGTATTTTTATGCTTCACGTTTTAGAAAAGTGCCAGAGGAGCGCATTTAGCAAAGTAATAAGGGTTCAACTATCGGTCCTCTTCCATTCTCTTTCCTATGGTTTACGAAGATTTTGCGTGCAGTTTACGAAGATTTCCTTGACGATTTTTTTACGTTGCATCAAAGATGTATAAATCTTAAAGAAAATTGCATATTGAAGTGAAGTTAACCCTTTTTCGTGGATTATTGTTTTTCGACCAGTAGAATCTTCTCCCGTCATTTTATATTAAACATGCTTGAAAATCAGCCCTCTCCCTGCCAACTTACGCTTTATTGCTCAGCATTAAAGCGTCATGGAATTATGAACTAGCTAAGCAGAAATCTGTCTCTTTATGGAATTTTTCCTTTCTTCCCGACAGGTTCAATTTAGGCGAAGAAGCTGCCCCGAGGACAAACTTCGATTCCTTTTGGAGATCTTTGATTACTGTGTTCCAGGTTCGTGTACATTGTTTTACTAAAGATAAAATACTTTTTGAACTTTTTTAATCCTTAATTTCATACCCTGTAGAAGAATTCGTCATTATTTTGCAAATATGGGACCAAAAGTAATTGGTATGTTTCATACCTTGAATCCACATACCTTGTGATAAGCTGCTTTATGGTTCTAACCCCCCTAAACTGCTGGTCCTGACACAGCTCTGTTGCTGTAGGAAAAACACATCAATACAAGTCACAATCGGCGAAATTTGGTGCAAAGATTTTGCATCCATCCCTCAGGACCTCTTTGATATATCTGTTATTGAATTTTGTTTACCTCAGCTTTTTAGCAGAGACAAAGATGAAATGTTACCATATACATATGCTACTGCGCGTGTTTTGTGCCCAAAGTTGTAAATTTGGTAACATAACTGAGAACTGTAATATTATAATTAGGTTAACTAATAACGTTTTTGTGCTGAATTTCTTTTTGATTAACATTTACTAGTATTGTCTGAGAAAGTTTACCGAAACTAAACCCATGTTTTTGTTTCAGATTCTGACCGGTGAGGATTGGAATGCAGTCATGTATTTTGGGATTCAGTCTTGGGGAGGAATCAATGAGCCAATGTCAGTTATCGCAATCGTTTATTTTGTTACCTTGGTGATCGTCGGAAATTGTATCTTTTCGTGGGTAGAAATTTATTGGGTATTTTAATTATCTAAAGACGATGCTTGCAGTCATTCTGAGATAACCAGGAGGTTTACATATTTGAAAAGTCATTTGCTTGTATTTCTAAATTAAGTTGTAGTTTAAATTAAGTTTGAAACATGGTTGAAATAGCAAAAGGTAATGGAATTTTGGAAATCGCATTTTACCTTGTTTTCTGTTCAGCTCATTCTATTTCTTTTAAGTTACAGAGGATTTTGTTTTGACCTTTGCCCTTAACTTTATCACCTCCGTGTTTTGGCCTCTGACCTTTGATTCTCAGTCCATGAAGCATTCTTTTCGGTACTAGAAAATACTTCTAAGTACTTTTTCTTGACTCAGTTGTAAAGATATTCTTCTAAATGTATTTTTGGCTATTGCCGTTGATAATTTGGCCGATGCTGTAAACATGACCAAAATTGACGAAGAAGAGAAGCGGAAGAAAAAAGACGCCAAACTGATGAAAAAGCTAGCCTGGAAGACAAAAATGGACAGTCTAGATTCGGAAGGGTGAGTTGTGCCTATTTTTCGCACGGAAATTTCTATGCATTGTTTTGCGAGGGTAGTAAGCGCTCTGGATTTCTTCCGTAAGTTCTTTCAAGGGGAAAATGAAACAAATGCCAGGTCAGTACCATACCAGATCACAACAGTCTTACTGGTCAATTATGGATTAGAATATTAACATTAAAACCCAGTTGAATAGAATTGTTGCTTAATTGTTTTTTAGACGAAGGGAATCCCCCGAAGCAGCCCAAGAAGTTGGTAGTGAAGAGGGCGAAATGACAAAAGATGTGGAATTGGGGGAGAAGTCAGCAACGGTGCGTTTCTGATTTATCTTTAACTCTATGGAGGCAATCTCTCCAAATGCATTGACTCACATCGTCGACTGTGGTTGTATGTTCAATCATTGAAACTGCTAATGGAATGCTAACATAAATCCAAATGTTATGTGATTTGATTTTTTAGGCCAAGCTACTTGTACGTCGATTGGTTTAGACTTAATTCACCACGATGCATGTTACTTGGCAGACCACCCTGTCTTAGGGCGGGTTTCCACTTTATCCGCTCTGGTCGCGCGACTTCTGATAATGTGAAAGCGAATGCATATTGGGGCATGCGCAAATTGAACTTCCTCATTCGCTGCGAATGCGCGACCATTCGCTGAGTAGTTCAACTCAGCTGAACTTCTGGGCGACTGTTCGCGTTCGCCGATTCGCTGACTTGTTGATTCGATTTCGCCAAGTCGCGCGACCAGAGCCAATCAAGTGGAAACCGGCCTTTACTTGGCTTATGTGAAGAATATGTTAAGAACAATAGCTGACAGGCTGTCTCAAAGTTTTTAAATCTACCAACGTTAATAACTTTACGTACATTAAACTATTTTGTACAATTACCTGTCTTTTTATCAGTAAAATGAATTGTTTAGGGCATCCCAAGTAAAGCTTCCCAATTCCGAAACCTTGCAACAGTCCAGTGTACTTCAAAGTAATTTCTACTTTTTATTGTTATAACATTTTCAAGTAATTAATTCTTGTTCTCAAGTCTAGCCTCAGCTTTTATTTGCCTATTGTAACTCACTTATTCAATATACAGTGATGTCAGCGTATCATAATGTAAGGATTTTCATATTATTTTCATTTCAGAACGGTGCTCTTAGAAAGATGGGAGAAACCTTTAGTTCAGATGCAGATTCCAAAGGTAACACAAATTTGGATCTTGAAAATGGCTTTTAAAAAAGCAAACATTTCACAACATGCTAAAAGCTTTTTCGTCTGACACTCCTCAGAGTATAAAACGTCAGAATAAGGGTCCGAAAGAACACGATGGGAAATATACACAAACGAAAAAGCCGCCATTGTGTAGACAGAAGGAAAACGTTTTTTTCTCTTGGACTCCAGTGGTAAACTTTCTTTAGGCGCGCAGCACTGATTGGTCAACTATACCGGTCTTGTGCTTGCGTTTTGTTGATTGGCCTATTTCGAAATTTGAAATTTCAGAAATTTATCAGAAATTTGGATCTTGAAAATGGCTTTGAAAAAAGCAAACATTTCACAACATGCTTAAAGCTTTTTCGTCTGACACTCCTCAGAGTATAAAACGTCAGAATAAGGGTCTGAGAGAACACGATTAAACATATATATATATATACCCAGTTTTGGATCGAAATAGGCTAATCAGAAAAACGCAAGCACAAGACCGGTATAGTTGACCAATCAGTGCTGCGTGCCTAAAGAAAATTTAACACTGGAGTCCAAGAGAAAACGATTTCCGTCTGTCTAGACAATCCCGGCTTTTTCATTTGTGTATATTTCCCATCGTGTTCTTTCGGACCCTTATTCTGACGTTTTATACTCTGAGGAGTGTCAGACGAAAAAGCTTTTAGCATGTTGTGAAATGTTTGCTTTCTTCAAAGCCATTTTCAAGTTCTGTACCGCAAAAAGATTGTTCAAATATATATCTCCAGCTCATTTTGTAGCGCTACAATCGTTCTTGCTATTAGCAAACTTTCTTAATTTTTACCTAATATGAAACATTTGATTTTTTAGCAGAAGCAAGAATGCGGCCTTTAAGGCTCTCAGAACTGAACCTTCTCAAAGACATTCCAGATCCGATGCCCGAAGAGTCTGCATTTTTCATATTCTCTTCAAAAAATAAGTATGTTTCTTTGAATTTTTAAATACAATTCTGTCCCCATTTCCTTCTATCTAAAATGTAAACATTCTCAGAAATGGAATTCCAGATAACAATACAGGGCCTACCGCTTTTATTAGAGGGGGGTCATACCCTTCCAAAAACTATTGAAATCCTTTCCTCTGAAACAATGATGCCCCTCCGATACTCCTTTCCTTCATGCAGGTCTGTAAAATATGAAAAATCTTTCAAAGCTTATTGAAAGTTTATTTTCATCCAATACTCCTTTAAAGATTAGTCTTTTTGATTATCACCTGAAGTCGCATACCTTTGTGTAGAATTCGTTACATAAAAGGGAAGGTTTAAGAAGAGTTTCAGTGAAAAGTATCTACTCTATGCATGTTAAACTCGGCATTGCAATTTTATGCACCAAAGTGGGTATTGCTCTGCCCATACTGCATCGAACACTTTATGACAAACTGGTACACAGTAATTTGCTGATAAAATATTTGTATTTATAGGCTCATACATTTGTACTCATAACATTGTTTCTATAGTTTGGTTTTTTAATTCTGAATATCCTTCAATATTTCCAGCCATAATTAACAAATTTTGTTACTCGTTTACAGGTTCAGATATCTGTGTTACAAGCTGGCAGTGAATAAAATCTTTGTCAACTTCATCCTAGCACTGATTATATTAAGCAGTATTGCGCTTTGTCTCGAAGACCCATTGGACCGTGCTAAACTTAAAAACAACGTATGTTTTCTTTGTTGTCTGTCATGCTCTTTCTAAAGAAGCTGAAACTGTATTTGAGATTATTTCTTGTTAAACATCCCTTTTCGTTTTGCATATAAGAAGTACGTATTATTATCGACACTGTATTAGCTAGCTTGTGATATGACAACATAGCCAAAGTTGAAAATTAAGTCTTTTTGCCTTGCTTTGCTAGAATCTTTCCTACTGGTTCTCGATCCACATTTTCACAAAACTTTGACTTGACTTGACACTATCCGTTGTTTTTTGTAGATAATGTTAGACTCACTGTTTATGTTTAGAACTTTTTCTGTTTGTGCTATTCCTTAAATTCGTTGGTTTTAGATTTTTCTATACATCTTAAAGTTGTATTCAGGTTGCAGTTTCATTCCATATGCGGCCTTATGCTAAGCTCTTGTATCTAAATCTGAAAGTCTATTATGTGACCCTCAAGGCTTATAAACCTTAATTTAAGTCATCGGATAATCTAATATTATTCTTATGTAATATGAAATAACTATATAACCTCATTTTTTTAATTATCTATATTATAAAAACTGATTTTCTTCCTAGATATTGGAGTATTTCGACATATTTTTCACAGTGATGTTCACAATAGAAGTTACAGTCAAGGTAATCATTTGAAGACCATTGTTTGTGACTCTTTTGAGATCATCTGATATTATCTGCGTTAATTCATGATTTATGATTTGTGCTATGTTTTTTGCTTTAGTTTCCTTAAGAACAGGTGCTCGTTTATTTTTGTAACTGTTTGCGATAAACATGCTAATTGATCTTCACTTTATTATTCTTTTTGTATGTGTCATGCGCTAAGGCGTAGACGATCGTGCTCCTCCAAACTTCTCTATCTTGACATGCTTGAATGAGTTCATTTCCATTTTTCATGTTAGTCCATTCTTTGATGTTGCTCAAATACGTCATTCTCTGTCTGCCTCTTGCTCTTTTACCTTCTACTTTTCCGGTTAGCGATAGGTTCTCTATGCCTTTTCTCCACATAACATGTCCCAAAAATGTCATTTTCCTGTTTTTGATGTTCTGTAACATTTTTCGCTTCACGTTAGCAATTGTGAGTACTCGCTCATTTGATATCTTAAGCGAAATCTTCAGCGTTTTTCTTAAAAACCACGAAATCTTCACTTTAGCTTTTTAAAATGATTTCTTTTGTCTTCTAACTGATTTTGTGATCAGTGATTTGTGATTCGTGATTGGCGCTTGATTCTTGATTACAACTGCACGTATAATTTTTCTGGGTTGTCACGTTATCCAATGAGCCACATTATTGCCGCGAAGATGAGTAAAATTGTAACTTGATTCCCTGTGGTCTCCATTTGTTTTACCGTGTACCACCGTTTCTGTTTCTTAGATGATTGGTTTTGGTGTACTCCTCCACAAGGGCTCATTCTGCCGCAGCTTTTTCAACCTTCTTGATTTTGTTATTGTTGCAGTATCATGGGCCGCTGTAATGGCTAGGTGAGTGGGGGAATTTTCAATAGATTTAATTGCAAGTTAAATATGTTTTCTTATGTGTCACCGAGGAGCTAGAACTGAGTTTCCGCTTTAGAATTCCCTGTTACTCAAGAATCAAAAGTGACTTGAATTCATAATTAACTCGAGAGGCTAGTAACAAACTGGAAAAATAATTGCAATTTCCATGCAAGATAATGCAGGATAGATCTAACTGCAAAATAGATATGTTTTCTTATGTGTCACTGAGGACTCAAAACACAATTGCATTATTTATGTACGACTTTAAGAAGTTTAGCCCGAATCGGCATAGGTGCTGTCCAACCCTACTTAAAAGGCAATAGGTTGGCAATACCATTATGTGGTCAGTAACATCACCTCTATGTGGGTAAAATATTGAATTACTCTTTGTGTTTATTCGTAGATTTTCGTACAACTCGTCAGGAACGCTAATTAACACCACTGACCGAATACCTAACTTTGTGAATTATACCTATTTTCAGGGACTTTATGAAATATACCTTTCTCAACATATTAGCAGAATCTTACGTAAATTTTTTCAATATCTGATATGTTTTCCAATAATTTTCAATATATCCTTATAAATCTATAAACTATATTATTTTCCAAAACACCTTATGATACGTAAAGAAATAACTTCAAAAAACCAGGGTTTCAATTTTTCAGTTTCTTATAAAACTGTTTTATCCCCCCAGTCTTGCATCAATCAGTCCATAATCTATATTATTTTCTGAATGAACTGTTGTAACATGGAATTTAATGCTAATTGCGCCTTTATGCAAATTCTTACCCTAAGAAAATTAAAATTTCACCTAGCATCTTATTGTCTTTTGAATAGGGGATCAGCAATAAGCGTAGTCAGGATTCTTCGTGTTCTTCGTGTTCTGCGGCCTTTGAGAGCAATCAACAGAGCTAAAGGCCTCAAGGTAATTTTCTAAATTGCTACCATCTTTCTTCATTCATAGATCTTTGTTTTTTATTGCAATAATTTTTTACTTTTATCTTGCCAAACGGAACATGCCAATTTTGCAAAGCCCCCTCTTTTATTCCCCTTTCCTTTCTATTGTAATTTCTACAATATTATATAAAAAAAGCCTTCGTTACTTTGTTGAAAATGTTGTTTACCGTGGTCTTTGAGTAATCTAAATAGAAAAGGGGCAATGGGCCAGGGTCTACGGAACACATTGCGAATTGGAGTGGGGGGGGGGGGCTAAAATGTTTGTTGGGGTGCTAAACACCCAAAAGGCCAACAGCAAGATTAGTTTTGTCTTTTTAAGTATAGGTTTGAAAATTATTTTGGCTTGCGAGGTGTTTAGAATTTTGACTAATCTTGTTTTTAAACGACTCAATTTTTTCATCCTGCCAGGTGAAAAATTGTTTGTAAAACAAACTAACTTGTTGAATGATTTTCCTTACAGCATGTTGTTCAATGTGTGTTTCTTGCCATCAAAAGCATTGGAAATATCATGATTGTCACACTGTTGTTCCAGTTTTTGTTTGCTGTAATTGGCATTCAGCTGTTCAAGGTATTAGCAGTATACCGTACATTTTCGGCATTCCAGCTGCACATTTGCCCTTCAGACATCCATTCTGCCTACTCCTTTTGATTCTCAACTTTTTCTATTCTGAAACAAGCAGACATCGCAGTTATTGAAAAAAAACAAGCGCGAGAAAACGAGTTTTGAATCGCTGTTGAAACTGCCCTATGCTGAAAGTATTTCGAAAACTGATGGTCTGGAAGGATTCTAAACTGTGACGTTTTCCGATAGATTTACAAAATAAGATTTGACCTTAAAAGTCTGAGAATGGAAACTAAAAAATTTCAAATGGAAGTTTTTGTCTGCAAACTTTGTTAAAACAGCGAAAACAGACTCGTAATTTTCCCTGGTTTTATTCATTGTTTATTTAAGGCTATATGTTAATTATATATAATGGTTTATTCCAATTTAGCAAAAACTTTTTATCCTAACATCTATTGTAATATCCACGTTCTGAGCCTTTTTCCAGTTTTAACTTCCCTTGTGTAAAAATCCTTCATTATTTCTATCTGAAATCTTTTTCCAAAAGGGAACCTTCTTTTTCTGCTCTGATGATTCGAAGCTTACCGCGGAAGAATGCAAGTAAGTCTTTCATGGAAAGTTTTTAATCATCTCACCCCGAAGCTTTGATAATTCTAAGATGCTTTGTTTCTAGAGATGGGGATGATATGCTCTAGTCTTCGAGGAATATAAGTCACTTTTGGCATGTAATTTTGTGAATGATTGCATTATCTTTAAAGCCTAAGGTAATAAAATACAGTTGATAGGCATCTAAACGATCGTTATCCTTGTCTTTCTGCGTTCCCAATTTATGCGTGCTTAAATTGCATTTCACGTCGAAATACCAATCTGTTTAATGACTTACTTCTGAGGAAGAACAGCTGCCAAAATCATTGAATTTCGAATTAATTATTTGAGCATAATCTATTGTATTAAGCCAAATAAATGATTACAAATCGAAGACATGTGTTGTGTATTTCATTTAGTGTATAGGCCTACTCATACATTTGCTTAATTGGCCTGGCAAAAAATGAAATATTTTCAAGAAAACTATGTTACGAGATACGGTAAACATGATAACAATAATTTCTCATTAGCCAGAATTTTGATAATATCATATTTGCTATTATTTTCTCAGGGGGACTTATCTCAGCTACTCAGGGACAGACTTCTCAAACCCAACGGTATGTTTGCAACACGTGAAAAAATTTTGTCTTTATTTTTTTTACAAATTTGTACTTTATCTTTTCTATATCACTTGTGATTAACGAAGTAATGTTTTCAAAATACCTTAACTTAATTTCCTAGTAGTTTATTTTTATTTATTCTGTATTTTCAGAATATTATATTATACTTTCAGAAGATTAGAACCTTATTATTCTCAGTATTAAATATGTCTATTAATTATATTCTTGATTTGCTTTTATAACCTTTTCTTTAGTCCATGGATATAAACTAGGAACGGTTTTTATTCTAAATCGTTTTAAGATACTCGTAAATCCATTCTTTCGGGATGTTAAACTATCGATTGGAATATCTACTTAGTTTATTTAAATAATACCTACTTTAGTTTATTTCAATAGTGGGGGTGACATGAATCTAACTATGGGGATGAGGGGTGGGGTGAGATGAGTCTTACTACTGTGTGCATTATTTAAAGGGCATGTGTCGTGAACCTGATTGGCTAACGCAATACAATTACCTGTTTTGTTTAGTACAAAGCACGGGATCGAGGTAGAGTTTTCACGGCAGTAAAAATTCATGAATCAGAAATGAAAAATCACGAAACAATGGAATTCCACTCTAAATGTTTTTGTTATATTAGCCAACCGTTAACGTGACATATACCCTTTAAGAATGAAGCGTTATCTACAACTGGCATTCATTTGTGAGATTTTAAGCTTGTGTTTACAAAGTTTTTAGAAAGGTTCTTTCAATATATGGAAGTTTCTTTCAAGACATCCGTCTGTAGTACGAAACAAGTAAAATTGTAGGGTGGGGGTCTTTTATCAGTTGAAAAATAATTTCTTGAATGCACCATCGAAATACCTTCATAAATTTTCATGCTTGTTTCACGCCTTTTCTCCTCAGTGCAGGTTTAATGATTCATTTGGTGTTTATTTGATCTCAGGTTCAAGAGAGAGTCTGGAGTCGCCGCATGTTCCATTTCGACAATGTTTTTCAAGCGTATCTCAGTTTGTTTGTCGTCATGACATTTGAAGGCTGGCCAGGGTAAGTCATTTGCTAAAAGAAGTGATATTTTCAGTCTTTTGGTGTTTTATGCTCGTCTTCTACACTCTCTTCCAATGCAGTTTAATTGGGTGAAACCCTATTTGCCAAGTATGAATATGATCAATTTTTTTCATTTTCGTTTTCTAATCATATTTCACATTGGATCGTTCGACATCGCTTAATGTTGCTCCTATCCACTGTTTATACATTTGATGATCATCGCAAAATTCTAAGAGTCCGGCCCATTTACCGTCTCCTCCCTCTGGCTGTTCCCCCTATGAAATGTGTTTTAGACTATTAAAGTTGAGGCTGAAAACCCACCCTGTTTTTTATGTTTGCCATAGAGTGTCGCTCTTTTTATCCTCTTGCTAATATAGCGAAGCTGGTTGAGTGGTTGGGAGCTGGTTGGGTGGGGCTATTTAATCATTGCTCGTAAAGGAAAACTCTTTTGCAAGTATGACATCAAGCAAATCGTGTTCTTTTCTGGATCCGTTTTCTTTCTAGTTCTAAAACAACTACTTTTATCTATTGCAGAATCCTTGAGCACTCCATTGACTCTACAAGTAACGATCGTGGTCCTGCATTTGACAATCGCCCGTTTGTCGCCATATTCTACGTGATCTATATAATAATCATTGCGTTTTTCATGATCAACATATTCGTTGGTTTTGTTATTGTCACGTTCCAACAAGAGGGCGAGGAGGAATTCGCTGACTGTGAGCTCGATAAGAACCAGGTAATAAAATGTTACGAATTAGTGACTTCTCGCAACTTCCCTTGTAATGTAAGAAACATGAAGATCTTTACGTCAATATTTTACTTTACGTTAGGCAATAAACTTACGTAATCAAGCATATTTGCTATACTGTCTTTCAGGTCAGATATTTGTTTTTCCCCCCAGCAAAATTATTCTCCTGTGAAAATTAAGAGAGGAATGTTATCATAACTCGCTCTAAATCATTCTTAAGTTGACAAATTCTAACAAGACTCAAAGAAAGGTGTTGTAAGGATCGAATTTTTTCCGTAACATTGTCTTTCCCCAAAATAAACGAGAAGATAGAAGTAAAAGGAGCAGATTTTCAAAAGTCCTGTGAAAAGCTGCTGTTACCTTGCTGCAGAGATTTATAAGGAACGCATTGAATTACTCTGAGAAAGTAGCGCATCTTTTGAAAGGAAAAATTCATAAAATATTCATGTTTCTGAAATTGTAATGTTTTATCATTTTTGATAACCTTAGTGGTCTCATCTCATTTCATACCGTAAAATACTTTATTGCTAATCATGCTCATCCATAAAACTAAAACTTTCTGAATATATTATTCTTCATGTCCTGAAAAGACACCATTAAGAATTTTTGACACCAAAAACTCCCACCAACAGCACCCCCCCCCCCTTCCCCCAAAAAAATCAATTTTGGTATATCTGCTATTAAGCACAAACACTCCAAATTTGAACGCCGAAAGGGGGTATATCCTGATCTAAAAATGTATCCTACCTATCATTTGCATGACGTCATATCAGCGATGACGTAACAGACTTTTTGTTTATTTACAGCGCAAGTGCGTCGAGTATGTGTTACAAGTGAAACCAACTTATCGCTTCGTGCCGTCAGAGAGGTTTCAGTATCATATTTGGAGGGTTGTGACGTCACGCCTCTTTGAGTACATGATATTTGGGTTTATCGTTGGCAACACTGTCGTTTTGGCTGCTCAAGTATGTATTTTTCAGCATTGAGATTTATACAGAGAGTTGGCTTAAAACGGCTCTCATGGCTCACTCGATAGATTCAATTTCGGTTAGATCGATAGCCAGTGCTAAGAAAAATCCACTTTAAGACTTAATTCGTATCTGTCTGTTTCTTGTTTGGTTTTTATGTCTTGATATTAATTTTTTTAATTTTAATGAATTTTTGAATGCTTTCTTTTTCCCGCATGCTTCCAAACAAGGCAAGAAATTATTAATGTTATTTTTTTGTATTTTTTAGTACCATAATTCTTTCGATTTGTACAACAAAGTGCTCGATGGGTTCAACATTGGTTTTACAGCAGTGTTTCTTCTGGAATGCGTTCTCAAACTGATTGCTTTTAATTACAAGGTAAATCGTTTAATAACCTGAAAGAAATTTACTTAGATCACCTAAGGAACCTTTTTTATTAGATGCAATTTCGTACATTGGGGCCTGAAATTTTAGGCCATTCTCAACTCGTTGCTGGATTTCGCAGATAAAAATCATGTGACAATTGACACTTCTTACAATACTTGATATAACAAGTTTTGCTACTGAAATGCATGCAAAAATCTAGAGGTCCTGGAGTAACAGCCCTATATGTTATACGTTGTCAAAGTTGTCAAAAGTCCTTGTTTTACATTGCATGCCCAAATGTGCTCTTGTCCACATCTGCGCAAAATACGCACATTCAGTGCGGTTTTGCTCATAAACAATTTAGAGAGAAGTCACATGTTCTTGTTTGTTTTTTATAGATAGAAATTTCATTATTGCTAAATACGATATGCTTAAGGCTGTTTTTTATTTCAATGCTTCAAAATCTTATGCATCGCCTTTACCTTTTTGACAACTTCATTATATCAGTGCATGAGTCTTTCTTTCTCGTCATTTATTCGCATATCATAACTACTCATGTCTAGATTTATTTTTATCATTTAAAAATTCTTGACATTTCTGTTGAGTTTCTCTTCAATCAGATTTTTGTTTTCTATTAACCGTTTTAATTTGATTTATAAACAGAACTATTTCCGAGATCCGTGGAATATTTTCGATTTTATCATCGTTCTTGGAAGTATTGCTGACATTATCATTGGAGAAGTTGGGGTGAGTTTCTTTTTAGATTTGAAGCGAATCGTTTTCTTATTAAATAGGCAAGCAAACACCATTTTAGTTTTTATTATGCCTTATGATAATCATTAAAGTTAAGAATCATTTGAGATAAATAACTTTGAAAAGCAGAATGTTTTTGAAGCAAGAATTTTTAGACTCGTTTTGTTACATCATATACTTTTGTAAATTAGTTCATTCAACACCCTTTTAAAATTTTGGTATTTTAACTTGAAATGAGGTAAATGGATATTGTACAACTCACTAAAAATAATGGATTTAGATAGTGAATTTTTATTTTTTTCACCCACAGTTCATTATTATCCATTTTCCTCAGACGTGCAGTCTAAAATAGATCCCAATTCTGCATAATTTCGACGCATCTTTGAGACACTTCATTTGAAATTATACTGTGTTATCCTGCCATAATCAGTTGCATTTTGAGAATTAAACTAATTGTTTATATATTCTCTTCAAATCTTCTAGCAGGTCGTTTTACACAGATTTGTCATGTTTTGTTTTCTAGAAAACTACGGCTATAAAGTTCAATTTCTTCAGATTATTCCGTGCCCTAAGGCTGGTTAAACTGCTCAGTCAAGGAGATGGGATCCGAACTTTGCTATGGACATTTATGAAATCTTTCCAGGTATACGATAAAACATGCAGCAAATTTTTTATCGTTTTTAAGTTATTAATCCTATGCAGATTAAGTGACTTGCAGAATTTCTTATCAGTTTGCAGATGTTAATTTTAATAGACCTACGATAATATTTTCCCCATTAGTCTATTAATATTTTATATAATAAGCATTTTGCTTTTTTCTCAGTTTTTTGTATTCGTAAATTGAATTTTGCTTCTAATCTTGTTATGTCAAATATTCTTTCATCGGCTTAGGCTGCATTGTTGATTAATTATTACACAACGAACCAAATTGTTCATCGATCTCTTAAAATATAACATTAATCAGTAACAAAGCAGGATAAAACAAAAGACAAACGTCAGTCTGATTCACATGTGATTTTTGACCTAATGACCTCTCTAAGTCAGGCTTGATTCATATTTGTTGAAATTTCCATTTCAGGCTCTGCCGTTCGTGGGCTTACTCATTCTTCTGCTGTTTTTCATTTATGCGGTTATTGGCATGCAGGTCAGTGTATCAAATGACTCGGTTACCTTTATTAGACCTAAAATGATTTGTGATTTGACCCTTGATCCATTGCTCGTAATCTTTGACCTCATCTGACCCCTTTCAATCTCTTAAGGTTTAATCTACTTACGATAGTACATTTTGCTACCTATCAATTCTTACCTAGTATCTTTTCCCTTCTATTAGCCTCATTGTAATTCTATTCTTTAGCACAGATCTTGACACTATACATATCACCTTTGACCTGATCTGACCCTTAAATCCAAATGATGTATTTTGATTAAGAGATCAGGTGCTGCTCAGGAAGTTTTGAGATTTTTCATTCATTCATTCATTCATTCATTCATTCATTCATTCATTCATTCATTCATTCATTCATTCATTCATTCATTCATTCATTCATTCATTCATTCATTCATTTTGTAGGTGTTTGGTACGATCAAGTCAGACCCAGATTCGGTAATCAATGAAAACAATAATTTCCAGACATTTCCACAGGCAATTATCGTGCTATTCAGGTGAATAAACAGGTTCATTACTTACAAGCCTTTTGCTGAGTCGCTATTTTATTTTTTACTGTTTTCAACATTAACCATTCCGAATAATTTGTTGACTAATTCTGCAAAAATGCTATAACAGCAAGTTACCCTGGATCAGTCAAATTTTTCTCTACCGAGAAATTTCTTTGCCTCAATTCAAGTTTGTTTAAAATTGGTGACTAGTAATTCCGCGTTTTAGGTCATCTACTGGTGAGAACTGGCAGCAAATCATGATGGCCTGTGTTAATACGGCAGATGCTGTTTGTGAAACTAACCCATCGAAAACATGCGGAACAGATTTTGCTTACCTCTATTTCATGTCCTTCTATATGATCTGTTCATTCTTGGTAAGTTTCTTTGTTAACTCTTTAATTATAAAGTGTCTCTTGTTCTACGCCGCTATCCTGTTTGTTGATGGCACTTTGATAATCCAGACTGTGTTTCAGTACAAATATACAAAATATTAAAATGAATGGCAGAATCCCGAATGGTTTATTTGAAATCCTTACTGAACCACGTTGAAAAGTTTTCCTCAAACATACCCAAGCCATTGTTTGTATCTTGCTCGCAGTTCAAAAGGGGACAGTTTTATGTAGATGATCCCCTTTTCCGCAAATATTGAATCCTTTGCATAATCATTCTTTGAATTCATTATTTAAGAATTTCTGTTCCTCTATAGGCAGTTATCTTACCTTGTGATCAACGTGTTAGAAGCTGATACAGTCAGATGTTTTCTGTTCGAGAAAAGATAATTAGAATCAGAGTAAAATTTATTTGGTCGTTAAAGATTTTAGCTGTTCTCAATATATCATAAGGCAAATGTATTCGATAGACTGATTCATTTATAAAAGCCGCGCGTTTGCATAACTCTTTGTTATGTCCTTCACAGATCATTAACTTGTTCGTCGCTGTAATCATGGACAATTTTGATTACCTGACACGTGACTGGTCAATTCTGGGTGCCCATCACCTTGATGAATACGTTAGAATCTGGTCGGAGTACGATCCTGAAGCGAGGTTAGTTTCCCATTTAGTCGGTAGTTTGGTAATAAATGATAATCGTTTCTTGTTATCCTACCATTTGTCATTGGGGTTTTTTGTGTACACAAATATGTGCCGCCTCCTATGCGTAGAGGAAAGTCTTGTTTACAAATATTCGTGCGTAGAGGAAAAGTCTCGTTTACAAACTATGCAGCCTCTTGTGCCACTTAAAGAGGAAGCCTGTAGTCTCTCAGGTTTTCCAAACAGTTCGCAGTTGAAACGTGCAGGCGCTAAACAACTTCACATTCCTCGCTTCTATCACTAGAGCAGAAGTATTCTAATTATCTGGCCTATACTCTGTCCCTCACTCTGATAAAAAGGGTTCTTATGGATAAGAGTGTACTTGTTTTTTACTGTATCCTTTATTTTCTTAGGCTTTTCTTGCATTTGTTTAAATGTAATGGCAATAAGGTATTTACCATTTTCTCGCAGTGGTTTCGCTGCAGCAATTAGGTTGTTGTTTTGTAAATTTCTTATAAAAATAAAGTGATCCGAATTTATAGACAGTCTTTCTGTTAATAAGCTTAATAAGCTAAAGTTTTTAAAACATTTCCTACGTTCCCTTTTTCGTTAACAGTGGACGAATGAAACATGTAGACATTGTTTCAATGTTGAAAAGAATAGAGCCTCCTCTTGGTTTCGGCAAATGCTGTCCCCATAGAGAGGCCTGCAAGCGGCTGGTAAGCATGAACATGATGATGAACAATGATGGCACTGTCGACTTCCATGCAACGCTGTTTGCGCTCGTGAGGACGTCTCTGAATATCAAAAGGCCAGATGGTAAGTCGTACGAAACTCTTAAAAGTAGACTTACCTATGCAACTCAGCGGTAAAAAAACCAACTGGCTACTAACCTTGACTACCTTGACTCTAGGCTACTAAAATTCGCTAATTCTGCTCCTAAGCACATATTACAACAAGTTGATTGGATAACCTTTGCTGATTGGCCTATTCAATCACGTTGCCATGTTACCGGGAGCACTGTTGTTAAAGATACTACAGAAGAATATAAACGTGCCCCTGGCACGCTTGGTGTATAGAACAGGGTGAAATTTCAAAAGCAGGGAGGGCAGTCGCCTTTTTAACAATATATTGTAAGCTCGAATTTTTTGTACTTGTTAGCCTGCTGTCAGTAAATGCTGCAATTCAGTTTTTAGGTTTTTTTCATTATGGTCAGCACTTGAGTATAAATAGTTATCAAAAAATTATTGTTGTGAAATATCCCTTTGCTTCTGTTAACTGGAGGCATCCTTTGAACTCTTACTTTGATGTCATGTTTTCCAATTTCTTGCAGTAAAGGAAACAATACTTCACGCCAACAATGAGCTTCGATCCATTTTGAAGCATCTCTGGCCACGCACTAGCGAAGATCTTGTCGACAAACTGATCCCACCCCCAGACTGTGAGTAAAAAGATCCATTCTGTTCCATTTATTTTGAAACATGCTTTCTTCCATACAACTATAGGATTAAAACTCCGAAGAAATCACCATGTACAGTTTCATTGATGCAGTTTCTGCCTGCGCCAACAGCGCCAGGAGAGATAATCATGTCCCTTCACTTTTGCCAAAATACCGTAGGCTCAAGCTTCACCCAATTAATGTGACAGTCAAACAAATTTCTTATTAATTTTAGAAAGATTTCATCCTTTTTTGTTTTTACAGATTTAAAGTTTTAGTGCCTTCAAAATGTTGTAGCACTGAAAGGTTGCAAGAATTTTGATTGATTAAAGTATTATGGTTTCTTTAACATCAAAGAGGGTTGCCTTGAAATTTTACAAGAATGGCCCATCCCTCTTGCTCTGCAGAGGCTGGAGCCACCACTGTCGACCTTTTCAATTTAAAAGCGTGCTCTGTATAATGTTGGTTGAATAATGTTTATTTGTAGATTCAGACGGAATCACTGTAGGCAAATTCTATGCCACATTCTTGATACAAGAATACTTTAGGAAATTCAAGAAGAAACGACAAGACGAGAGAAAGAAAAAGAATGCCGATAGCACTGTTGCACTGAAGGTATTGAAAATGTTATGTCTCTAAAATTATTGGTTATAAACAAATGAATAAGATTAAGATGTTAGCTTTAGGCAGTCCAATTTTCTCAGCTCTGTCTGTCAATGTAATTGTTATTCCCGTAAGTAAGTGACAGTAACAAGTTGTCTGATGATAACCTTATAACCTTAAATAACCTTGAATAACCTTGTGTAGCCTGTGTAACCTTGGGTTGCCACTAGAAACTCTCCCTCTATAGCTCTGTCTATACAATGTGGAGCACTGTAACGATAAGAAAAAAAACAGTATTTCCAATTAACAACTCATAGCCATAAGTTGTATGGTTTTAGCAAAGCATGTTTAATTTGGAATCACCAGTGGAGACTATCTTGCCTTTCAAGCTCAGTTAACGCAGCTCTGTTATTGAGCATTGTAAAATCAGTGATGCTCTACACCCTGGCATATAAGATAAAAATTTTAGCATGGCTAGTATATATTTCAACTTTATATCTTTTTTCACCAGGCTGGTTTACGTACATTACACGAACTTGGACCAAAAATCAAGAGAGCAATTTCAGGAGACCTTGTGGATGAAACTACCAAGGAAGAAGAGGAAGAAGCTGTACGTTAATTTACATTTAATTTGTTTCTTTTCGATGAATTCCTTGCCTAACTTATTTTGAAAACATCTAACAACAAAAATTTCATGATTTTAATAGTCTTTTTACGTTTTCTACCCAGATTCTAGATGAACTAACAGAACCTAGCCTTTAATTGCTCCTTTAAAAATGGGGAAGCTACAATCAATTTCAGCTCATTTGTTTTAGGGGAGGGTGGTTAGAATTCAATGTACTTCTTTTTCTAGGAAGTGGGTAAACTTTTTCTAGGAAATAACTTTCTGCCTGTAATTTTATTGCGAATGGGTTTGATTGATTTTTATTTATTGAGAGTACTGATAATTATTAGACAAATCTTCACGTGCTACTTATATTATTGAGTGTCACGTCCCCGGCTTTCAATCTCTTTTTACTTTGTTAAAAATTCCTTACGTGCAATTGTAAAAATCAGCCTGTGTTAGAAATGAAAGATAAATAAATTCTAATGCAACATATACATATACATACACAGATGCAAGGTAATAAAACTCAGTGCTGATCAGATTATTTGACTTCTACTCTCGTTAAATTGAAGGCCTCTAATCATTTTTTAGCCAAACAAAAGACACAGCTTCATGGCTGGTCTGAGAAGAGGGTTTGCTTCAATCGGAGGCTATGATCGAAAACGAAGCTCGGTTTACAGCCAGGTGTCAAATACACCAAAGGGAACACCTTCATCTTCCAGGTAAGGCCTCATTTGGAATCCATCTCATTCATGTACAGAATAATTGCAGGATGTTTAATAGTTATTAAGGGAGATGTCATTTTTAGTGACTCGATAAAACCTTCATGAATGCCGAGAATTGCTACGAAATTTTGACATTATTTGATACAAACATAAGGCAGTAAAACACGATTAGTGATATCGTTTTGTCGAGGAATTTATGAAAGTATCAATAGCCTGAAATTGTTTTCTTCTAATAGCGCTTTTTCGATGCGATTAAGATTACAGATCATTTTGCATATAAATCTTTAAAGGCTGCCATTTTATTATGTTTGTAAAAATTGAATAGCACTCGATGGTTTTATTTTGATACAGGAAAACGAAAAAAAAATGGCACTTTTGTAGCATCGATAACAAACACAGAGTTTTTGTTTTATTGATCATCAAATATTGTTGAATGAAGACAACAAAGTATCAAACAATTTGGTTTAAATGAAAGTTGAGTTTTCAGAGAGTTTATCTGTAGTCTTAAATAGATTCGCTCTGTCAGAATGAATTTGTTGCAATACGTACTTAATTAAAACCCTCGAGGTTTTTTATGATTAATGTATTATAATTTATTTTCTTTAATCGTCATGTTGCAGAACAAATATTGCTGTTCCCAGAAAAACGCCAACGAACCTTCAGGAGCCCAAAGATAATTCTAAAAGACTGTCTCTCCCGCTTTTGATGTTGGACAAGCAAAGGAAAACATCCTCTCAAGTAAGTTCAAAATAACTTTACTTTGAAAATTACACTTGGGCAGAAAAATGAATATTACTTAGGGATGAAGTTTTTGATGAATTTCTGGAATTGTTCGCATTGGTTTTTACAACGAACTTAATTTTTGTTCTTCAGACAAATTTGCCAATCGAAGGGCCCAGCGAAAAACCCTCCATTTTGAAACGGCTATCGCCAAGACTTGGGAGAAAGCGACATCCAAGACCAAAGTCAACACCATTTGAAATCGGCCATCTTGCTGGAGACGGGAATGTTCCACAAATCGTCTTGTCTCCGCATTCTGACACTTCCACTCAAAGCAGCATTTCAAGAAATCTTAGTGGGGAGGCGACGCCTGAAGCCCAGTCACGTTCATCAGATGTGAACTCAAATCTGCTTGCGTCATCCGTTCCCCAACCCTTGAGTAGGCCTAAATCAGGAAGTAGTACAAGTTTAGTGGAGCAGGCTTTAGCGGAGGAAGGCCTTCTGCGAGATGAGTCCCTTGTGAAAACGGTTGAGCAAGAACTGACTGAATCCTTGAACATTACGAAGTCAGAATTAGAGGGAGCTGCAAGAGACATAATAACAGACTTTGAGAAAGAAGCTGGTACCACCCTCGGGTCTCCGTCTGAAAATGCAAGGTCGCCTTATCAAAATGAATTCGAGCCTGATTCGACTCCATCACAGCCACCTCCATCTTATGAGGAAACGCGGCACGAAAGGAGACCAGACAGGACTAGCTACCTCTGAAGAAGATTCGGAAGCTAGCCTGGTTGCCAGTTTACTGGCGGATGATGTGTCTTGAAGCCTCAAGGCTGGTTTGGCTTAAGGCCCCATATGAAGTTGTGCTGTTTTGAACAAGATTCCGGTTCATCACGTGACTTTCTACGTCGTAATTTTGTAACTTCACCCAATAACATCGGATGAAATTGATCACGTGATAGGCTTAATAATAGTTAACATTTTCAAATAAACCGATTGTTAAAAATCGACAATGAACAATTTATAACATGCAGTCATCAAATTAACTGTAAGTAGAATGGCATTTTTTACTGTTCAAATAGTCTATTTTTACTTGTAGGCCTAGTTTTTTTTTACTTGAAGCTGTTGAGTTCAAGTTCGTTTTTCATAGCGAAAACTGAACAGGATATTACGAATGCATACGTTTTTATAAGCTTAGATATGCAAGTTTGTTATGTAGGCCTGAAAACCTTAAAATATTTAACGCTTAAAATTTAAGATGAAAGGTCAAAGCGAAACAAAGCTTTGTACCAATTATTTTTTCAATGCTTTTGTTCATTTTAGGCACCTATGACGTAGCGTTAATGGCACCATTAAACAATTAATTTAGGACATTAATTTAGGACAATGTAAAATAGATCCTTTCAACTAAAGTAAAGTGTAAAATGACGCATTAGCCGGCCCTCCCCTAAATTTTGAAGCCCCACTTCTTTGACATCGTTTGGTTGAAAGTTCGTTGTAACATTAGTTGACAAAGACTATTTTAGGAGCTTAGGCAATTGAAGAGATAAACACAATTTAGGAAATAACATGTATCCAGTTTAATGAATTTTCGAAAATCACGATTTTTAGGGAGCCAATACTTTTTCAATTTGTATTTTGCAGCTGAAATTGGAAACCTTTAGCATTTATATTAAAGTTACAATAAAGAAAAAATAGAATAAAGGATGTTTTGATTCCCCTTGGTTTGCTTGTCAGAGAATCTCCAGTGTGTATCCATCTCTGACATTTTTTAGGCGAGACACGGAATTCTGTGAATTAATCAATTGGAATAAGCGGTGAAAGGAATAACCTGTTAAATGTTAACATATTGTAGAAACACGGAAAAAATTTGTGCATATCTAATATGTACGTTTTGTAAATTAAATTTAGGTACATTGCACTATTTTGTACCGTACTAATGATATTTTTCATTTTGTTCTCATGTCAACATTTTATTTATTGTTGCTTCATGGTTTATAACACAACAAAAACTTTATTTCCTATCTTTGACTCTCTGTGTTTAAATGCGTCTTAAAATATACAGAAGCCGGACAAGACTTATTTTCCCATCCAGGCCTGAGAAAACTAGAGTCACAAAGCTGTCATCTTTGGGTTTTAAGCATTTTTAATCATATGTTTGGTTTCTCAAGTAAGTAAGTTGAAACACATTCAAAAGTTTAGAGTTTCTTATCAGAGATTTAGTTTGTCGAGTAAACAAGATTAAACATAGACAATCTCAAATGTACAAATTTAGGCCCCTGGGTGGTAACTTGGTGATGATTTCCAAACCTTGTGTAATCATATAGAATTGGTTTTTTATTGTGCCTTTCATTCAAAGTTACATTGCTTCAACCATATTGTGCCTTCTCTTTGTCACGTTAAATTCTTTATCTTTTGGCTTCAAATCTCTGGAGTTTTACTTCAACATAAAAGGGTAGAATTCGGATTCCTAGTGGGGCAAAGTTTTATAATTCAGCACATGCAGCAATCCCCATATGGATAAGGGCTTTGTGATGTACTTTGTTTTTCTGAAGCACTCTTATTCCCGCTAGGCCTTAATAACTGTTGCTCATGCAACGCTCCCAAATGCACGTGTCCCTTGTGCAAATCATGTATATGAAAATAGTAAATACCCAAGAGACGATTTCCAAGAAGGCGTGACCAGAAGAAAATTACTAGGGAACTGCTCGATAGCGTGACGGTCCTTAGGCCATGGTTGCTGAAACTTGCAATAGAAAAGCCTCGAAACATGGCAAAAATGGCTCTTGAATACACTTAGGTAAGCGTCGATAGAAGTTAAGACAGTTTTAGCGAACAGAATGGGGTTACAGATTACTACTTGCCATGATGTTTGTCGTACTTTACGCTCTATAGCACTGAAGAAAGACACGCATTTGGCAATCAAAGATGGAGTAGATATGGAAACAACAACGTTGGCAAATTAAGGTTAGACGTTTTCGACTTGTTTTTGTACTAACTGGTCACTACAAGTTGGATTTAAATTGCAGTTCCCATGTGCTTACTTTTTAAAACAATTTTTGTGTGTACTTTTTAAAACAATTTGACTATCGTTTCGATGTGTAATGGCTACGAACAAGAACGTTAGTTTTCTGGTTGCTCCAAATTCAAGAAAAGATGTTCTGAGGTGTAGTTCCATTGACATACATGAGGATATAATCCATTGACATCCATTGACATCCATGAATATTATGCAATACCTTTTTATTCATTTATGTATCTATTTGCTTATTTATCGAAAAGGTTCTTATATTAACGTTATCATAATAAAAATAACAGTAATGATGATATGGGCTAGTTAAACAGTGTTTCATTTTGATTCTCTAATTGTCAACTTGATACAAATTTGACCTTTATAAACCATACTTGTTGGGGGAGACGAACGAGCGAAAATCTTCAAATATGTGAGGCGATCCTCCGTCCTGGAGTCTAAACACATGCTTAATAACAGCTTTCTTCTATACGCATGTTCTTTTATTCTAGGACGGAGGGTTGCCTCACTCATTAAAAGATTTCCACTTGTTCGTTTCCCCAATGTGTATACATCGTTGAGAAGGTAACTGAATATAAACGAGACAGTTTTTCACCATTTCTTTGCTCCGTGTAGTTTCAGACAAATGCAACAACAAAACAAACTAAAATAATTAATTATCACTAGGCCTGATTATCATCAATAGTATATTTTATCATAAATAGATTTAGCATTTGATACTTCAAAAGAAATGCAAAATCGAAACTCTAGATTATCAAAACCTGAATTAAACTGAAATATTTATGAAATGAAACATCAAAAGGGGCTTTCTGTTGTGAATAGCAAAATCAAAATTATCATCGAGACACACTGTTTTGCTAACTTAGCCTAAGATATAATGTCTCTGCTTTAGCATTACATACAGTATTTGAATTGAGGATTAATTGTTCCTGTGAGCGTTTTAGAATCTGTCTCTCATATTAAAGCAGACGAGACCTGTTAACTGACACAAATATGCTTAACTCCAAGGCTACATCTCTTTAATCTAAGCACGATATGTTTTATTTTTAGCAAGATAAGCAAGATAAGTGGCATGTTTTAGTTCAATAGCAGTGGATAAATGCTCAGTGATTAATTGGTAACGGTAAATTATAAAAAGTCAGTCGTGTAAAATGTTGCAAAATCCTGAGCCCTTCCCACAAAAACACCTCACTGTAAAATTTCAAATCTATGCATAGCAATTTAATAGAGAAAACCATCGACGCATTTAATCCTAGGATGAACAGCCCCAGATATTATGATATTACAATCTTTCAAGTGTGAAAGTTTTCCCTTAATAACGGACACCTGAATGGGCACGCAAAACAGAACATTTCGGAAAGAATGTAAAAGAAACGGGAAAAAAAGAGAAAAACCATTTTGGGTTAACGAGCCATCGGATTTAGCAAAATTATTGCAGAGAAACGAATGATTATCTAGTACCAGAAATCCAGGATTCCCGCTTTAGGAAGACTTGGAAGAGAAACGTCCTTACCATAGATTACGAGGAAGTAAATTTAAAAATGGTTTCTAACAACCACGTTCAACAGTCAATGTCGCTTTGCCATTCTTTCGTTGATTTTTCTTTGTTTATAGGCTAAATAATCTGACCTAATTGGCGATAGGCGTGAATCCAAAATGTTGTTGATTTTCTGGACGATTTCGTCTAAAAAGGAAAATGAGATATTTGTTGTTAACTCTGATGACATAATCTTTCTCTTTTAAAAGCATATCGTTATATAAACTGACGGTTGCTCGATGAACTCATGAATCGTGAAACTTAAACCGTTGCAAAGCGTGAAACTTAAACATAAACGAGTTGCAACTCAAAACAGTTCTTTTCAATACGCCATAGCGGGTACATCACTAAGTAAAATAGAAATTTTCATATTGTTTAGATATTTATAAAAATAACTAGGATATACATTAGTTATAAAAAAATCCGGTGCCAAAAATTTCAGTGGATTAATTTTCAGTGGAAACAATTTCGGTGTAAATTTCAGTGAGAACTTGAAAAATTTAGGTGAAAAGAAAAATTTCGGTGAGCAAAGAAATGAAACACTTTCTGTGAGTTATTTCCATCTTCAACCCAAAATTATCTGGGATGCAATCGTAAAAGTTACAATCTAATATCTTGATCTCAGACCAAAGAAATGGAACTGAAGAGTAGTCAAGAATATCACAAACTCTTACTTAGGGGGTCTCTCTTATTCCATATTTTACAAACCATGGAAAAATCAATTGGAAGCAATACTTTCAATCGCCAATTGCAACGAGGGGATTAGAAATTCTGATCGATTGTGACTCAAAAATTAAGGAGTCAAAATTGAAACCGCTGGAACGTTAGAAAGAAATAATTGAGAGAAATTATGAAGAGCGAGTAGAAACTCTATAGTGTTCTCAACCCACAGATAATTAGAGTTCTAACCCACATAGAGAACTTTAATTTCTTGGATGAAGAGGATGAAGGAGAAGAAAGTGAAGCTGAGATGGATATCTCATTTCTTGATGACGAATGAGAATCAGAAGTTGAGAATTGTTATGCATTTGATGTATACTCTAACAATATCAAGGAAACAATTTCTTGTCATTTTTCAAAGTCCAACAATGGCAAACGACATTTTCCTAGCGAAAATTTCGCTAAGATAAAATTTTGCTTTCAAAACAAAATTAAGTGGGATTAATTTTCGGTTGCCCTACTTTACCAAAAATAAATCCCCTATGGGATACTTGTAGTTGTTGTATTGCTAAAATAGGGTATAATTTTATTGTCTTTCGGCAATCAGACAGCGTATTGCATGGACTCTACTTACGAGTTTAAAGACAAACTGTGTGTAAGTACAGCTTTTCTTTGCACTTCTAATTTTTTGCAGTAGAAATGGATTGACTAAATTTCATAGATAGAAAAGTATAAACATGTTGTAAATATTAAAAACGAGAATTCTCGAATTGGTAAACAACACAAAATAATTAATTGCCAAAATACTCTAGATGTGTACCTGCAACAGATCGTGGTGCCTCGAAGTCATAATGTTTAAGTTCCTCTCCTTTTTTATAGTGAATTCTGAACGAGGCCCTGCCATTCTTCTCTTCAGTTATTTCGCTCTCAGCAAGCCAGGTCATATCAAGATAAATCTGAAAATATTAGAAGCTCAAAGTTGAGGTAAGATTTTTTAGTTCAATTTTTCAAAAAATTTTCAGTGATACTGTACTATCAAATATTAAGTAAATACAAATTTTGACTATTCCTTTTCACCTTTTTATCTACAGTTGATTTACTGTAGATAAAATGTTCTTCATCCCTAGCAACCTATTTTCTGAGCTTTAGTGGTACAAGCATATATTCCCTAATGAGAACATTTGATAAAAGAAATAAATTTTGTGATAGAACAATATTTATCTATGGGTTGTGTTGCTCAAATGTAGGGTATAAGAAAACAAATCATTTTGTCATTTGCGTTCTGTCCAGTTACGTTGCATTGTGTCGTGATGTGTTGTGTTTTGTTTTGTTATGTTGTGTTCTAATGTGTTGTTTCGCGTTGTGTTGTGTTGTGTTGTGTTGTGTTGTGTTGTGTTGTGTTGTGTTGTGTTGTGTTGTGTTGTGATGTGATGTGTTGTGTTGTGTTGTGTTCTTATGTGTTGTGTTGTGTTGTGTTGTGTTCTAATGTGTTCTGTTATGTTGTGTTCTAATGTGTTCTGTTATGTTGTGTTGTGTTTTGATTTTTATGATTAACGTTACATGCCATGTTAAATTTCATACGTCATGTGTTTTATCTATTCTTAACGGAAACTGGACTAACCGGCTTGATCTTGTTCCAAAATTTTGAAGATTTTGTTTGGTTCACAGGATCAATATCAATCCTTCTTCCAGAAATACCAAGCTGAATTTCTGTAGTAGCTAAAAGTCTGTTCTGAATCATCAGCACCTTATAAGACTAAAAGGAAAACCGTTGAATAACTATTAACAATATGAATATTTTACAATTCTTCCTTCTTAAAACATAAGTGTTTCAAGCAGACACCATTTTTGTAGTAATAAGATGTACAGTACAAAGGAAGATTTGTTTTAACAGACAAAAGCCTTCGACTTCTTGCCTTTGCCTGACTAGTCTAACAGAAATCCAAGTGAAAGGACAGCCCCCCTGATACCTAAACCCAAAAATTGGAAGCGGAATTATAGGAAACAACCAAACGTTCCATACCTGAAATTGCTAAAGATATAGAGAGACTTACAAACAAAATGGTTTTACATTGCTGTGAAATCATGAAACATTAAAAACTTTTATTGTTATACATGAAGCCGTCTCTCAAACTTACTTTATACTGAAAGCTCATTAAATCTGCTTGAACATATGAACTGTCCACCTCAGTGTTCTCTTTAACAACTTTTTCAGGCTTTTTACCTTAAATAAAGTGATATATCATGCTTTTAAAAACTTATGAAAACATAACAAAGAACGAATAAGCAGAAAAGTATTCATATTGAGGCAATTTCTACATGAGAAAATACTGTTGAAGTTTTGTGCGGATAAATTTCACAGTAAAACGTCATACTGAAGGGAACCCAGAGCTTTGTGAAAAGTAACCTTTTAAACGAAGTTGAATGAAACACAAACCTTCTCTCAATAGACGAAATTCAAAGGTCCCCATTGCATCTAGAGTAGCTTCCATATCCACAGGAACACCAAGATCATCTTGTTTCTCAAGAACATATTTTCGTCCTGTAAAAATGGGTTTAATTAAGGAATACGCTCTACAACCAGGATTCCTAGAACACGAAGGTTTTAGGTAGACACTTGCTCTCACAAGTCAACACTGAGGCTAAATTCTTCTCCCTTTCCCGTGAAATATTGATAACTTCATTAAAGTCATTAATCCATTCAATGCTAGACAGACTAGACATCTCAGGCAACCAACCATTTTGCTATAAGGCTAGGTTAAACAACACATGCATTAGAGTCGGTGAAAGAGTGCCTCTAAATAGATGGAGAAGTTTGTTGAAAGGTAAACTTTTTATTGTCTGTATGTATACTTCCATGGAAAAAACATTAAAGCTGAAGAATTATACCAAGGGCGTTAATGATAGAAAAAACACAAACCTGCTTTTTTGAGGCCTCTCTTTTTAACCATTTTCGATAAAATATGCTTCATTTTTATATCCGTGCGATCCACCTTTACGCGTGAGAAACCATTGCCGGGAACATTGCTAAATTGAATTGAATAAATGAAAAATGTAAGTTTAGAAGCTGATCCCCGAGCTCATAAGAATAAGAAAATTCCGATGAAAAGAAAACAAACTTTCTGAGGCCTAAACAACCTAAATCCAAAGATTAAGTTTCATGCATAAGCTTTGTGAACAGGATCGCAACTTAGTAGCTGAAAGGAGAGGGTAGAGAACTTAGTTCGCCTGATGATTGCCCAAATGTGTCATATTATTTCCACGACAGAGTTAATATTTTGAAATAACAGTCCAGCACTATTTACGCAGTACAATCCCCCACTTCTATGTAGATTTAATTCGCGATTAACTAGTAGAACTTGCAATGAAGTGTCCAACTTAAAGAAATAATGTAAAATATGTTCACCAACTTGCAAGGCGGACAGTGAATACAAAAAAAGGAATCCTATTTGTTTGGGGGAAATATAAATGCATGCGAGAGCTAAGTAAATGGCTATGATTACAGATTTTGATTTTGATTTTATGAAGCCACAAAAAAACTTACACTGTAACAACAATATCTCCAGTCTGCTTTGTAGGAGCTGGCTTTGGCTTTGCAGGGGCATGTCGCTAGACAAAGAAACATAAAGTTGAATCTATTGATCATTTAGTTTACTGAATAAACAACTTGAAACAAAATAGACTAAGAAAAAAACAAAAAAGGTATCATGTATATTGCTAAAAGATCATAATTTCGTGAAGAAAACGAGAACTAGAAGAACATTTCATGAGAATAGATTAGATGCAAATAGTTTGATTAAATGATTTTATCACATTAATATTGACAAATATCATATTAAGATTATCATATTGACAAATAATAATTTTATATATAAAATATCAGATAAACGTAGAACACTATATTCATCTCTCAAAAAGGGTACTTCTTGCATTCTTTGCTGTTATTTTTAGGGACTGTACAATTTGAATCTGATCTTATTGTCAATTAAAAAAACCAGGGATTTTTGATTGAGAAGAAAAATTGTCCAAGGAGAACTTCAAAAGAAAAACGTAGAATATCTTTAAATACACAAACACACCTCAACAAGTGCCAAAAACTGAAACTCGAATTTTGTCATTTGCTCTTTTTCATCCAGTGCTAAAAGAAAACAGATGATCATCATGGGAATTAAAAATAAATGAGCAAGTTACATGGGCAGAACACATAATGAAGTCCAGGGCCCTCGCTATGGTGAAGAGCACAATTGCTAGCAATAACCCTGATGATATCAACATTGTAGCAAAGCAAAGAAAAATGAAACTGTACCTGGAAAATCCATGTCAACCTCTCCATCTTCTTCTGCGATATATAGTCTGTAAGACTTGAGATCTTGCTATGCAAATAAGCATAAATCATAACCGGTTTTTTTAAACATCAATTAAAAAATTACTTTACAACTCTACGATACAACTTTGAGGATACCCCAGGGAGCAGAAGGCTATGACTACACCGGGGCCATTTGGACACAGAGATTAAAATCAACACTTAGATGTTAAATACAAGACCTAAAAGAAAAACAAAAATAAATACAAAGAAAAGAAGAACATGTGGCACATGTTGGCTGCATCTTTGTGGTTTAATTTGTGGTTTAATAGGGAGTGTTAAATTTTTTAATCAATTTGACAAGATTTTTGGATAAATTCTAGAGTTAGCAGGAGTATATTTAGTAGATCACCCTTCTTGTGAAAGATCACCCTTCCAATTAGCCCTCACTATGTGTGTAAAAATTTTGAATAAGCCCCCACACTTGAAAAAGTTGCAGTCCTTACATGAACAAATTTCACAATCCACGATTTTATAAGGTTTTTGATGTCATTATTGATTAAGTGCGTTGGCATGAAAAAAATATTCTGCCACTCTTTGAGTTAGACTTTTTGCTTTACTAGCCACCCTGCCATTAAGCTATTAAGTTAATCTTTTTAAAAGACTTACTTGCGCTCTTGTTATTTTCCCTTCAGCAGTGCATTTGTACAACACAAAACCAATGACATCACGGACACAGACATTTGCTAAAAAGATTGTATATTTCATCAATGAAGATCCCATATTTTTACATCTGTATGTTGTATAAATGTTTGACAACTAGAATTCATCATTACAAACTGAAACAATTTTGATTAAGACTGTAAATAAAGATAAAAGGAAATCAATCTAAAAAATTAGGTACCAGTAAGGACCTTTTTTTAATTACAGATTTGGAAAAATTTGTTACAAATCGTTAAAAATAAATGGTAATGACTCTATCGTTAAATTACCTAAAACGGTTATTGACACTGGCTTGTCTCTTTCCTAAAATCAAAAGGAAATAAAACATAAAGAATGACAAACAGATAGAAAACATTTATAGATGGTTTTCTAAAAGCACGCTCTGATCAGCACCTTCAGTTTAGTGCCCCTTGAAAAACCTGTATATGGTATAAGCAATCGAAAAGTTCTTGTGTATTTATCTCAGTTGAGAGTTGGGAAGCCACAGTCAACCTATTTTTTCCCAAACTTATGGTCTGTACCTTAAGACAAATCTTTTCCCACTGTTAATATACAGAGGTGAAAATTTTCCCTTTGAGACAATCTCAATAATCTTGATTATGACAATTTTGAAAACAGAATGTGTGAATTAATATATCTATTTCCTTTAAATGTCCCCATACTCCTGAGTTTTGTACCGAATTGGTGCCATCTTTGCAATGTCATGTTGTTGTCAAGTACTAACTAATTTTGAAGAGTGCAAAAAACATTTGTGCCAAAGACTAAGAAAAGAATCTATTTTGCTGTGATAATGAAAGCTACATATCAGAGGATCCAACATGGGATACAAGTTACATAGAGATGTAAAAAAGCATTTGCATATAGGGATCAATATATTAACAATTTCAGAAATTTGCTGAGAAATGGCTTTGTGTCTTTGGGCCATGCATTGCCATGGAGTCTGGCAGCTATATTGTTGCATGTTAGTCAGTTTGGATGGCTACAACGTCAAAACGAAAGCTTCTGTCTTAAGTGTATTCAAGATGGGATGTGTGTTGTATTCAAGCCAGTAGAGTGAAAATAAAATAGGGGTGTTTAACTCAGCATGTTGATGTTGATGGCTCAAGAACCTTCATCAGAGAATTATTTTGCAAAAAGATTCCAGGAAATGCTATACTACTATCTTTATCTTTTCTCATTCTTTGATTGTGCATTTAGTTAAGAATGCTTTATTTATATCAAAATGCAATTCAAGCCACAGTTAACACCAAACTGCCCAACTTGACAACCCTCCAAAATCTTAGTTATGAGCTTGAACTCTGGATACATCAACATATTTATTATCTAAAAGAACTGAACATTGATTCCATTTTGACTATTTAGATCTAGTAAATCAATGGTTGCCTAAATATTTCACACCCTTGCATCTAATTAACAATGCAAAAAAATTGAATCACACTTATAAAAACTTGTAATAATAAAAGGGATAACAAAACAACAATATGTTTCCATGTTCTGGCAGAACTATAAGAATAGAAATATGGGGTAGCTGACTATCGAAAGAGTGGCCTTTGACTTTTTTCTGGCAAGAAAAATATGGCCCTTTTTGTTATTTTTCAGCACTGTCTTGAGCCTGGACATTTTTTAGATGTGTGCATTAAAGTAAGAATTTGAAGGGTTTTGAATTTGAAGTACTTACAGACTCAGAAGCAAATGTAAGAAAAATCTGAACACTATGAGTTGGACATGTATCTTCAACTCCCTAGAGACAGAAAACAGTCAATAATGCTACTTTGGCAGTGGCAATAAGGGGAGCATAACTGATAAGATTGATATAGACATAATAAATTTATAGCAAAAAGTTCAAATCAAGAAACAGATTCAGTGCATTTGAGACTTGAAAATAAAAACTTTCATAAAACTTCCTCAATGAAGTCAATTTCCATTTTATTGATAAAAAGAACAAATTATTGATACGGAATCATTTTTCTTAGCCGCATTATAGGCATTTTTGTGAACAGATAATAATTCAACACCATCAAAGAGCCACTAAGCATAACAACATTAATAGAAATCCTGGACTTACTTCACCATTGAACTTTGAATACTCTGTAAATCCATTTTCAGGCTTACTACTAGTGCTTCCAACCAGTTGACTAAGGAGTGATCCTGAGGTTGCTTGATGTGGCTTTTGTGTCACTGACTTCTTTTTGAAAAGTGCTTGCCTCTCACTGTCTATTTTTGAAAAAAGTAAACAATATTTATCAAAGAAAAAAACCTCACAACAGCCACAAAAAATCACAATAAGATGTGACCACATTTACAAAATTAGGCTTGTAAAAAAGATGTACAACAACATGCCATCGGGGGATGATCAAACAAAGAAATCAAGATCCTGCTTTTGTAAGAACTATTTTTATCAGTTTTTTATATACATAAGAGATATTTTTGATATTCAGGCAAGTTTTAAAAACTCCTCTCTGAAGTGCTTTTAGTACTGCAAAATTTGAAGCTGGTACAAAAGAGTTGAAACACAGCACACTGAAGTACTTTTTGTCCAACACTCTTCAGAGCATAAACATCAGGTAATGACCAAAGGTAAACAGAAAATTCATATCCAGATAGGGATCAAAAGTCCATAGGTAGTTACGAAACCCATAGTTATAAAAATCTCAAAGTCTCATTTTTGCAAAACCCTTAGCAAAGTTACCTTTCATGTCTTCTATTTTATCTTTCCACTGTATATTGACACACTGGTTTTCATCATTTCTGTAATATTGGATAAAATGTAGGGTTATAATGCCTCATTTTGAAAAATGAAAATAATATAATATACTATGCATTGAAAATTAAAAATCTTCCCCTGTGTTAATATGACATAGTATCATTTTTGCACAGAGAAATTTGGATACCTAGCTTTGGGCAACTTTTGGGCAATTCAATAAAGAAGTCCATCTACTGTATATTATGATTTGTTCAAGGTATGCTTAGGAAGAAGAAATTCAACTTACTTTTTCTTTCCTTTGTCAATATTCCTGCCCGACCTTGGTGTTCTCCCAATCATATTTGGACTCACAGCTATGTCAAACGAGTGTGAATAGTCTCCATAATCATTGCTGAAACAAACAACCAGGAAAATATATAAATATATGGTCTAAAGAGATAACATACTTTGAAATGTTGATGTGAATTGCTATTTACCAGTCTATCAAAAGTGATTGATGAAATAAAGGCTTTGGCCTGGTTGTGGTGAACTGTTCTCATTAGTATTCTGTTTATATGCATTTTCACGTCCTCTTATTGTTCACACATAATTACCATTGTTTTAACGCATTTTAAATACTCTTTGTTGTTTCTAATTGCACTGCACATTAACTGATATCCATGGAAACAGTTTAGTTGATTTTAGTTTTGTTATGGGGTGTGATAGTTGAGTTCGTAAGGATCGAGGAATGAAATTGAGTTAGAGAAATGAAAGATTTGTTTATTGATTAAATTCTCAAGCGGTGAGTTCGTTCCATTTATTTTATGTATATAGATATCTTAAAGGGCCTCCATAATTGGTAACCACGACGTCTTCATTGCATTTGTTTACGTTTGATTTTATCCTTGCGCCATTGTTTACTTCACACACCAACATCATGTCTACTCCCGAAACTTCCTCTGAAACTCCTTCAACTTCCACTACGAACATCACTTCTGTTAGTCTCAAGCTACAAGCTACGCCAACCCGGTCTCATACAAATCGCTCCTACATTCCTGTTGATTTGCAGTCCTGCACTCATGTGTTCGTTCGCGATGACAGTGTCAAAGCTCCCCTTCAACCTCCTTACCGTTGCCCGTTCCGGATTCTTCGTCGTTTTCCAAAGTACTATACACTGGACATCAATGGAAAACAGGATACGGTATGTTTGGACAGGTTAAAGCCAGCCTTCATTGATATATATGCTCCTCCAGTTAAGAGTCGTGACGAAACTGTTATTCCTCCGTCTCCAAAGGAGTCCGATGTACCTATCCGTAAAACTCGCTCTGGACGTCATGTTCATTTTCCAGACCGTTTTTATTCGTAACTTGAATATATCTGTTTACTCTTTTGCATCTTTAACACTTCCTTAATTATGACATTTATCG
The DNA here is from genome assembly GCF_013076305.1 of Rhopilema esculentum. The sequence goes on along the minus strand of NW_027019809.1, from coordinate 6,504,641 downwards.
TTCGCTTTATCGCACTAGCTCTCTAGGGGGGGAGCTCTGTGGTGAACTGTTCTCATTAGTATTCTGTTTATATGCATTTTCACGTCCTCTTATTGTTCACACATAATTACCATTGTTTTAACGCATTTTAAATACTCTTTGTTGTTTCTAATTGCACTGCACATTAACTGATATCCATGGAAACAGTTTAGTTGATTTTAGTTTTGTTATGGGGTGTGATAGTTGAGTTCGTAAGGATCGAGGAATGAAATTGAGTTAGAGAAATGAAAGATTTGTTTATTGATTGAATTCTCAAGCGGTGAGTTCGTTCCATTTATTTTATGTATATAGATATCTTAAAGGGCCTCCATATGGTGACTGGAAAACTCTGGGCTGTAAATTGGAATCTTCCACTTCTACATACAAAAGCTTATAATATAAAATGTTAAACAAGCATGGAACTTTCATATTTTCATTGGGCTGCACTTTTAGCTTTAGTTTCTATTTTTCTATCTAATTTCTTGCTCTAAAAGTAGTAAAATCTTACGTTTCATCGATAAAGCCACCACCAATCCTTCTCCGCTGTTTCAGTTGTATCTCAGAATCATCCTTCACAATGACCATTTCACACATACCTAAAAATTGATATTATAGTTTGGTAAAATTTCAATTTGAAACCAGTTATTCAATTTACTTTGAGCAGAACAATCATCACAAAGATGCCCTTCCTTTGCATATGTACTACAACTTCTCCAGACTAGAAATTTTGTTTCTTGTGCGGAAAAGTTTACTTTGAAAAATTGAGATTGTGCACCTGAAATTATACATTCTTAGCTTTTTATAAAGTAGATAATGGTAAATGTTATTTTCTAGAAATTTTGGGCAGCCAATATGCAAAAGCATGCAGATGTGTGCACTGGCAATTTGTTGCGTGCACGCAATAGAATTTCCAGTCTGGCACCTACTCATGCTGGTGCACAGGCAGAGATCTTGTTCATTTTGAGCTATTTGTTTACAAGTTTACCTTGGTACTCTTAGTACTAAAAGCACATGAAAAGGTAACTAGCATGTGCCATAAAACAAGTGAGAATAATGTTTACTTGTGTGCTTTTTAACTCATGTGAAACCATCACCCTATCTAGGTAGGGGTTGGCACTAAGGTATCTTAGAGTTTTACATATCATACGCAGATGATACTCTTTGTTTACAAGCTTCCAACTGTACCTGTTTCATCGCTAGTCACACATGAATGTCGAATGTGATTAATCACTGTCTCTGGATCATCCCAGAATGTCATTCTGAATTCTGTCCCAAGCTTCAGAGCTTGGCAAATGACAGGAAATGATCAGGAGTAGACAACCATACCAAATGTCAGAAGGCTGGAAAAATTAATGATAAGATTTTAAATTTTGGATATTATTCATAAATTTTTACCAGTATTTTAATCATCATCAATTTCTTGAAGGGATGAACCGAAAAAAACGTTTAGATGTTGCAAATCTTACCTACCACTAATCTGACACAAACCAAGAAAAAGATTAATATTATTAATTTATAAGCGAAATAAATAACACAATACTGCTACAAATATATAATAAAGAGATTAAAATTAGATATATTATAGATAGTTGTTGACAACAATATAATAAGGGTAGGGTAATAACAATGAATTCAATCGATCTATCAAAATGCAATACTACACCCGAAACTACCTATGCTGGATGATATGCAACTTACATATTTACCTCTGTTTACGAACCATCGATTAGTAAGACAATCATGGGCTTCACGTTGCCATCACCTGCCTTCTTTTCCTTTTCCTGTTTATATCATCTCCGAAGGACAGAATCACTGGAATAAACATACCGTGAAAACGAGGCGCGATACGGGCAACCTCTTTATGGAAACGCACCGCGATTCGTTCGTTACCTGAACTTTACTTGGAAAAGAAAGACCAAGAAAAATCAGCCCCTTGAGGAAAAAGTCACATTCTCCATTTCTTTTCCTGATAGTTGACATCAGAGTTTTAGGAAATTATCAAATTATAAACAAAGAAGATTTTGGCAAAGATGAAAATTCATTCACTTTACGAAATTCTAAAAATACATGCGAAAAAGTGACATTCACTGGCCTTCATGGTCTGTGACGCAGGCTTACAAGAATAATCCATTTTGTTTCTTGAACGAGATAGAAATCGATCTGAAAATTGAAAATTAAATCCACGAAAATGTCCTTTCGGTGGAGGATTTTGAGACCCTATTTCGATTCTCAAAAATTTTTAAGGAATAGGCAGATCCACTAAATTTTGAAGTCATTCAAAGAGGTTAAATTTCAATTCAAACCAAAAAGATGTTTGGCTCTATTATTTTATTGACTATGGTTCTAATATGTTTAATAGAGCACATCGGATGCAAACGATTTTATTACCCTGCAAAACGGACAGAGGTAAGGCGACTGGAAACTGATAGAAACTAAGTTAAATTTGTAAATCGATAAATGAAGTAATTTTTTGCATTTTTTGTTATCTCTCTCTACAAAAAATGTCTTTTACTGAACTGAATCAGAACTTTCCTGAAGGACTGATAACTGACACAAAAATTGTGGAGGTTTTTACACTCCCACAACCCCTGGTAAATCCGTCCTAAATAGGGTGCTTCAGGGCATTTTTCAACATATAAAGTAGTGGGGAAATTCCCAACCAGCCCCTTTCATTGCCCCACCAGTGGAACATGTTTGCCCCACCACTTAAGTGCCCTTGTGATTCGGTGACTTTTTTACTTTTTACTTTATTTGAAATATTTGTGGAGGAAATCTTCAGATCGATTTCGAGTTTTGGACTGGCAAAAAGCCACTGTTATGAAAATTGTTGCTTGAGAAAGTGGCTTGTCTGAAAATTTCAAAATTGATAAAACATACGAAAAAAGGATTTTCCAAGAGTCTGAAGGGTATGGCCGAGAAAATTTGTCTTTGTCCACCCAAGTTTTTTCGAGCTGGTGACGCCACTGAGTCACCGAGGCAAGCATCGTTCCTTACTTCGACGTTTTTAGCGGTACCTGTGTGTCTCGGTACACATACTGTTAGTTCTCGAATGAGCCCAAAACTTCGAATACGTCCTCATCCTATAGGAATTTTTGCGAAAAAGTCCACATCCTCGACGATTCTCAGAAAAAAAATGGATTACTTTTTTTAGGAAAAATTTGGGAGGGGAGGAGTCATGCTAGTTACAGACGTTGGGGAAAGATAGAAAGGGTGACCTTTGGTTCAAAATGGACATCAAGCCACAAAACATTGATCAAAGAAGCTGCAGCAGAATTATTCGATCAAAGCTGCAGCAGAAGTATTCGATCAAAGAAGAGTGCTTTGTCTTACGAATCAGGCATATGCACTTGCCCTCAGATCATCCTTTTCAGTTCCAAAAAACAAAGGACATTTAGCCCTTTGAAAATTGTAAAAATTTTCCTTCGATCAAGAACAAAAGATGAAATGCTTTGTGAATTCCTTGATGCTTTGCGAAAAAGATACTTTTTACAAAATTGATCTGCAGCAAATAGCTTTAAGATAAGCAAAGCAGAAAAGGAACAGAATCGCTGTTAATTGCCTTGAAAGAATACTACTTTTTATAATTTGATATATCAAGGTTCTAATAATGGTTTGATATTTATGTTGCTTTGCTCGGCTTTACTTCTTACGAAAAGATTAAATGTTCGTTTTACGTTAATCAAAATTTAGAGATTTCCCTCACCTTCTTTAGTGCTTTTATGCTTAAGACTAATTATTGCGAGTAAAATATTGGTTATAATACAGAAAGAGAAACTTTATATTGTTTAAAACGCTAAAACGCTAAAACGTTAATAATTTTACAATATCGTTATTTATTCGCTTTTTATTTCATACTCTTTCTTCAGAAAAAAAGTAAAAAAGAGGGCGAAAAAATTTCCATCTCTGAAAACGTAGGGGGCTTCAGCCCCCCCTGCCCCCAATGGCGCCGTGCCTGCTGTAGTAAACAAATTCTTGTACAGAGTTACAATGAGATTAATTGCATGTTTGCTTTTGTAATCAGTTAATTGCTTTTTACCCATATTTCATGAAGTTTTTGAGTATCTCCTACACTTAAACTGTCTAGCACTAAAGCATAAATTACTACCAACAATTTTGAATTATTTGACCCCCGCCCCCTATTTTTCTTTATGTCTGAGGCGGAGTCCGCCCTGGACAGGTTGGTTGCTCCCCACTCAAAGCCTCTCTGTACAGTTCTGTCCAGTTGCTCTTTGGACCCCCAAGTTCCCGGATGTTCGAATTTGTGACGCTGGATTCGCTAGAATTATACACGTGATAAATCGACTCGCTGCTCCAACCGAAATCCTTTTCTCGTAGGAAGGCTCAGCAACCGGCAGAAGTCATTCACCACCTCAAACTTCGAACCAATTTTATCTGTAAGTATATTGAAGAATCATTCAATGTATGCTGGCATTTATTCTTTGAAACCTATGGCTATATCACACTGACATTGGTTTCCAATTTTTGATGCCACAATGCTACGCTAATCATTTTGAAACTGTGGCAGTTGCGCGTGGGCCTACTTAGGGCCTACCTAGGGCAGATGTTTGTAAGGAAACTCTATATCGTTGAGTTCCATCTCACCAGAAAGTCGTTCCCAATTTGAGCATGTATGACTCTGCTAAACGTCTATTGTGTTTGAAATTATTTGGTAAGGATTTGGGTTGATAGCAGCGTTTTAAGACCTATTTTCGTTCGACAAGTTACCGGATACGAAGCCATGCCTTAGGAAGATTCTCTTAGGCCAAAGTATTTTCTTAATCCAAGATTTACATAATTAACGAATCTCGCCAAAATTTGTTGTTAGCTATAGTTTTTATTCGCCACTTGTCTTCGTTTTGCTATAATTCGAAAGAAACTCCTCCGTTTCTTGTTCAATGATATTGATAGTTTTGTCTGCAAAACTTAACTATTTCTATCTGTATAAAGTTCCATGTTAATAACAATTCCTGTCTACCATCATCACCATTTAGAGTGATTTTGTTTGGAAAAGAAGCTTGTGTTAATGGTTTACTACACTTCTCTTGGATGCTTCATTTTCAAATTTACGTGGTATATTTTATATATTTTTTCCTTTGTGAAGTGAAATTTCATAAAACAACTCTGTGCTCTGTCTAAGTTTCTTCACATCAAAGGAAGCAATTCAAAACTTAAGGAAATAATCCTGGGCTATATCTCAGTTTCTTGTTTTAGGCATGGGTGCGAAATTACACCCCACATAATGGGAGGCCTGCTGAAAAGTAAAATCCTGGCTATGACTTTGGGGTCTAGTCTGTGATATGTTTTCAATCTTTAATTTTAGATCAAAATGGGTGATGGAGGCAAACAGATCACAAAACTCAGCTTTGCTGAAAACTTTGGACTCAGCGGTGCTGCTGCTATTATCTCAAAAACTGCTGCTGCACCAATTGAGAGGGTGAAGCTTCTTGTCCAAAATCAAGATGAAATGCTTAGGGCTGGTCGTTTGGCTGAGCCATACAAGGGTGTCATTGACTGTACTACAAGAACTTTTAGATCAGAAGGTATATTTTGTTGCTTTTGGAAATCACAAAGATATGTCATTGAAAAAAAGAAAGTGTCCTTTCTCCATTCTATGGAATTATCAATGTTTACTCTATTCTATGTATATAAGTATATGAATGGAAAATTTTCAAAAGCAAAAAGCTTCTATCTCTTCTGATGTGACAATTCCATGTCCCTTGGTATATGCTACACATTTGCAAGTTTTTTGGCATTCAGAAATAGCAAACTATTTTTATTTTCAAATTTTTTGTTAATAAACAAGTTTATACAACTTTAATCTCTTTCCAGGCCTTGTATCATTCTGGCGAGGTAACCTTGCAAACTGCATCAGGTACTTCCCCACTCAGGCATTAAATTTCGCATTCAAAGATAAAGTAAAGGCTGCATTCAAGGCCTCTAAATCTGACTCATATGGTGTCAAATTCGGAAAGAATATCGCCTCTGGTGGAGCTGCTGGTGCATTGTCACTTTGCTTTGTCTATTCTTTGGATTACGCTCGTACTAGGTTAGCTAATGATGCTAAGGCAGGAAAGAAGGGCGGTGAGCGTCAATTCAATGGAATTATCGATGTTTACTCCAAAACATTGAAATCGGATGGTTTCGTCGGATTGTATCGTGGTTTTGTTATTTCATGTGTTGGTATCATTGTATATCGTGGTTGTTACTTTGGCTTCTATGATACACTGAAGCCCATTGTTCTTGGTGACGATGCTGGTGTTGTCCTTTCATTTGTCCTTGGTTATGGTACGTATTTCTCTTCATAGACTATTAAATTTCAGTTGGTATCATTGAAAAGAAGTTTAAGGCATTTAAACATACTATATACAATTAATGTTTATATAGTTTTCCTAACCAACTGTAATTAGGCCACAACCTCTTATAGTTTTTCTCACTAGAACTGACATCTTGAAATGAAAATTCAAGGATTCAATACAACCCTCGTTCAGAATTTCAAAATGTGCATGAAAAAATTCTGAAAGTTACTCCTGTATGTCACATAATACTTGATATCTTATAGACAGAGCTATACAGCCTGATGCTTAAATTGATGACAACGATTGATGACAACCTGATGATGATTGAGCATGAAACTCAAATTGCAACTTAGAACAGTCCAGCTCTATGAAATCAAGCTGTATGACTTTCTGCTATATATGCAATAAATGATTCACAATTTTTCTATTGATTCTGTCAACAGGTGTTACAATTAGTGCAGGACTTGTGTCATATCCTATTGATACAATTAGAAGAAGAATGATGATGACCTCAGGAGAAGCTGTCAAATACAAGGGATCAATTGACTGTGCCGTTCAGATCCTGAAGAAGGAAGGCGCAATGTCATTAATGAAGGGAGCTGGTGGGTGGTTTTTAAAAATTTTTTAAACCAATGAAGCAGAAGATTGAATTTTTTCTTTAGTTATGAGCCCTCAAGGGGGGATAGTTTAGGGCTTCTATTTGGGGAGGTCTCAAAAAATGTAGTTGGGAAAAGTCAGCTTTTAAGGCATTGCACAAAATTATTGGATGCAAGAATATTACAATCTGCATCTAGCTGATGGTTAAAATTTATCTTGTTCATAAGATATGGAAGGAGCTAAATAGAGATTTTATGGTACATATATAAGAAAATTAGTAAATTTTGGATTCACCCCCAACTGCACGTTTTAGGAGATTTTCATAGAACAAATAGTAGCTAGTGGAAAATTCAAAAGTATTTCAGAATGTGGTTTCTCTGGATAACTCAATTTCTTTAATCATCAGCTAAAAGCAGACAGTCTCATACACAGCTATAATTATAAGGCTGAAATATGCTAAATTTTGCCCCATTTCTACTATTACTTTTTTAATTGTTTTCTGCTTTGGACATTTTCTTGGTTTGTCTTGTGACCTAGCATATGTTTCTTAAGTATGTCTAAATTAATTTCAAGCTGATAATGAAAATTTTCAACCACAAAATGTGATGTTGTAGCCCAGGGTGGAATCCATTTAGACCTCAAGCCAGATATTGGCCAATAAATAATTTAGCTCTGCTGAAAGTTCTACCTGATGTTTATGCCAATAAGTTGTATGATACAATACATAATTGAAACTATTAATCATCCTTTTCACACCACCATTGATTGTTTATAAGTCATACCCTGGCCCAAACACAAGCAATAAACCCATCCACCTTTATGCCAACACATTGTTTTTTCTTTGTTATAAACCATGGTTACACCAAGCTGGTTATCTCTGGCGTAAGTTACATGGATTCCAACTTGTGTTATACCAAATCAATTTTGAAACCAAAGCAGGGATAGTGATTTGGGAAACAAAGCTTTGTATATGATTTATCCCTTTTAAATATATATTGCTATGTGTTTCTGTTCTTATGCTGAATTTTCTTGCTCTTTCAGGTGCAAACATCCTAAGAGGTGTTGCTGGTGCCGGTGTACTGGCTGGATTTGACAAGTTCAAGGAGATCTATGCAACTTTCCGTGCTGGAAATGCCTAAATTTTGGACAATGGGTTAAATGGGACTGTCAAATATGCGTGTCAACAAGAATTTGCATTGACTATGAAATTTGTATTTAAGTGGAGTTAGTTACAAAATGGTTTTGTCTTAATTGTTACTGTAATTTATCTCAGTGGAAAGGCTAAAAATTGGAAGAGACATGACATCTGAGTGACACATGATAAAATATCATTAAATTTTTATGTCTAATTTGCCTTTTTCTGGTTAAAGAATTCTCTGTGTGGAAACTTTTTCGCTGGTAAAAACGAATTTTACTTTGGTCCAACTCTTTTGGTATCCCTCTTGGTTTGGAAATACAAAATTATTTCAAGTTGTAGTTCAGAGGTTGAATGTAGAGTTAGAATTTATTGTCTTACCAAAAGTGGTAAAAGCGCCCCTCCTTACATTTGCTGTTTATTAGCATTTGTTGAAAGTGTCTCTCCTTTTTAGGGGGATTTTGTTTGGGGAGGTTAATGAGGAAACATGTATGAGTCAACCCTTAGTCCTGGAGTCAATGAGCATGGTCTGTGACTCCAGGGTGGTGTTTGCCTCACCCAGCAATAGGCTTATTTTTCTTCACAACTAAATGGCTGCAATAGTTTTTTATAAGCAACAGGTTATAAGAAACATTAGGCTCAATTTTTCGAAAGTTAAGAAACAACCCTACTCAAATTGACAGAAGCTAAGAAACTTATATTTGAAGTTTTAATTTTCAGAGTTGACCTTTGAAACAGTCTTGACATTAAATATCACTGTATATTGCAACGCTGAACTTGACATGCAGTTTGCATTCATTCTCAGTAAATTACACACTCATGAAGTTTCCATTTAAAAATTCAATTTGACTTCATCTTGACATTGGAGCTCAATGGGCTTAACTGTTTACAGATCTTAACAGAGTTTGTCATTCTGGGAAAATTCCTTGATCCTTGAACCTGCAAAATTCCTTGATCCATTTGTTAGTTTATCCCTGAATATTCACTTGCATTTAGAAATAATTTATCTATTTTACCTTTGAAACACTTTCAAATAATTTAAGAAACATGTAAGAAACTTTTGATAGCGAAATTGCCAGAAAATTTAAGAAACTATTCAATCTACGTTCACTCATTGACAAATTTTTGAAGCAAAATTCGGTGTGAACATTTTCATTTTAATTTATTTAAGGAGGGTTGCCCTATGGATGGAGCTGATATGCAAGGGGCCCTCTGCTTAGAAACTTAAAGCCAAAAATGTTAAAATTGGAATCAAGCACAAAATTACGAATGTAGAAATTGTTCAAAGCCTTGTACAGAATCATTGTCATAAAAGCACAATAAATGAAAACTTATTATTTTGCTTGATATGTTAAGGGTAGGTGCCGGTTTAGATTTAATCATGTTTGACCATCACATGTTCTTGGGCAATTTCAAATTTTTCTCAGTGTTGCGCAGTACGTACAAAGAATACTATAACCTGAGTCTACTGTTGATGGTAAAAAAGGTCAGGTGTCCGGTAGATTGGGGGGCCTGAGATTTATCTAGTGGGGTTATAGCCACTGGGCTCCAGAAAAGGGTATGGGAGAGGTATCCTGCACGTGTTAAGAAGCTAGGCGTGGATGCACAGCAGCAACAACTACATAGCCAACAACAATCGGTTTTATGAGTGAAAATGGCGGCGTTAGGACGACATATCATGCGAAGGTTGCACATAACTCGAAGCAGGCACCAGTGCACTGTTTCAGAAGTCAACAAAAATCTTTCAGGGGATGAACTGTTGCTTAAATATACTAAACCAGGTAAACGTTTTGCGCGTTCTTTTAAAGAGAGAAGACAATAGGTAGGACACCCCCTTACTCTCACTGACCTATTTGGAGTTAGCTAGACTACAGAAATGAAGCTTTTTGAATATTTTATTATAAAAAGAACCAAAAAGGGGAGTGCATGATACTCATTGATACTCATTAATTCCTTTGATTGGAGAATGGAGCAGCAAATACTCATTAATTCCTTTTATTTATTCTCAGCATAAAAACACCCTTACATTTATTTTTGGCTGCAAAGCAGCACGTTTGAAGATTCCTGACTTTGACCCTGGGTTTTTACTAAGCCTTGTTTTATTAGGTTTCAAGGCATTACGTTTCAAGTCCTACTTCAAACTGAGATTTGCAAATTACCATATATATGATTCAACATAAAGTATTTTCATTGAAAATAAAGTTGACAGAGAACACAGACTTTGTTGGAAAGTGTGACAACATTTATAAGAAAAACACTCTTTAAATTTGCTATGACCAAATACCAAAATAACTCAGAGTTTGAAGTTGCAAAGCAAAGTTTATTTCTTTTGAAACTATCCAAATAACTTTTGAAACATTGTTTTTTCCAAACTACCCTAAGAAAATCCAATCACATTGAAAATGTTCTTATGTCTTGTGAAAAAATCCAAGGTATTGCAGTGCTGACTTTTTTGTGAGCTCTTTCCATCCTCTACCATGATGTGTGTGCTTCCTTAAAACTGTGCCCTTTTTTGATAAATGATGAACTGGAACAATGCAAAACAACAGAAAGCAATCCAATTTAAATTAGATGTGTCATTATATCCACGCACAAAGTGCCACCTAAAACTTTCTCTATGTTGCTAATGTATTCTCTGTCTTTCAAAATGTTTTCAGGTGTTGCTGTTATTGGCATCAACCGACCAAAAGCAAAGAATTCATTGAGCTTTGGTTTTATCAAAGTGGTATTGCAAATTTTATCCCGTTTTTGTTTGAGAGTGCTCTCTTCCGTATAGGCAAAGCTGTAAATGCTTTTGATGTATAGAAAAGGACAGTTCTAAGTTGCTACAAATTTCATGCTTAATGTGATCATCAGGCAACAGTTGATGTCACAAGTTTGTGTTCAAAAATTTGTGAATTAAAGTGTTTGATTTAATTGGATCTATCAGGCCTGGCCTTAAGACTCTTAGCAGGGTTTCAGTAAACAGCTCCTTTAGTAATTTCAGGTGAGCTGTTTGTAGATAAATATGATAAGAAACAAAGGAAAAATTGATTTCAAAGAGAGCAATCTGTAGCTCCCCTCCAGCATTTGAGAAGATCCTTGAGGGGGTGAGGAGGGAGCGGTTGCCCCCCCCCAATACTTTGGAGGATAAACATCTTTTGTTCTAGAACAATGGGGAAGTGTGATATCATCTTATCAAAACAATAGGCTTGCCCCCCCCAAATATTTGACAGAGTGTCTGTCCCTGCTCTGAAAAGATATGCTTATCAACCAGTATCCTGGTCCTTCCTCTTGATGCAAGGACACACAGATTCTTATGTCTGGAGCATCAAATTGATGGCGACTTGCCTCACTCTAAGTAAAGTTAGGTCATCCAGTGATTTAACTGCAGAACTTTTGAAATGTGATCTTCAACTCTAACCATTGAGCCATCCTCACACATAGTGACTTCTAACAGTCAGGCCTGCCTTTTGTAGACAGGATGGAATTTAAGTTTGAAATATTTCATAGAGTTGTTACATAGTGAAGCCGAATTTGAAGCTTTTGCGCTGTGGCAGTCCTGTCGTGGTTTGGGATTTGTTTGTCTTTTAGAACCTGCTACAATGCCTGTTAAATATACTTGAAACACCCAGCAATTTGTGTTGTATTGATATCTTTATTTTTCTAAAAAAACTATTACCTCCAAACCTCTGTTTGTTAGAAAAATGTTGATAGTTTTGACAATTATCATAAAAAAACAGGTAATTCCTAATTCCCTAACCCATTTTTAAGTAACTGACATGGTTTTGTGGGTGGCGGAGATGGCTGAATTTGAACTTGCAAACTGATGTCTATGTTGCAAGACTTATGGCAGGCATTGTAGGCTCAATCCTTATATTGCTTTAAAATTCTATTGATGTTTGCAATAGTTTCTCAGAAAGTGTTTTTCTTGTAACAAATGGTTGCATTCATTTACTGTCTTATATTCATTTTAGCTTGAAGAAATCATAGATGTGTTGAATAAGGACCAGTCGCTTCTTGTTGCTATTTTGAAAAGTGAAGTTCCAGGTGATTCATTATTGATCATATGCTCATATGATTTTCTGATAAATTATTATTTAATTCCAAAAAAAATTAAAAAGGTATGCAGAAGCAAACCTCTGACAAGCTTTGGTATTTGGAGTATAATATTTCCAGCTGTAGGATGAAAAAAGTTTCCTAGGCTGCTCCCAAACAATCTCAATTGAAAAGTCAAAAGAATCAAAACAGTTTTGAGCAAGAACTGTTGAGGATGAAAGGGATAGAACCACCTGAAATAAATTACCTATCATTGAAATTGTTTCCAATGCTTAATATTTGGGCAAATTTTTTCCTGCTTACATACTATCATATACATTGTCCCAGGTTGAATTACAAGTATATTTTACATAAAAGCATTTAAAAAAGAAAAAAAATTGTTGGTATTTATATTAAGCTGTGGTACCAAAAAGCCTGGTTGGTCTACGTCCTGCTTTTTATTAATTCATGTGATAAACCCCAGAGTAGATTCAACAGATTTTCATTCATTCCTTTGTACTTCCCAATGAACAGATAAAGTTGTTTGTGACTTGGTCAAATGACAGCTTGATTGTACTTGTGTATCCACTGAGAAGTTTGCAAGTTTTTTTTCAATTTCTACTTACCCTTTATTCATAGTCAAAGTTCCACATTGTCAATCCTTTATTCTTCAGGCGTTTTCTGTGCTGGTGCAGATTTGAAGGAGAGAGCAAAAATGACAGAGGCAGATGTTCCAAAATTTGTTGCCATTGCCAGAAACTTATTCAACGAGTTTAGTAAAGTGTCAATTCCAACAATAGCAGCCATAGATGGAGCTGCTCTTGGAGGTGGGCTGGAGCTTGCACTTGCATGTGACTTGAGAGTTGCTTCAGACAATGCAAAAATTGGTCTCCCAGAAACAAAACTGGCAATAATACCTGGTGCAGGTAAGGTTTTGGTTACTCTTATTTTGCTCTATCATAATTGTTCCTATAATGGTGAAATAAGTTAACCAAATATTTGTGTACTGTAGAGTTAGGTTGTGAACTGTAATAGAACTCTGTGTGATGGTGATGAACTGACCATGTTCTCTATGCATTGCATTCGTTTAGGAGGAACACAAAGACTACCAAGACTTGTTGGACTTTCCAAAGCAAAAGAGCTCATATTTACTGGAAAAGCATTAAAGGGTGCTGATGCAGTCAAATATGGCGTTGTTGATTACTCTGTTCCACCAAATGAAGCCGGTGATGCAGCATATCAACGGGCGTTGCTGCTTGCCAATGAAATTCTTCCACAAGGGCCTGTTGCTCTCAGGGCAGCTAAAAGAGCGATAAATGAGGGGATTCAGGTAAGTAGAGAAGCTGATTGCCAGGGTCTAGGAATTTGTATCATTCCTTTTTGCCAATGAACCAACTTTTAGTATCTTCGGGCATGCTTTCCAGACCCTTGTGAATGCTTCATAGTTTATGCCCCTGGTGCCAAATCAGTTTCGCATTACAGAACATTTATCTTGGTAATATAGTTCTAGGGACCTTAACAGGGACCTTAACAGTTTTTATGCCAATAAAATTTTCTTCCAGCCAGATGAATAATACTGAAATTGAATCCTCCTATTTGCAACTACCTTCAACCCTCTAGCTGATGATTTTGTCGCTGATTCTTGCAATTTATTTTATTTCATTTAGTAACAATTTATTTTAAAATCTAAAGTCAGGATGTGTTCAGCCAATGTGTATAATAGCCTTCATTTCAAATATCAGAGGGAAAGTGACATATTTTCTGCAAGTGAATTAAAGTTTCCCTAATTTTTCCTCAGTTTTTCTGTACCTCAAAAGTTATTTTCCCCGAATTTTGTATGTCCTTTTTACCTTCAGACTAAAACAAGTTTTGTTGTTACACCGAAAACTTAAATTATTTCATTTTTTTTCCACCCTTGAAATTTTGCTGGGAGAAAAGCGAAACTTTACAAAGTGACTCAATTTTTCCCCGACTTTTCTTTATCCGATTTCTCTTTTCCTGATAAGGTACAATTAGGTAATGTAATTGACTGCCAGTAACCTTAAATTTAATCTTTAGGACGTTTAGTGAAGTGAACTTTGTAAGAAATTTAAATATAGCATGCTACAAAACAAAAGAAAAATTCCTAATACCATTTAGATTAAGAATTCTTCTGCATGTTGCTACTGACAAAACCTGAAGCTTTATTTTGTTTTAAAATCGCATCTAGCTTTTTATCGAACAATTTTCATATCTGCTGTTTATACCTTACCACCTTAGCCTAAGAAAAAGGCCCTACTTTACTTAGATAAACAGACTATACGTAACGTTGGTTGGGCCCATTTACCAAGTTATTCGCACCTTCGTTACCTCCTTTTTTTATATTGCCATTTCAGGTTGATATTGACTCTGGCCTTCTCATCGAGGAATCATGTTATGCACAGGTATTTGGCTATCATATTTCCTTTCATTTTTCATATTGTCATTATATGGCGCATCCCTAATTGGGGAGATCTACCCTTGGGGGCAATAAAAACAAAATGGAAGAATTTCGCTTAAGGATTTTTCGCTATTTTAGCGTCTTTTTATTGATACAAGAAAATTATTAATTTCAAAGCTTTGGTTTTTCACCTCTTTGGATATCAATAATCCAATTACACATACAGATACAAATACAATCCATTTCTAAAATGTAAAATATTCATTTAAACCCCTCTTTATTTATTTATTCAATTTTCTTCGTTTTCGTCTATCATTATCATCATCATCTCAGCCTGTTCACGCCACTGCTGGCGGATGGCCTCCACAGCTGTCTCCACGCTCTTCGATCTTGTGCCACATGAGTCCACAGGCTGCCAGCTTTCTCCTCTATCTCATCTCTCCATCGTCTTTTCGGCCTTCCTCTTCTTCGTCTTCTTCGTCATATGACGATAAAGTGAAACTTAGATGCCGATTATATTATACTTACGTATGATTTTTACAATTTTTTGATGACATGCGTTTTTTGTTGTGTCCAGTAAGCCTCTCCTTTCCTTTTAGCCCCCCTCTCTTTCAAGCTCAT
Organism: Rhopilema esculentum; assembly: GCF_013076305.1. The sequence continues at coordinate 6,489,538 of NW_027019809.1, read as the reverse complement.
ACAGGGCTCACGCCACCGGGGGCCGGAGGGACCATGCCCCGCCACTTTTGCGAAGCATGTAGTTTTAAAGCTTCAGTAAAGGGGGAAAAGGCCCTGGCCCCCTACTTTTGCTAGCCTTGCCCCCTACTTTTGCTAGCCTTGCCCCCCCCCACTTATAAAGTCGTGGCGTAGGCCCTGTCATGGTATCTGCATTTTCAGATTAGCAGAAAGTAGGATTTTTTTCTTTCTTTTTCAGATTGTCCCTACAGAGGATAGAACTGAGGGTCTGCGAGCATTTGCCGAAAAGAGAAAGCCTAACTATAAGGGACGTTAGCATCTCTTCTTATCACACTAAAAATGCACCCAACTTTTCAATAAATGTGTTGATATGATAAAAACTTACGCAATATTTAAAATTCAGCAAAATAATATGCATTTTTATATGAGATTGATGTGTTGAAATGATTATAGCCTACGGTACACAAAATACTTTATCCGAGTGGATTCTAATATAACGAATTAACACCCTAGGTCAGCAAACTGAACATTCCATTAACATTTTGCTGATCGCCTAAATATCGAAGAAACTACACTTGCAACTGAAAAGTTTTCCTTGGGTAAAAATCACCTGACTGTATTCAGCAAGGGCATTTAAATGGATTTTCACTGAGCTTTAGGGGAATTTATATTTAATTTGTCCATGGCCTAACAAAATGAAAGAGTAAAACATCCTTTCTTTATTTTGATTTGAACTTGCTACGTTTTTTAAACAAATATGCGTATTTATCATCGCTAAAATTATTGCGAAAATTATTAGCGTTGAAAAAGGAATTTCAACGTCCTTTGAAGTTCTTGTTCTTACTTGTATTGTGTGGTTTGTAGGTTTGTTTCTTTATTGCTACCCAGAAGTGTCCTTGCGATCTCTAACTGAATTTACTAATAAAATTGCATCTATTTAATTCACAAGACCTTAAATTGTCAATGAAATTATTATTATGGTCAACCTTTTATGATGAGATGACCATGTACATGCAGTTCTTTGATATCAGTCTGTATGTCGGGATAGTTTGATTTGTCTTGATGAATTTTGCCCGAAAGTGGGCTAAAACAACGTTTTTGCTTAGTAAAATATCAAGTTGGTCCTCCTTTTCCGTATATCCATCAGGAATTTGCCGTCATTGCTCACTTTTAAGCCTCCTTTTAGCCCATTGTGCAAAAAATCTTTGAAATGTGCTAGCATACGCCCGCGTTTTCTTGTTAAAACCGCGGGACCGGTGGCACGGTCATGAGGCACACGTGGTTTTGATAGGTTGTTTTAGTACGATCGTTCCTTTCTCGTAAGTCCGACAAGTATCACCAGTGTGTGAAGAAGCGCCTCCTGTTTGACTGCCCTGTGAAATGCTCTGATAAAACCAACCTATCTGAAGATGCCTGGTTGTTACAAGTGTGGGAAACCCGGTCATATATCGCGGGATTGCACAGCGTCAGGTATAGTACTTTGATTATAAATCGAGGAGTTTCTCCTTCTCAAGCTTCGGGCCATTTTCAAGATGTCCTCCATTAATTCTAGAAAACTTAAAATTGACCGTGTTTAAGAGCAATCAGATGCAATTTTTTGATTTATCCAGTGAAATTGAAACTTAGAGGTAAGATTGTTTCGGGGGTTACAGTATACTGCCCTGGAAGCAAAATATCCACAATATAATGCTTATTTTCTCAAAAAAGAACATGCTCCTCGTCAAGAAGCCTTGGCTGTGGTTAAACACAGACTATGTTTTTAACTTTATTTCAAATTTTTGAAGCTCTATGCTGAAAAATTTTGTTTACTGAATTTTCAAGGTATAGTAGGGGGTGGTCCTGAAGACTATGCAACTAGACAACCATGACATATGATCAACTGACTTTGCTTTTCAGAATACACATGAAAGTGTCACTATTTTCATGTAGGTTGTCATGATATCTTTAAACGAAGCTTTGTTGTGGTTGAATCTTTGTCTGAAGTTTCTATTTCAGTACCACACAGAGGTTATATTAAATTCTTGTTTGTGTATCTCAAACTAAAAAAATATGTATGTTATCTTAATTTTTTCCTGTCTTCAGAAAATATTGATTATCTTGTAAACACAAAAATTGAGCTATGGTGATATGACCTACAAGTAAAAAAATATTGCAATAAAAATTTTTCACTTTCACTAAAATGAAATTGTAGATACTTACTTTGTGCTTGCGAATCTATAAATGTTGATTTCCCTTACTGTTATTAAGAAATATGTTATATGTCTTGATCTGAAATTTGTGCATTTTTTGGTATGTTACAACAAAACTCAATAACCAAAATCTTTTGCAATCCATTGTGATGTTGTCTAGGAAACAAGGAACATTTGTGGAATTAAAGGGCAGGGCAGATAATGTCAAGGTTGAATAATTGCTCATTTGAAAAGTTAAATTTTAATCCAGTTGGAAAAAGGCAGTGAAAATTCCATCATGTTATATATTCACAAAGACAGAAGTGTGTATTACCTATTTGTACCACCATTCTATCAAGTAATAACATATATAGTTTGTATATACCAAACTAGGCAGATAAGAAATTCAGAAAACTTGCTAAAAACTGTCATTAAATGATAGGAACTTTTTGATTTCATGCCTTCTAGCAACTAGAAGTGCTGTCTGCATAATAGCTGTTATGCAGTCCCACTCTCAATGCCTGTGAGCAAGGGCCTTCAAAACAAAAAAAAACTGAAGCGCCACACATACTCTACCCTTTTTCTTTGTTTTTCTGGGAAAAGTTTTCAGACCTTAAAGGGGCTGTTTCACAGTTTTGTAAACAAATCAAATACATGGGACATTGTGGGTTTTTGCATATTGGAATAATGGTGGTTGTTGCTCTGATGCTTCAATATGTTCTATGAGTGTATTTATCGCAAATGGAAAGGATAATTACTTTATTTCCACATTTGTACCACTATTGACACGAAATATATAAAGCAATTGGTCTAGGCCAAGGAAATAAACCTTTATGCAATCAATGGCGAATATATTTTGTTTCTTGTGGTGAATTTTGGTGGCATTAGACACTTTACAAGAAAATTGTCCTGCAAACATTAAAAAACATATTTGCTCATAATTTGCACAATAAGGTAGGTTTTTTGGTGTCATTTCGGCCCATTTCCATTAACTACTCCTGTTGAGTTGCCGCATCAAGGCTGTAAATGTAGCCTTAGTTTGTTTTTTTGCATCTCCATCCTTTATCCAAGCAAATATGGTGATAAGATTGAAGAAAGAACCTTTATAAATTGGTCTAGGCCAAGGAAATAAAGCTTCCTTCAATCAATTGCAAAGATATTTCTTTTCTCTTGGTAAATTTTGTTGGGATTAGACACTTAACAACAAAATGATCACTCCAAAATTGTCCTGCAAGCTTTAAAAAAGGTTTTCGCTCATAATTTGCACTGGTAAGGTAGGTCTTTTGGTGTCATTTTGGTCCATTTCTTTTAACTGCTCCCTCCGAGATACTGTATCAAGGCTGTAAAAGTAGCCTTTGTTTTTTTATCGCCATCCAAAGAAATATGGTGATCAGACTGAAGAAAGAACCTTTATGTTTTTTGGTGTCATTCGTTCCCTTTCATGTAACATACAACGATGCAAAAGCTTTGCAAGATGTACACTGATACAAAACACTGTTTTGTTCCATGTTGATTTGCCTATTGAGCACCATTTGTTTCGCTCAATCAACTTTTGTTAAACTGGCATGTTGCTCCCACGGGATGTCCCTTTTGACACAGCCCCTTTAAGGGCATTGTCCATAGTTAAGATAGCCACTTATTCAGGATTCTGTAAACCACTTATTTGCCTCATTTAGCAAATAAGGACTATTTAATAATAACTTCATTGGGACAAGTTTTGTAACCAACCTTTGAAGAAATGTTGGCAAGTAATTGTTCTAAAGGAGTCCAAATAGTTTTATATAATTGATTTGTGGAGTTTTTGAAGCTCACTTTGTTCACCTCAGAAAATTAGAATTAAGCTTGCACTGTTGGCTGACTGTTATTTTTGTTTGAAACATTCAAGGAAGAACATTTAGAATTAGAAATGAAATAAAACATTCCATTTTAGAAAAATCATGTTATCGATGTGGGACATATGGTCACATCTCCAAAGACTGCCCACTAACTGGTTCAGGAAGCGATGACTTTCTTTGCTACAAGTGTCAGAAGAGTGGACACATTGCCAGAAACTGCCCAGAAGAGAATAATGATGAGACAGAAGATACCCGCTCTTGTTATCGATGTGGTTGTGTTGGTCACATTGCCCGTGAATGCCCCAATCCCAGCTCCTCAAGAGACAATGATTCTTGGAGTAGGTGCTACAAGTGTGGTGATTCAGGCCATCTTGCCAAAGACTGTACTGATGAAGAGGGAGAGAAGTGCTACCGTTGCAAAGGGACAGGTCATATTGCCAAAAACTGTCCCAATGCTGACAGCACAAAGGAAGAATGCTACTACTGCTACGAAACTGGTCACTATGCTAGAAACTGCCCAAAGAAGAACAGTGAGGACAGCAAGTCATCTGTTCAATGCTATCGCTGCCATAAGTCTGGTCATTATGCACGTGACTGCCAGAATGATTCACAAGATAAGTGCTATCATTGTGGTGAAAAGGGACATTTCGCCAAGGAATGCCCAAGTAAAGACTAGTGATATTCTTTGTACATTCAAATGATGAAACTTCCTTCTAAGCTTATATTTTCATACTTGTAAGTATCAAGGGAAGATAAAATTAAATGGTTTCGCTGCCTAATTTGTTATTTTTGTTGCTTTCAGCCTTGCTTGTAATGTATCTGAAACCAAATGTATTGTTTATTCTTGATTTGCGATCATTGAAAATACATCACCTCACATTCACATTTCATCACACATTCGCATTTCAGAAGCGCTGATGTAAGAAATTCTACCACTTGCTATTACAGAGCCCTGGGCATTGAGGCTCCTGATAATACATACTATGCACTGATTCCTGCTCTGTTATGATATAAATCAAGCTCACAGGCTATTGAAATTGCCTATAAGAGTAAATGCCAGTCTGTCAATAAATATCCCTGCTGTTAAATGCTCCAATTGTAATTTCTTTTGAGTTGATTCTTGCATAGCCAACTTGTTTGCCATTTTTCTGTCATATCTTTCATTCTTTTATCTATTCTTTCATTCTATAGGATTTTTTTATGTAAGTACGGGGAAGCTTTACAACCATTGAAAACCATTGCATCTTCAAATTCTTTTACTGTAACACGTCTAATGTATGTGTGGCATACTTCAAAGTTTTTAGAAAGTGTGAGGATGGCACAGTCACATGAACAAACTATTAACTTAGAGCAAGGATGGTCCCCAGCTCCATGCAATTCCGATTTTTTTATAAATACATTTGATAAATACGTTTGAAGGAGACTGGGCAACAAAAGTAAGTTAGTTGTTTTCTGATTTTGCTATAAATGACACTTATTTCAGCTTGGTACAATCTAAGTCATTGATTCTTCAAGTTGCAACATCCACATTGCTTTAATTTGTGAAATGTTGATACAAGCAGATTGTCCATGTTTAGAAATACATACATTTGTTTCTTTGAAATTATAGGGGCTTTAAATGACAGCTCAGTTGTTGGAAATTGTGGCTTTCTTCCATATTTGACAAACGTGTAAGGTGTGAAAGCACAGAAATTGAAGATGGAGTGAAAAGTTTTTGAGTGGAAAAAATGAGCTGCCAGTGTGGGTGCAGTGGTGTTGCCACGGGGTGGACTGGGTTGAACGTGCCCACCCCAGTTTCCCAGAAGTCAATTTTCTAATTTATCGAAGTCCGTTGAGAAACCTTTGGGGGGGGAGGTTGGGTTGATCAGATCGATTTCGATTCGCACTTGCAAAAAAGCCACCGTTGTGAACAATGCTACTCGAGAAATTTGCTTGTCCAAATCTTTAAAAATAGATGAAAAATATTAAAAAAAGGATTTTCGAAGAGTCTGAAGGGCGTGGCTGAGAAAATTTGTTATTGCCCAGCCGAGTTTTTTCGAAGGATTGGCTTAAACTGTCATAGCCTCTCTTTGAATCAACTATCTAAGGAAATCCGCAGAGAGGCCATGGCCTAAATATTTCGTTTGTGGTCCAGGTGTTTGGAAGGTAGCAATTCAAAAAGGACAAGACAATGCCTTTACCTACGGCTTTACAAGCCAGGTTGCAAAGAAGAGGATTACTTAAACATGAAGGTAATAAATTTTACAAAAATTATATGTTAATTTAACTTTTTGCTATGTGAAACTGAACCATAAAGAAGAACTATTGTAAAATATAATACATTCAGTCACACAATATAATACACTCCTCTCACGAAAGTATCCGGACAGTTTCGAATTCAGTTGCGAATCTGTTGTTAGAGAAATTTGTTTACAAATTTCAAAGTCAGTTTTCATGGAAATATTTTTATCAATTTCCTCGAATTTTTTCTTAAAGTTGTTTTGGTCTTTGATTTATTTATTCGTCGAAAAAAGTAATCTTATCGATATGTAAGCAAACTCTGTGAGGGTTTTTCCTCAAGATGGTAGCGACCGAAACAAAATAATTGACTTCTGAGCAGCGTCTAGAAATAATGTTTTATCACAATGATGGGAAAAAGCTATCATTCAATTGCTAGTATCATTGAATGCCTAAAGACTGCCGCTTTCGAGATATGCAAAAAGATTTGAAAAACAAGAAGTCTAAAAAATTGTTCACGGTCAAAAAGAGCAAGAGCTCTAGCGACAGCAACGTCTGGGCGTTCCACCCTAATCAAATTTGCATCAAAATGGTTTGCATCATTACGCAAAATTGCAAAAAATGTTTATAAACAATCAAACTTTTAAAAGCTGTCGATAAATATTGCAAGGAAAATGATAAAGAATTGTGAATGTACCCTCGTACCGACCGATTTCAGCAAGACTTGCAGCGGAAAAGAAATAATATGGCTTTATGGCCCTAGACTGAGTGATATGTCTGCGTTCAAAGAAGTTTTTGATCTGGTAAAATGTTACCAAATGTCATCCATGTTTTATAATCGATCGGTGGCAGCTCCATGCAAACATTTTTCCCAAATGAAAGTAAACATGTTGTATTTCTCTTTATTCAACAATATTTGTGTCTCAAGAACCAGTTTGTAAAAAATTACCAGGTTTTATTGGCCCATTTTAACTGAGTCCAAGTCACCTGACTTTGCTGTTGTCTGCTTATTTGACATCAGTTGATTTTCGCAAGGCTTGTGGCGCAAAGGTTTCTCATTTTAACAAAAAATGATAACAGATAAAAAGCGCAGAAGTTTTGCAGCATTTTGATGTTCTGGTTTATTTTGGAAGGGTTTCTCAAAAAATTATTATCACTAAGTTAAAAAGTCCTTTTGGCCAGCCTAATTTTGTTTTTGTCTGAAAGCTCAATCGATCTTCGAACTGTCCGGGTACTTTTGTGAAGGGAGTGTATGCTTTTCCTTTATATTTTCAAATTCTTTAAACTGCCTTTGTAAATAATGCTAATTGAAAACAAAGTCGCCAGCTTTATTTGAACCGAAAGACAAAGCCAGGTTTTCATTGTGCATAAAGTTATTAATTAGCAATGAAACACTTCATATGAATTGGAAGTAAATTCAAAATCAATCAACGAATCAAAAATTTTGTTGAAATCTGGATGAAAGGATCCTCCTGTAGTTTGGTGTCAGACCTGTCAAGTTTCAGTTCAGAATGAGTGAGTTTTCTGAAAAGGAAGGGTCATCATGGGCGGGTCTTAATCGATCTAGAACGAATCCTGACTGCAACACAGGCAAAGCAGAGCAGGGTCACAGGGCAAAGCCCTGAAAAATTTCCCTTTGCCGTGCCCTCTAGTTCTTCTGAAACACCTTTTTTGAGAAGGGACCACAGCAGCGGTGGGGGATTGAGGGGGCTTTGTTTTTTGCCATTTTATTAAGTTTTATATTTAGAAAGAATTTATAACAGTACATAATCATGAAATAATTTAATCTGGTGCACTTGCTCTGGGCAAATGCTTGCAAAAGCAAACAGAACTGTGGACCAGGAATGCAGAGGATGGAATTCAGGCGTACGAGTAAGCGGAGCATTGTAGTGTAACTGCTACCCCAAATATTACTCTTGAGAAAGAGTTACTCCACTCTGATTGCAATCTGCAATAGTGAAACTCTAACTTAAGGAAGATTATGCTCCTCCCATACATTTAGAATCAATTTGCAATGTGTAATAGCCACAATAGAGCTAACCTGCTATTTGTGTAGGCTGTCAAGAAATGTAACATCACTTATGTGCAGATTCGCTGTTGTCTAGTCATCTTTTTATCTAGTCGCTGTTATCGTGCTAACATGCCTTGTTAGGAAAGAGGGATTTTGCTAGGATTTCAAATAAAAATTTAAAAATTTAAATAAACCAAGAAGTTTGTTGCAAAATGCGTGAGAATTCTGCTTTGATGTGTGTGAGTGTGCGAAAGGACCGAAATGCGTGTGTCTCATATAAAATGCGTGTGACTCGGTAGGTTGCTTTTTCAATTGCAACTGCAAGCTGCCCTATCCCAAGCACGACCTTGCCTTGTAAACTATGATTATAGTCACACCAAGTATGCTTAAAAATTTGTGATGTCAGAGTTTAACTATAAGCAAAGCAAAATTTAACAGTTTTGCATATTTCGGTCTAAATTTGATGTTACTGTAAACCATGCAACCTAATGTGAAGTGGCTATAAATGGAGATGATTATCATGCTAATTTTTAAAGTTTTCATTGAAACCGAAAAGAAAGCAAGCTGTGTGCTCAAATCAGCAATGATTATTGTAGATTCCATCATCAACTTCAATGATATAACTGTCTAACATCAACAAACCCTAAGTTGTAGGTTTAATTACAGACAAATTTTGACCAATATTATTTTGCATTTCTTTGTCCTTTGCCACAATGCAAGTTTAAATGAATGACATTGATTGTATTGAATTTATTGCATTATGACATGTGGAAGTGAAAATAACATCATCATTAAGAAAAACATTTCTAATTTATGCTAATTTTTGCTTCAGAGATTGCGAAGGAAAAAGATGAAGCAACAAAATTAGGATGTCCCAATGCTTGGAATGAATTCCACACTTGTGTAGCTTATTGCAGAGAAAGATGGGGTGAAAGGTTACAGCAGTCAGACAAAAAGGGCTCCAAGGTGAAATTAATATTGTTCATCCTGAGTTGTTTAATGGTGTAATTTTTTATAGAAACTGTTGAAGTCAAGCTGTATAAGTTATATTTGTTGGCCAATGTGTAAGATATTTAAAAAGAGAGGTATCTCATAATGAAACAATAATGGTACATTTTTTGTTTTTTCTTCTTCTGGCTGATATTATATTTTTTGCAAAAGCATATCTGGCTGATATGATAGCTACAATTAAGATTTACTAAGTTGATGCACCAAAACTTTTTCACTTGATGCTCTTCTAAATGATAAGTCATAGGAGATTGATCTTGTTTTGCTTTCCCTTAGAGCCATAATACTAAACCTCTTCCTCCTGGTTGGTTTTTGGTACCAGACCCAAAAAGGTGAGCATTTTTATATAAATTTTCGTACAGTGCCTTTAGAAATTTTCAATTCAGTCCAAACTGTTTTTGTATAAAGGAGTATCCAACTTACATGCCAGCAGAAATCTCCTAAATACACACAAATCAATATTTAAAGTCTATTGTTTTATTATCAGGTGACTCAAATGCTCGAATTTTTTAAGGAGGACTCTGAATGCAAAGGGTTAAAAAATCTTTTTTTGTTCATCCAGTGTACAGTTGAAGGTTGAAGAATCCCTTCATGGACACTAATTTTGAAGACATTGGAATAGGGCTAATTCTTTTCTGTTTTTTTATCTTGATTAATATTTGCATTTAAAAACTTGCCTTTCATTAACTCGCTAAACCTAAATTTTGCCAATGTTTATAAAAGTAGAGATTGCCTCATCCCTATATAGATAAAAAAGACTCTACTTTGCTGCTAGATGTTCCATTGGTCACTTAAATCTTTATTTGGTCAGCAAATAAGTTAGGTGGATGGTAAATTTCTTCTGGCAGTAGGTGGTATAGAGGAAAAATTGTCTTTCCCTTTGCCTTTGTTGGCCCTTGTCTTGAAGGTCAAGGTATGCCACTGAAATGGTATTAAAGGCATAAACCGTATATTTTGAATATATGACAGAATAAGTTATACTGTAATAGACCTAGTATAAATATAAAGATTTATTCTTTACCTCTAGTGGACATAGCTATTATTGGAATGTTCACACAAATATGGTCTCATGGGTGCATCCACAAGGTAAAAAATTGATACATTCAAACTAACTCATATTTTAATCATCATCCTATTTGTTGTCATTATCAAATTTAAATATCACGCAAGATGATATTATATAGTTATCATCATGACCAGCAAGATGGGTATCAATTTGATTACCTGATATAGATATTCATACCATATTTATTTGCTATCATGTAATTAAATGATAAACAAATGAAATTTTTGAAAACTTTTCTCATAGATCCTAAAGCAAATATCACTCTCCCAGTTTCACTACAACAAAGCAAAGGTAAATCATTTTATTCAAAATTTGCAAGCTTATAGGTGATTTATAAGTGGTTGGAGTAGAGGATATGGTATCTGGGCAGATGCTTTGAGTCCTTGCAAAACGACTTAACATTTCAGTAGACATTCCACAAAACAAATCAAACTTTTGTCACTTTATTTTGTACTGTTTGTCAAGTTGAGTGTTGCTTACCAAAGTTTGATCCTGGTTAAAGACGTTTAGTTTCGTTTAGTGATGTTTTGCAAACTTTAAGTCATTTCGCTGCCATTTAAATGTTAGTTTTTTGTAGCAGTACCTTTAGAAGTCAAATTCTGTCTTGATGCACCTCAAAATCTCTAGAAAGTCTTCATGAGACATCTACATCATCTGCTTGTACGCTACTGTGCCTCCAACACTCAGCACTATTCTCAATGTGCCAAAGAACCCTGTCCTTGCCCATCATTTCATCCATTTCCTGTTTTTATCCCCTTGGAAATTCTTTTTCAGTTATCTCTGTCACTTAAAAACTATTTGAGGGGAACTGAAAGACTAGGGAACAGCAATGTTATGATTTTGTTTCCTCCTATCTTCTTTTTACAACAAAACAATCAGAAAACAAATTCCCCTGCTTCTGCACAGCGACCTAAATAGCTCGCAATTAAATATCTGTATCTGTGGTGAAGTTAAGTGGAAAGTGTAGCCACTACTGCTAAACATCGCTCAACTTGAGAAGACACGTTTATAGTGAAGTGTTTAGACGTTTTGCCTGGAAAGGAAGTTTTTCTTAGGAAAAATAGGTTTGGCAGCAGCATTTTAGAATTGGCAGGAAAAATTAAGACTTGTCTTAGTAAAAAAATCTGAAACCATGTTTCTAGCTAGTCACACAACATCCACATAAAAGTATTGCTATTGTAACACAAAATGTATATAAAAATGCTCCAACAAATGACGTCACTTCAAAAAATGAGAGCTATGGGGCATAAAGGGAGTTAACAGAGCATTTTACCCTCACTGTTGCAGAATATTACCCCCGGACCAGTCAATATATCCAACTATGTCAAAATATAAAGTTCAATGCAAATGTCTCTCAAAAAGTTTTGCAAATTATTTTGCCTTTCTGCAAATTTTACATTGCCTGAATCTTTCTTTACCCTACTTTTAGATAACGAAGCTTCACAACAACCACCAGGTGTGCCACGTGAAGATGAAGCTACAGTGGACCATGCATCAAATGAAATAAAGTCAGATGAAAGCAAAAAGATTCCACCAAAAATAAAAACAGGGAAACACCCAAGTCTTTTAAAGGTTTGTCTTTATTCATAACCTATGAATCTCCCTGCTTAAACGATCTTCATCATGTACGATGAAAACCAGCTTTTTGGTCCAAGATGATTTATCAATGGTTAAGGATGATAACCAGTAACTGAAAGGCATTTTGTAACAAATATGTCATTGTTTTTACACATCGTTTATATCTCAAGTTTTTCCTTATTTCTTTATTCATGTTAGCACTCTTTTTGGTTTTTTTATTTCAAAGTTTCTGAGAAAGAAAGAAGTAAACAAATAAATAAAGAAATAAATAAACGTTTAGCTAGCACGTAATCAAACAAAAGGCAAACAAAATTCCAAATAATGTACAGTGATACCACCATACAAGAGACAATTGTCTGACTAGAGTTACTTTCCACTGGTTGGAGTCCGTTGTCCAGAGGTTCAATGTATAAGGCCGCAAAAAAGAGATTTTATGACAGTGTCTGCTGTTGTTCAGTGACCGTTATTAAAGATTCTTTCATACATTGAAAATATAACCAGGGGTTTTGAAAAGTCCTTTATGCTTTGACCAAACATTGTGCAGGTCTTTTGATGATTGTGATTTCATTTGATAAGTAAGGCTGAAGTTTTCTGATTTTTACTCCAGGCCCAACGGAATAAAGATAGAGCAAATCCGTACAAGAGAAAACAAAATGAAAAAGGTTAGTGTTTGACAATTTATGTATATTCAATGTTTTCGGAATCATTTATTGAATATTTTCCATTTCATCGCCAGAAAGTATCACACGAAAATATTTCGGTGAGTGTTTTTCAAATTATTTATTGTCGCGATATTTTTAATTTCATCACCGGAAAAACTGCACACGAAAATCTTTTTCAAAAGAAAATAACGCTTACATAGCCATTTGGCCGGACACTCGGACATTTGTAACGATTCATTACTAAAATGAGCTAGATGAGACAACTAAAGTCGACCAAGGGCGATGCAGCATAACAAGGGATGATTTGTGATAGGGACATATATTTATCCTTATGACGACAAATTATATTGTCATATCAATAAAAATTTAGAATTAACGTCTTATAGTCTGCCATATATCCTCAGAAATATACCGCTGCCTATTTTATCTGAGTAAATTTTTACTTAGTAAATTTCCCGAGGTATTTTTTGAAAGTTATTTAAAAACACGATAAAAAGGATTACATTAAGTTTGATATCCATTCTTAACATGCCTAATAAACCCTATAATTTTTATCTTTTGACGAAACCAGAATTCAGACCTCCAGTATATTTAACAAGCCCCCCTTTCAATAGTATACATGTAATGGTAGTTCTTTTGCGTCGCGGCTTATTTTCAAGGTAGACCAATTTTTGTGGTATACGCTAAAATATCTCGGCATACTTTTTAATCCGCTTTTTTTCGTAAGTTGACCTATTTTCGAGTAAGTTTGGTATATCTAGGGCATTTTGTCTAGAATCAAACTGTCCTGGCATGCTTTAAAATGAAAATATTATACATGTTTAAGCTTAATTCTCCTTCTACTGAATTTGGTGTGTTGGGTTTACAACTACAGTGTGAGTCATGCATCAATGTGTATTTCGTAGCTCAAATGCTTCTTCTTGATAACAATTTTCTGGTTTCTTGTAGACGATCTTGATCCAATGGACCCTTCAGCTTACTCAGATGTCCCTAGGTAACGTATTCGAATTTGTCTTGCATCGTTCATCTTCATATGATGTTTGTCCTGCTACAGTAACTTGTCAAAAGAAGCCGGTTTGCCTTTTCTGAAACTTCACAACAATCTATTCAACAAAAAGCAAAGGAACTATTATCTTAATTGCTATAAATCGAATACCTTGGTTATGAATTTTGTACTTGAAGTCAGTACGATCATCTGCACTTAAAAATTAACTGAATTTTGTAACACTGAACAGAATCTATCATTTGCTGAATAATTGGTATCTGAAACATTTTGAAAAGTAGAAACGAAAAACTATATAAGCTTGACGTTTGCTTGTAATTGTCTTGAATTTGTAATTGTAAAAATTGTAATTTTCTCTGAAGAACAGCCTGTTTTTTAGCATCTGAAGAGCCTCGGGTCAATTTAGGCCATGAACGAAGTCTTGAATTCCTCCCGAGTGAGCTTTGCAGCCGGAGTGGGATATCTCGTCTAAAATGAGCGGACTTTTGAGATGCTAAAATGATTTGCCAGTTGATTGATTCTAGTATTTTTTATAGGGGGACATGGAACTCTGGCTTGCGTGATGATCGTGATGTCAAAACGGGGGTAGACACAACAGCCAATGGACCACTGTTCCAGCAACGACCTTATCCAAGTCCTGGTGAAGTTTTGCGTCGAAACAGACAACATCAACAACCGGCTGATTGATAATCGCCGTCAATGGTGAAATTTCGATTGCCATCGTATGGCAATAAGGTTTCTGCATTCGACAAACAGCTTTAGTTTTATTTGCTACATAGAAAATTGTATTTGTATAAAGGTTTTCTGTAGATCGTATTTGTTTAAGATAAAGATGTCATGTAATGTATTGATTTTTTCTGTATTTTCTCGTACCAAAAATTTGGAACGATCAGGTCTGAGCAGGGAGATGTTGCCTTTTAACTGCCATTCGGAACTAAATGCCAAAACCTGTGCCTCTTGATGCTGTTGTCAGACCCAAGATGCAATTATCGTAGGGGGAGGGGCGACGAATGAGGTTTCAGGAAGCGTGGTCCAGCAAGATTTTTGTGGCAACGCCTTTAGTTTAGTAAAGGAAATCATGTCTGGAACCAGTTGTTTAGTTTTGTAGTCATATTAGTCTAGGTAGTTTCCTGAAAAATGGACTTGATTGAATATGGTGTTAGAGCATAACGTTTTTATGTCCCTTACAATACCGTGAACCCCTAGTGCAATTTTTCCCAGCCTACGTGGCCTTATTTGACCAGAATCAGATAGGCTGCAATGATCAAGCAAGAACACTCTTCAAAACTTCCATCCCTTTGTAAAATTCTAAAAATTTTATATCATATGTTATTTTATATGGAGATATAAAACCATGACATTGATTGATCGATAAGTTACACTATTACTTCCATTTTCAGCGCTGATTCAACTTAAATGTTTTTTAGGAAGGGCTAAATTATCATCCTGGCCGATTTAACCATAAAACTAGATATGAGTGAACTCGATACCAGCTGGAAGTACCTTTGCAAAGAAACCTATATGTTTTTTTCACTTTTCTATTATTTTTACACTAAACTCAGAAGATACGTACCGTATTCATTCGATTATAAGCCACGGCTTATAATTATTTTTTGGCACGTCTTGTTGCGGTTTATAATCAAGGGCACCATACAAACGAGGGCGGCTTATAAACGAGGGCGGCTTATATTGTTTTGCGAAGATCCTGCCTTGCTTTCCTGCTTCACAGAAGCTGAGGGTGATAATGTAAAAGACGATAAAGAAATACTTCTGGGTGCTATTGATGATCTCATGCTGGACGATAATATTGTTAGTTGAACTTCGCATGTCCATTTTTTGTTTAAGTGCGCAACCGGGTTTTTTCAGTTTTGCGTCCATTATTTCAAACCAAATATCTCTGCATGATTTTTTGGGCGTGGCTTATAGTCAAGGGTGGATTATAATCGTATAAATACGGTATGAGCAAAATTCGTGTTTGACATATTTATGGAAAATTGCACCAGCCTTTAGCTAGATCTCCTCCAGCCAACAACCACTCGACAGAATATAATCACCAGACAAGAAATATCTCAGAAATTCCTTACTCAAACAGCGATCTTGTTTGTTCGATCTTGTTTGCGGGAATTAAAAATTAGGAGAATGTCCTATAAAATTTCTAAACATTTTCTAATGATACCCTTTTCGTTAAAAAGTAAAAAGAGAGTTAGGCAATCACCAAACGTTATATCATCAATTGGATAGCCAAACAAAAAAGATCCTCTCCTTTGCTCTCCTCTGCGTTTATTTTTTCATATTTTTCCATCCCTCGTTTCTTCTCTCTTCAAAATAATCTTAAGTTTTAATAATCATTGAACTTTCTGATAATGCAAACATGTTTAAGATAGTTCACTTGTTAATGTTTAAATTTGACGAATTAACTTGTTTCAGTATCTCGATAAAAATACGGTATGTCACTCAATCCATATGGCTCTAATTTCTTTTCGAGCTGTTTTTATATTTCCGTCAACACCCTTTCAACTAAAGATATTCCAATAAAATTGTAAATAATTGCATACAATTTCAGTTTGATTTCTGTAATAAAGCGTCTTTATGTAAATTCAAAATTAAAACTAATTGCCAAGAGTAAAAATGTAAAGAAATGAAACATTGGTAGCCACGAGGAGCCCCTGTTTCAGATGGAGGTCGTTTCAAAAGAGATGACGGCCTAAATCGGAAAGCATGGAGAAGGGAAAGAAAGTCGAAGAGGTATGATTATATTGAATCACGAGAATACAAAGTACCCTTGATATGAAAAACCAAGTTGTTACAGCTAAAGCGTCTGTCAAAAGTATTAGTTTTGTTATTTAAAGGCAAACTAAGTTTCAGATGCAAGACAGCGGGACAAGGCGGCGCAATAGCAAAAATGTTGTGACCACTTGATCACGTTTCCTATTCATATAATTTATGCTTTTCCATTGAAAGTAATGTATTAAGCATTTTTTATCCCGAAAAATGCATGACAGGCCTTAATATTTTTCAATGAAGAGAGAAATCTTTGAAACGTTAAAGCGCAATCGGTTAGGCTACCCTTTTTAATAAAGCTAGAGGTTTGATTTTGGACCCAGGGTTTTTTGTATTTGTTGCTACCTAGCATCCGAAGGAAGTTTTTAGGACACTGAGAAGCCTATGCTTATCGAGCAGTGTCCTGGTCCTTCCTCTCGATGTGAACTTGGTAGTTTTGGATGAAATATGACCAATAAGATATTTTAGGTTTGCTAGTGGATTCCTGTTATTTTGGCTCTGATGGCAAACACCAAACTTTACCGTCTGGTCATCATGAAAATCGAAATTATCAGTTTTATCTCTAAAATATTTGTGTTGTTTAAAGCACCACATAAATTTCCCTGTTGTTTTTATGAAGGATATAGATTCAGATGCTAGTGATGAAAGCTATTATTCTGGGTTAGAGGAAGAAGATGAGACATCAGAGGATGAAGCAGACAGAAGTGGAGAGGTAAATATTTTGACAAAATCTAGACTTGCACTTATATAAATTATTCCTAATCTATTAGGATTTTGAAAGAATGACCTTAAAAAATAACAAAGTTCCCATTATGCATTATGCAGCTAGATATATCCCTGGACTAGCCCTTTTATAACAAGCTTTTTGTTCTAAGATTAAAACAAATACAAGATAAGTTGAATATGTTATAATGCAGCTAATTTGATTCTTATTTAATTCTTATTTAGTGTTTTTCTTTCATCAAACTGTCTTTTTCAAGGTAACAGATGATGAAAATGACAACGATTCTTATCAATCAGAGGATAATGAAAATGATATAGATTTATTGAAAAGTATAGAAGATAATGACTCAAGTCCAGAATCCATTGAATCTGAAGAGGTATTAAATATTTTGTAGCCCTAGTTTTCTACGCTTTGCACTTAATTACCATGACTGTCAGAGTTTTTTCTTTATTACATTTGCTTCTTGAGAATATAACTTTAGAGAACAGTTGCTTGATGGTTGCATTTAAGTCTGAAACTCTGAATAGCAACTGTCCTGTTCTACACTTAAAAGCATGTACAACTCTGTCAATACCGAAGAGCAGACAACTTTTTCCATAAATAGGCTCAAAATAGTGAGAGGTTCTAAGGCTTTGGTCTTGGAACCCTGCTAAGGTTTTTACTACCCCCAGTCCCCCACATTCTAAAAATTGTTTGTCTGTTGTGCTCAAAGTTATGCAACTTGTTTCCCTTTTCATTAGTTTATGACTCCCTCTCGAATTCCTACCTTTGCTTCTGGGAAATTATAAAGGAGTTATTTCCTGCATTTTCAGGAAATATTTCTGGTAATTTGAGGGACTTGAAATCACCCTATGAATTTTGTTTGAAATACAGGCTGATGTTATGTTTAAACTCAATTCCTAATCAATTTTAAGGATGCCCCAATCAGCACTTCCTTTGGTGACAGCACAGATAAAATTGCAAATGATGAAGCACAGATCGAAGACACATTAAAAAGAAAGAAACCTCTAGGAGGAGGACCAACTGCAAATTCTACTAACGACTTTGATGAAGCTGATACTTCTGATGAAGAGGTATGTTGGTCAGATTCTTGAAATATTATCTTTACATGGCTGAGTCTTCATTCTACCATGAATAATCCATTTTCCTCTTATCACCAAGGCAAATCTTTCAATTGAGCAATCATTTAGAGAGGTTTTTGAAAAGACTGTGCACCAAACTTGCTATTAGCCTTTATTGCGAGAAAATGTTTTATGTCCTTCCTTTTCTTTCCTTTTCCATGCTGATACAGTCAGTTGCTTTCACTTACTCAGTCCAATTACCCTTTTTTGTTTTGTTTCCTTTTATTTTCACTTTTTCATATTTCTGTTCTGATCCTCTTCTTCTCTGTTTTGCTCCTTGTAAAGAGACCTTTCAACTTGCAAAGGTTGATACAGCTTCATGAACAGTTACAAAGGTCTCATATAGATAAACATGCTTTTAAGAGAGGGTGTTTTCATCTAAGTGACAACAAGTCAATGTTTTGTGTCTAAATAGAAACAAATTCAAGCACTTCTGAAAATTGTCACTCCAATCTCTAAGGCACTTTCAGTCCCTGATTTTTCGTTGTTTATGGAAGGAAAAAATATAGAATAACTCATTTGAACCTGCATTCATATGAACCAGCCTAAAAGGGGCTGTGTCACAAGGGACATCCTGTTGAGCAAAAGTTTTTTGGGTGAAACAAAGGACCCCAAAAAACCTACCTTTCCAGTGCAAATTATGAGTGAAAACATTTTTTAAAGTTTGAAGGACCATTTCGAAGTGATCATTTTGTTGTAATTGTCTAATGCCATCGAAATCCACCAAGAGAAACAAAATATCTTCACCATTGATTTAATGAAGCTTTATTTCCTTGGCCTAGACCAAATGCTTTACAAATTTTGTGTCGATAGTCGGTACAAATGTGGAAATATGATAACTGTCCATTCCATTTAAGTAAATACACTCATAAAATACAATTTATTGCACATATTGAAGCACCAAGCAACATCCGCCATTATTCCAATGTGCAAAATCTATAATGACCTGTGTATTTCTGTTTGCTTACAAAACCATGACACAGCCCCTTTAAGCTTTTTGATTTTAAACATTCTTAGTGATGTTGACTTGTGGTTAGATATAGTTGTGTCCCATTTTTGTAAAGGAAATACGCAACACTGTTGGTAACATTCCAATGGAATGGTACAGAGATTATTCGCACATTGGCTATGACATCAGAGGACAGAAAATAGCCAGACCTGTACAGGGTGATGCGGTATGTAACACAGAAAGCTTTCTCTCCTTGTATGCATATATATAACAGAAAATACCTGTTTTGTTTCATCAATTTTTCAATATTTTGGGACTAATAAACAATTACTACCCAATGTTTTCTCTAACCTTTTTGCCTTAATGTCATTTCGCTAAGTATCATATAAATCTTGCTGTTTGTTGACCTGCTACTTGAATATGCTAAAAATTATATTTTGTACATCGTTATGCTTAATATCTTTTGCTCTTGAAATTCATATGTGGGGATCTCTTTTAAGCTTCAGATTCATTTTTTCAGCTTGAGAACTTTCTTGCAACACAAGATGACCCAGATTTCTGGTAAGCATACTTTAACATACCATCTCAACTTTGCTTGCACTCACTTTTTAGTTCTAGTAACAAAGGCATTTTGTTTTTCAAACTGTATATTAATTTTCATCAAAATTAAATCAAATCTGCTCCAACATATCTTTGGTAACCAGTATGTCGACAGCTATTTATAGTCTGTTTAGGAATGATCGATGCCGTGTAGGCAGAGCTATAAACGCATTGGTTGCTTAATGCGGGTTTTGTGCTTGATGCAAACATCAGGCAACTCAAATATTATTCTTTATATAATCAAAAAAAGCTTGAATTTCGTTTTATATCAACAGGAGGACAGTACGTGATCATACGAATGAAGAAAATATCAGACTTACAGATGAAGATTTAGAAATCATGCAGAATATTCAGTCATCAAGGTTTCCAGAAAAAGGCTTTGATCCTTATGAGGTAATATCTAATAACTACAGTGTGGTATTGATTATGCACGGTAATTTCAGGTGCAGAACAGTACGACTATATATAGAGAACGCCAGCTTCTGGTGTTTGTTGATTTTATAAAGAATCTCGCAAGGACATCGCTGAACCTTTTTATTGAAGAAAAGGCTTAAAATAAATTTAACAACATTTCTTTTTTGGCACCATTCACAAATAAAAAGAGGCATGGTTATAATGTTTTAACTATAGATAGTAGTATTGTCTCAAGATTGTATGAGACAGCTTTAAATATATAGTTCTTGCTTTTCAGTAATTGATATGACTTTGTTTAGTTTATTGAAGTTACCCCTTTAACCATTGCTGTGTTTGATTCCAAGCTTAGTATGACATCAGTTGCCCAAAGTCCTCTTTAAAGGCAGATTCGCTACTTTGAATGACTAGTATTTTAAAAGAGAGATGCTGCACAAAGCTTGCATTCTTTTTCAAATGACATACTCAATAAGCTCTTTTTTAAATGCATTCGCTAGCAGTTCAAGCTAAAAAATAACGTCGAAAATTATGCTGTAAGTCTGGTTATTTGCTTTGCTCTAATCTATTTGATAAACATGATACGACAGAGGAATTAAAAACAGATCTTATTCTTTGTAAAGTATAAAAAAGAAAGCATTCTAGAAGCAAAGGCGTGGTATTAGTCAGATGTCTGCTTCGTTTAGATTTTTGTTTTTTTTTTCTTTAAAAATATGGAATGTTGCTAACGAATCACTTTAATTTCTTAAGCCATACGTGGATTGGTTTACTGGAGAAAAAATGATCCATCCTATTAAAGACAATCCGGAAGCAAAAAGTAGTTTTATTCCATCGAAATGGGAACACAAACGGGTAAGCGCCACAATATCCTTTTTTCATGATCAACTTTGTGGATTTAAGGATAGTACCTTACTTCAAATTAGAACGGTCATCATTAACAGTTATTCTGCAGTTCCTGTGAAACATTTTGTAAGCATAAAGGTAAGAATGACCAAAAGTAGAGATTGCAAACAATAAGGTGCCAAGCAGACCATAATGGCCCTGTACAGTGGAATGAAAGTTTTTTATTACATGCATTAATGAAATCCCCATTAGGTAAAGAAGCGTTTCTTGTTATGGCAAGGAATGGCGGCGCCAGCCACTAAGCTCTGGGGGGGGACAGACCAAAAAAAATTGAGCTACCCCCTTTTAACCACCAGAAGACGCCCTTTTACCAACAGAAAACGCCAATTTTATCCGAAGGGAACGCCTATGACTAACTTTTGAAAAAGTACGGTGTCAAAATATTACCCCTCCCCCAACATTTTCTCATCAAATCTTGACGAAATACAAAATCGATTCTGCTGAGACCTGTCCCCCCAGTCCCCCCGTGGTGCCGCTACTGATGGCAACCTACGTGAATTTGCTCATAAATCAACATACCCCAGTTTTCTTGGCTGATGAAAACATTTCTTGATGTAATGCCATTCTTGTGTTGTTGCAGATAATCAAGATCGTGCGTGCGATAAGAAATGGTTGGATTAAACCAAAGTCTGTGAAAACAGAAAGTAATAAGTTTTACTTGATGTGGAGGAATGATGATACGGTAAGCGTCATGTCATTTAACGTAGTGTCATTTTGCTTGACTTTTTGATTGTGTGCAGCTATTTCAAAGTTTCGGCGTCTGATTTGTGTACTTGAAACTATGTTTTGCAGGATACAAGTTGAAAGCTCTTTCTGGTACTTAATGAAACAGCCAGCGCTGATAGCTTATGCTAAATCCAATCATGAAATGAAAACGTGGCTTAGAAACTCGAATATTGTTATTATAGTTTTAAGGTCGAATGCAGGCTCGTGTAGCTTGTGGATGCACGCTTTCTGGCCTATTAGAGGCAACTACAAAGTACTATGGGCGGCGAGGAAAGAGGCAGGAAAAAGGGCGAGGAATGTACCATGCATGTAAAGGTTACTGCTCGTTAAGCATCAACAATTACTGGCCCTTAAATATCATATTTTAGACTGACTTTTTTTCTTCCTCCAGTTTGCCCTAACACTAATTCTTGTCCATTTATATTTGTTTATAATGTCACTATTTTGAGCCTAATTGTCCGCCTGTACTCATTTGGCCACCGGCTATGGCCTGTTTTCTCTATATGTTCCTAAGGAACCTTTTGAAACAGCCTCTCATTCGCTGTATTTTGCCTCGTTTGATATTTACAAGTAATTGTCCCTAACTTTAGTTTTAACTCTCGTATTTTACTTTTTTGCTAACAACAAGCTACTTTATATATAATACCCAATTAATGTTAAGAGTTTTTAAGGTTACTTGAAAATTTTTACTTCTTCAGGCAAGGAAAGATCATCCAATGCACTGGCCAGCGCCAAAGATGAAGCTTCCAGGTATGACTTCTTGCAAACAAAATTAAAATTAATGAATTGTCTATATTGTGTTTTCTTTTGTTTTTTGTCTTCTTCCACCGCCACATTCTCCAGGCCTTTCGCTAGTCTTGAGACCGTCATATATGGTCTTTGCTGTCAAGTTGTGATTAGAATGTATTTCCTAGAGTTGTAGAATGCACTTTCCCAGAGCTTTAGAACGCTGTTGGTTTCTAGATTATTTTCCTCTCTAAAACGGAAATAAGTATATTGCTCAACCCCTGTCTTTTTAGCCCCCCCCCCTTGCCTTTGTTAGGGTTTACTGTAAGTCCCCAGGGCCTCTTGCTAACATTACCAACGTGATAGTCCAAATTTCATTGCCAGAATCTTTTTTCACAAGAAAAGATAGCATCTAAGAGAGATGCAATAGCATCTCCCTCCACTCGATTATCTATAATTACAGATACCCTGAAAATAAACTTATGCTCGAAAAAAAATGATGGCCTGCCTCAGTTACATGCAATTTTTAGACCACTATGCTGTGTAAAGCAATGCTTTTAAATTAAGAGAAGTGCAGAAGAATAGGTAGATAATACTAATACTCTTTGGCGGAATCCGTGCCGCTCAAAACACTGGATTTAATACTCGGACAGGTCCTCTGCAAGCCACTGTCACGAGCTGCGATTTATGGATTTTTTCTTCCATCAAAGGACACGACGAATCATATAACCCACCGCCAGAATATTTGATGACTGAGGAAGAGGTTTGTTTACGTTCTTGTTTTCATTTGTTTGCTGTTTATTCATAAGATAATCTATTCAATATATTTTTTTTGATTTTCATAAGAAAGCCTTGTCTGAAAATTTTGTTAAATTCCTATTTGTAGCAAGCAGAGATCGCAAAAATTTGCATAAAAACAGAACGATATTTCAGAATGTTGAACTAAATTGTTTGTACCGCAGTAATAGTATGCGGTCATATGATCCCCCCTTGTCTGACCAGGAAATCTTTAGTCGTAAAGGAAACGAGTTGCCGTGATTGACAGGTCGTAGAAACGACAGAAAAATGTTTGTGGTCATCATTTTTGAGTCACGGAAACGATGTTTCGATGTTTCGAGCAGCGGAAACGACGCAAGAGCAATGGAAACGACGACAATTGACATAACTTTCTTGCTACGTTTAGACTCCATGAAGTTTTGAAAATTAAAAGTTTCTGCCCGATCAACCTAAATCAATTATTGAAAGAAGAGCCGCAAAAAGCAAAAAACATGTATTCCTAAGCATTATTTCGAGAAAACGCTCCATCGTTCTACCGTAATTGGAATTTGCAGAAATGCTGAGTAACGAAACGAGCGTTCCCGCCAAATTTCCAGGGAGTATTTTTACAATATTTTAGATCATACATTGCTTTATTGACATTCGTTATATCCGCAGTTGAAGCAATGGGAAGATACGGACCCTCTCGATCGCCAAAGGAATTTCGTGCCGAAAAAATACGACTGTTTACGAAAGGTTCCTGCATACTCGAATTTCATCGAAGAACGATTTGAGCGCTGTCTCGATTTGTATTTATGTCCTCGTCAACGGCGTGTTCGGGTAAATATGTTTACCATTTGTCTTCTTTGGAATATTTATATCGGTGTTTTATTGTAATTTAACGTTATTACTAATAGTTTTTAATGTCAAAAACAAGTAATCGCAAAGTTTTTACGAAAGTTCCTTTTATTCAATTGCCCTCTCAATATTTCATAGCGCAAAAGTTATGAATACTTTTATACACATCGAAGAAACTGTTTAATATGCCACAAAGACATATCTTTCATTAAACGAAATAGATGCATTCGAAGTGAATGTGTTTGGGGGGGGGGGGGTTGCTGGGGTGATTCCTTCGTTAGATGAAATAATCTATGCGAGGTTATACCTCGTTAATATGAAGCATTGCTTTCAGATATGTTGGTATCCTCTTGGAAATTTTTAATATAATTTTCCCACTTCTGCTCCAAAAAATATTGTATTGATATTTTCAGTGTTCTAAATGATTCCTATCATATACTTATGACAAACAATATTATTTAGAAGAGGGGTTGCAGTATCGGCTTTTAGCCGAAAATTTTAGTTTTTCAAAGAACGATTTAGTAACAGGGCTTTTTAATAACTTTAGGCAGGGATTCAGATTGTCGGGAAGTCTTTACATTTCAAGCCAATTTCTTATGCCAACTTCTCTGCGTCCTTTTATTATTGTGATTTTTGTAAATACTCAACTTAAGGTTCTTTTTCTTACAGTTACAAGTTGATCCCGAGGATTTGATTCCGAAGCTTCCAAAACCACGTGACCTGCAGCCATTCCCATCAAGCGTTGCGTTGGTAAGTTGACTAATAAAGTGCAACCAAAGAGTTCTTGGACCTCGCATTTTGTACCTTTCCACAGAACGACCTCGTGTTTTCTATGATGGAAAAATCAAGTTTGAACTGTAATTCTAGACTACTCAAACAAGAAGTTCCTTCCATTTCGGTTTGTTACTTTGCATTTGCTTAGAGACAAAGATTGATGAATAAATGTGTTGTCTTGTTAATTGCAGGTTTATCATGGACATACAGCACCTGTAAACGGCATAACTATCGACCCAACTGGACAGTGGCTTGCGTCGGGTATGGCACAATTTACTTTTGTAACTTTTTGTGCTATCGACTCAGAAATTAATACTTATGTACAGGGGCCGACACTTGGTCAAATATTGAGGGGGGGGCAAGCCTATTGTTCATATAAGATGACGTCACATTTGCCATTGTTTTAGAACAAATGACCATTGTCCTCTAAAGTATTGGGGATGCGGTCGCACCCCTCGCCCCCCAAAGTGTCTGCCACTGCTTTTGTAAAATCTAAGAAAGTTTTAAGGCTTGCTAAACACGAGGTCTCCCCGTGGAGACGGGTATAGTTCTTTACAATCGTGGAGAGATTCCCTTAGGAAAGGTTTTTGTATCTTGAAATTTGTTCTCTGAAAGTGGTAGAGAGCAACAGATTAAGAGATGCCGAGGCAAAGACCTCCAGGGAAAATGATGAAAATCTCAGAAAAACACAAGCTACTGAATAAATGGTCTCAGGGAAGGGGGAGGGGTGTTTTGTAACATAAAAGTTTGGTAATGGATTCATGGAACAGGGAGAAATAGAAGAGCTGGTTTGGGAAATAATCTCTTCTAGAAACATAGCTGCAAATTATTGACAATGAAAGATTCTCAAAATGCAGATAAGAAATTCGGAGCAATGCTATCAAGGGCAAATGAAGGAAACCTTTCTATTTATGCAAGGAAACGCACCTGGAAAAGTTTGAAAATGGTCAATTGTTGCAAAACATGATCTACTCGAAATGCAATAATGTTTATTAAAATGCGAAACATAGCGCCATATCAGTTTTTTGAATACAGCATCGGTTTTAATATTTTGTTTTTGCTCACAAAGGATAGGATTTCAAGGAAAGTTGTCTGTTCCACTTAATGTCTTTTTTTGAAGGTATCTTGTCCTTTACTTGAGATGTGTCTTCGCTTGTAGGTAGTGCAGATAACACTGTCCGCCTATGGGAAGTTGCAACTTGCCGTTGTTTGAAGACCATTAAGTTTGAGGACGGAATCAAATTTATAGAATGGAGCCCAAGTGCATCGTTTTCGCTAATAGCGGTTGCCGTGTAAGTTACCTTAAAAAATTGTCACATTTGGAACTGTAGAAATTGGCAGATCAAAGTGATATTCTAGCATCCTTTTCTTTAATTTCATTCTTGTATATTTCAGATTATAGATTCATTCCTCTGAATTTTATTTTGGCGATGGAGATGTGGGAACCCTTGCACATTTCTAAAAAGAGAAATTTTCTTATTAACAGCACTGTTAAACTCGATTTTGTTTACCTGAGAATGCTTCATTCTTTTTCAATATGATTTATTGTATAAACTTCATTATGCACCTATTTTCAGGGGAAAATCGTTGTTTATATTGAATCCACATCTGGGAGACAAGCTGGTGTCGCAGAACACAGAAAATATATTGTCCGGTTCCGAGAACACTAGTGAAGGTTTGTATAATTGTTGAACCACTCTCCAAAGATTCTATTCATCTCCAAAGATTACGGGGACGTCCACAAGGTATGCACGACCAAATGCCCTGATTTATCGAATTCCCTCCCCCTGCAGAGGTTCGTACTCCTTGCAGCTGACTATCCTCTCCCCATCATTCATTAAGTGTCTAGATGACCATCAGCTACGTTAGGAAAAGTGGTTCTGGGAAATGTCTGGCCAGGTTAAAGCTCGTTTTCTTTTTTAAGTTTCCTACCATTGGCGCAAATTCGCCGTTAATATGAAATAGTTTTATGATTTTATATTATTGTACTACAGATAACTCTTGATAAATTGATTACCGGAGAAGTCAAACCCCCGCTATCTTGAACTTCACACTATGTTACGATCTTTGTTATCTCTATAAGTTGAAACTTGATAAGTCGAATAAAAGTTCTGTTTTCCCTAGGAGTTCGGCTTTATTACAGTTCTACGGTTGCATGTAATTACACGCTGTTTATCATCCATTGATATTTTCTAGATAATGAGAAAGTAACTTGGGCAGTTCCTCCACTACAAAGGAGAAACCAAGGTGTGAGAATCCAAATTTCACACGAAAAGGTAAGGAGTCTTCTCATTCAAATTTAGAGAGCGATTGCAGCAGAAAAGATCACTTTAGCAATTCGATTGAAGTTAATCATTATAGGAATCAAGCGAGAAATAACCTTACTTCCATGCCAGAAGGCAACGGTTTATCCAACCAGCCTAAAGCTCTAGCACCAATATCGAGCAGATCATGTGAACTCATTGCCCTCCATCTTATAGTTCTTCTAAGTTCAAAACATTGTTCTTCGTTAAAATGTTTATCTTTAAAGAATGTTTTTGAAGATTTCGGGGCTCAGCATTCGTTTCTGGTAGAGATAGGATCATTCATCTTTGAGAGTCGAGAAGAATATCTTCCTCATTTTCAAGAACGTAGATATTGATGAAGCTTCTTGAACTGTAACTTTGTAGGAAAATTCAATTCTAAGCTTTAATTTTTGTTTCAGGTCATAGAGCAAGGCGCCTGGCACAAAAAGGGTGATTACTTTGCATTGGTACTGGCTGATGGTGGCTCACAGTCAGTCGTCATTCATCAAATAACCAAGCGAAAAAGCCAGGTATGAAGGATATCATTTATCAAATTTTTATTATCAATCGACATAATAAGGAAAGAGGAAGAACTTGTCCCTCCTTTGGCATTTTAAGTCTAAGTAGTCAAAATTCAAGAAGAAATACCCCCACACAGAGGCTATACCCACAGAGAGGCCATACCCACAGAGAGGCCATAACAATTTGCTAAAGGTTCATGAACTCACCCCCGGCACAAACTCTGAGATTTCACCTGTAAAGAACAAGAAAGAAACCCTAACGGATCGTATCAAATGGCTAGCGCCCTCTACAATCTACATCTGCAATACTTGTTATGGTTAACTATAAAACTCTAGTATTAGTCCAGGAGAAGATGTTTCTATTTTTACATTGAAAAACCAAGCATTGAAGACGAAAATCAGTGTAAGAAAGAGGTTGAGAATTTCAAAATAACATTGGCATTCTGCACTCAGCATTCTGTCAAAGGGAGAAAAATATTTTGACTAAATATTTCATGCACCGATTCAGCTTTTTCTTTGGTTTAGAAATTAAGTGGAACTTATTAAACATTTTTATAGAATTCAGAATCTTGAAGAAGATGTGGTATATAGGTTGCAAGTATTTAACACGCCTAGGGAACTTATCCTGCCAGCTGTGTGAAATTCCGTATAGAAATTGTCATTCTTTTCTTTTTAATCTGCTTTTAGTGAACTTCTAGATATATCCTGGGGTCAGTCACTTGCCTAGAAGACAGGTCTTAAGGGCCATGCTCTGCCTTATCCCTATCTTCCTCTAACTTCATGTTATTCTGTAACTTGACAATACGTAATCACGTGGCTTGTTTATGTCATGTTAATAGTCTTCCCTTCAATATAACCGTGTATAGAAAACCCTGATAGTTTATAACAGTCTTTAATTGTTTAACAGACATGAAGAAACTCTTAAAACCCACGTAATCTTGACTGGACGTTGACATGCTGCACGGTGGCTATTTCACCGAGTTGCTAGGGATCTTCTTTACTGTACCAGGATCGTCTCCATTCTCACTTCCTTGCTTAACATCCGTCCTCTGTTCACTCGACAGTATATAGTAACAGGAATCTGCACTTAGCGGCGGGTATCACCACCTAGTAAGCTATGCTCTTACAAAATTATTGATTTATTTTGATACAGATGCCATTCAAAAAACCAGGAGGTCTTGTCCAATGTGTCCAGTTTCATCCAATCAAGCCGTTCCTTTACGTAGCAGTGAGTACAAGCCCTTGTTATTGGTCTCTCTTGTTTTTTTCATGAATTAAGGATACAACAAAATACGAGGCCTTATTTACACTGGATCCATTCCATATAATACCGATGAGGTCACGAAATTTGATTTTGCCCATTTTGAATTTATACCTGAAAGAGCATATTATGGAGTTCCTCTCCATTTGAAAAAAATGCTAAACCTAATCAAAGTTGGCTGAGATTTTGCCAGATAGGCACGGGTTACTTTTGGTTTTAATATTCTATTTCCGAGACAAGAGAAATTCCTAGTAAAGATCGGGTCTTAAACTGGTAACATCTCATCTAAATTGTAACAGATTTAACGTTTTTTGTACACAACTGGGTTAACAGGTTTTATATTATGGTATAGAACAAACTCGATTTTTATTGAGTTATCACTTAGCGACTTCTTTTAGTTTTTCGAAGCAAACTGCGATTTAATAAATCTTTAACCCTCAAGGGAGATCTTCTTGGTTCGCCATATACAACATTGGAGTGTATCAGGGCTTTGTTTATTGTTTTGCTGTGGTTCGTTGATGCACTTTGTAAACTAGATAACGAGCCTTGATGAGCCCGATGTTTTCACTCTAATCTAGGACACCTATACCATTGTTAGTTGTAACTGTAAGCTTGACGCTGTTGTTGGTATTTTTGTCTCTATAATCGTAGATTTGAAATAACTTTATTCATAACCAAGCGAGAGGTAAACAAGCCATTTAAGATCAAATAATTTTTTCCAATTCCAAGGCAATTAAAGGTGTTACATTGGGTTTGAAGATGTTAAATACAGTTGTCTTTTTTTTACTTTTGTTTGCTCTTTTTACAGACGCAAAGCTTTATACGTATCTATCACCTTCAAAAGCAAGAGTTGATAAAAAAACTTGCTTCTGGTGTCAAATGGATCTCCAGTATGGATGTCCACCCGCAAGGTATAAAGGCATTTTGCATTTCAAGATATTCGTCTCCATTGCTTGGTGATCTTTATCTTTAACTTTGGCAGTATTTGTGTATGTGAATGAGTTTCTTTTCAATTTGCCTGCCTTTCTAACTTCACAGTTTTCTTATTTCTCTGCAAAATTGTTTTTTGTTCTATGTAAGCTTTCTATATCACTGTATCACGACAATTTTTTCTTACTTTTACCCTATACAATCTTTTAGCTTCTAGACAGCTCATGCTTTTAACTGATTTGGTTGCATGTCTTCCTTAACTGTCTGATTTTACTACTCTCATCCAATATGTCATAGATTTAGTTCCCACCCCGTTGCCATGCTTTGAGTTCGTTTATGAATTTTCCTATCAGAGTTAAACACCAATGTCAATCTTGTAGGCGACAACTTAATAATTGGAAGTTATGACAAAAGACTATGTTGGTTTGATATTGATTTGTCTGCAAAGCCTTACAAAACGCTAAGGTAAGTTTTAATTTTGTTTTTTATTCTTCAGTCATTACTCTTGAATTTTGTCTAAAAAGTTGGGACTATAAGTTCCTCCTTGCAGTTCTCAGTAAATCTTGTACATTACACTCTTGTAAAGAGCAAGAATTGTCTCTTATTTTTAGGCACCACAAGAAAGCTGTGCGACAAGTCAAATACCACCAACGATACCCATTGTTTGCATCAGCTAGTGATGATGGATCCGTGATTATCTGTCACGGAAAAGTCTTCAGGTTATATTCATGTTTAATGTCTTCTCTATTTTCTTTTCCCTGTTTACCTTGATGCTGTAAGTATTCAAAATCTGTCATCTGCGGTTCATGTAACCTTTGATTTTTGACCTTCGATCAGCAAGTAAAATGTCAAAGGTTATTCTCTCATTCCCGACCTACGATCTTTGATCTTCAATTCATGCTGTTCTATAGTGCTGATGTTTTGCCATTGAAAGAGCAATTGATAACAGCACTTACATCTGTGTTAATGCTACACAACTTTCGCCTGTCAATGTTCTATAGAGGAGTAACATAACGTTCTTAAGATGATTCACTTCCGAACTACAGTCAAAACACTTGTTGTGCAATTGATAGAATTATAGTTCAGTTACGTTGTAGGCCTCTATTTTGTTTTTCTAATTATTTCAGATATAGATAAGATTAGGAACCAGATACTAATGTTTCTTAAGATTGAAGTTTCTTATCTCATTTTTCAGTGACTACATGCAAAATCCTCTCATAGTCCCAGTGAAGGTCATTCGGTGTCATACGCCTAATGGAGATATCGGTATGTAATGCTATATCTTTTATTCTGTTGTCTATTTATGAAAACAACGCTAGCATCCATGGCTTTAGGAGATCTTGAAGTCATCGTTTTGAAGGCTTGCATTGCAGTTAGGGAGTACTAGTATCGCCTCACTGCTAATGTTGAAACTGGTAAAAAATAGCTCGATTTTTTATTTTTTCGTGGGAAATTACAAAGCGATATTTTCTTTATTGATCGATAGACGTTTGAGATGGTTGTTTTGGTCAATTGGGTAGATGGGTAGAAACCATATATAAAATGTATTCCTACAAGAGATGTCAACTCATCAAGCCTTAATTTAGTTTATTGTAAGGTTTTTAATTTATGTATAAGATAAGAAACCAAAAGATAATTTAAGTTAATATTTTAAAAACATACTTTAATATCCGATATTATGGTATGTTTTTCTTCACAAGTAAATGACAGACAAGCAAAATTGCTTTTTATGAAACGTTTCCTCCAGAATATGGTCGACTGAATACCTCCGGCAACTGCTTGATCACATGGTTGGTTTTCGCACTTGTGAAATTTCTGTTATTTTAATCCAAAATTAAAATGTCTTCCATAATTTTCTTTAAGGTGTTACAGACTGCGTATTCCATCCCTCGCAGCCATGGATTTTTACAGCCGGTGCTGATAACACTATAAAACTTTGTACTTGAAGGTTGCATGTATGTATGGTTTATAATTATTTTAATCACGGGAGGTGAATATTTTTCATATTTTTGGAAGAAAATCGACCTTTCAGACAAGCAGAATATATATACAGAGATATCGAGTTGAGTTGCTTTCCTTCTCAAAAAGACATTTACTGTAGCAATATTTTTGAAGTAAAGCAAAATTTAGTTAAAAAACAAATAATTTAGGTAAACAGTGGCCTGATGATAAGCGTGAACCCTGGAGTAGCACCTTAAAACAATCCTGTTCTATACACAAAATAGAGTGTACAGCTTTACCTGTGCGGTATCGGGCAATTTATGACAGACCGGTAAACAGTAATTTTCATTACAATTTCAGCGAAAAGATATCGAGTCCTCGTCAAGAAAATATTTACTGTAGCTATCAGGGGCGGACAATTGGTCAAATATTGGGGGGGGGCAAGCCTATTGTTTTAATAAGATGACGTCACATTTCCCATTGTTTTCGAACAAAATACCATTGTCCTCTAAAGTATTGGGGGGCCGTCGCCCCCCCCCCTCGCCCCCCCAAGTGTCCGCCACTGGTAGCTATGTTTGTGAAGTTAAGCAAAATTTAGTTAAAAAACAATTTTGATATGCTCCATATTCATGTATAATTAAATCTACTTCTAAGGCGAGTTATAATAGAAGGAAGGTTTTGTCCTATAAGGGCGCTGCCCAATTTAGTCACGGCAGCTTATTGGTCGAGTCGATCTTCAGACTGCATCCTCAAAGCCCACGAACATTCTATGAGCCATGCGACAAAAAAATTACCAAAACTCGTTTTACATTGCATATGTAAAGATATACTTTGTTTTCGAAAGAATATACTGGATAAATCGATTTTCAAAACAGAATTGAGTGTTGTCACAAAACGAAGAAAAATCAGTCTGTGTTCAAAATAGTATTTCTTATAATTATGGATTTCCTTACAGTTCTGAGAGCTCTCAAGATTTTGCGAAATTGCGCTGTAATAAAGGTTTTTTCATTCAGTGATTTTTCATATGATTCACTGTGAGCCGCCCTGTTGTAAACAGTTAATGCTCCCATAGAAGTTTATTTTCGTCTACAAAGTCGCGCTTCCCCAGGAGAACAGTTCCAATATCAAATAAATATGAGGCAAAAGTATTTTTGTTTATATGACAGCAAGATTGCAAAAGAACATACAATTTACTACAAAAACAAATTAGAATATTTTGAATGTTCTTAGCAGCGTCTGTGGTACCAACATGCTAGACGAAATAAGACTGGGAAAGTGGAACTGTAATTACAAAGCAAAAATATCTGTGAGCGGGAACTTCAGTAAACATTCACAGGAATATTAATACTTGTGCGAACAGACAGATGGAGTATGTTAATTGTTGATAAATGTAGGAAGAAAATAACTTTGGAAAGCGCCAGTCAATAAGAGCTTTCTGTGAGAGCTTTGTGAAACTTGTTTTACCTAACATTTTCTATAGAATAAATTATAGTGTGACCAAACAATTTTAAGATTTAAATCTTTACCTTGGAAGGAAAGCTGCTAAGCCTTCAGCCTGAATAGACTCGGTCTCAGAGTCAATTTAAGTCTTCTGCAGGGCACGAGGCTAACAAAATGGCGGACAGATGCAATCTCCCACGGGGTAAAATCAAACTTGCCTATTGCGCCTCGTAAAGTTTTGTTAGTGATTTAATGTTGTTAGAATTCAAAATTTTAATAAAATACGTTCAGGAAGGTATACATTTAATAATTAAGTCATGGATAATAAAGATCCTATCACACCTGGTATACTCAAGCAGATGATGGAAATACAAGATCGGGCCTATCGCTCTTCGCTCCAGTTATTTATGAACGACGTCAAATCAGAAATTAAAGACCTGAGGAAAGATCTTAATGATGTTGTCAAATCAATTTCATTTCTGAGCAATGATAACGATTCAATAAAAGTTGAGACGAAAGCAAATGCGGCTGCAGTAACGAACTTAGCACAAAATGTAGATCGATTTGAGCATTATGTGAATGAAGGTTTTGAGGACATCGCTGACTACACTGAATATCTGGAAAATCAGCCCAGAAGAAATAACCTGAAAATCCTTGGCGTCCCCGAGAGTCCTGGTGAAAAATCCTGGGATGAAACTGAAAAGAAAGTCAAGGCTTTTGGTAAAAATCTGAGCTTGGTGTCTCTGATGATTTTGAAATAGAAAGGGCACACCGTGTCGGTCGTTTTCAAAAGAATGAGAAAGGTCATAGATGGATTAATGACACCAACCAGAAGCCTAAACCAAGGCCCATTGTTGCAAAGCTGTGATCTTGGAAAACAAAAGAAATGATTGTGAAGAAGGCACGTCAAGTGAAACCAAAGTGAATCATGTTCTTCAATGATTTGTCACAAAAACTTTCAAGGACTAAAAGTAAAACTTCAAGGCCTGTCATTCAATTAAAGTTGTGTTTCTTTCAGTTTAGTTCATTTGAATGTAATTATTGGTTAGAACTCCAAAATATCCATGTGGCATCTGCCACAAAAACGTGAACAAAAGTGGCATTCTCTGTAAGGCTTGCAAATTTTGGCACCATATGAAATGCAATAACATTTCTCTTTCAGAATATGAAGCTCTTACGAAAGAACCTGGTGGTCCATGGTTCTGTATCAATTGCACAATAGAATATCATGCATCTGCTTTTCCTTTTGGCTTAATTAAAAATGAAACATTATCAAATCTTTTTGATTTGACAAACCTTCTGTTGTTGACGCATTACCGTCATTTGAAATCACCTCTCATTTTACTAACTTGCCTAACCTGAAAGACTATGATATTGATGAACACTTACTATCTAATATTGACTCTAGTTATCATACTATTCAAGATTTATCTACCACTGATACTTCTCACAATGATCTTTCCTTCCTTCATATAAGAAGCCTTTCCTGTCATTTTGATGAGCTTCAGACTCTGCTATCCAACTTCAATATTGGCTTCGATGTTGTTGCTGTTTCTGAAACCTGGGATTCATTTGAAAGGCTTTTGAGCACTAACGTTGACATCCCCGGTTACACGTTTCTCTCTTCTAAATCTCAAAGTCAAAATGGTGGTGTTGGTCTTTATATTAAAACCTGTTTGGGCCCTGTTCCAAGGCCTGACTTGGATAATGACAGTGAGGACTATGAGACAGTATGGGCTGAAATTGAAACTTCCAAGGAAAGCAATATTCTGATCTGTTGTGCATATCGCCACCCTAGTACTGAAATTGAAAATTTCACGGACTATATTCAAAAGACTTTATCTTGCCCCTCTGTTGCAAATAAGCAGATCTTCATCTTAGGTGATTTCAACATCAACTTACTAAATTATGACTCCCATTCTCCTACAAAGGACTTTGTAACTCTTCTTCTTTCTCAACACTTCCTTCCATTTATAATCCATCCAACACGGGTATCTGACCATTCTTCTAACATTATTGATAATATTTTTTCCAATGTTTGCAATTTTAACACCAGAAGTGGTAATATCCTTACTCAAATAGCAGATCATTTTCCTCAGTTTTTGATCGTTCAAAAAGCAGGTATCACCAACAAAACTTTGTCATACTATAAGCATGATTACTCAAAATTTGATGAAGAACGGTTTTATACAGATTTTAACAGCCTTAACCTTGAGTACTTAAATGACAGTCAGACTGATGTCAATGCAAAATTTAATAGATTTCTTACTACTCTTGATGAAATTGTCAGGAATCATGCTCCATTAAAAAAACTAACTAAAAGAGATTTGAAATTAAGAAATAAGCCATGGATAAACAGCAGAATCCAAAAAATGATGCGCCTGAGGGCAATATCCTCAAAAAGCTAAGGAAAAAACCTGATGCTTCCCAAAGCCTTCTATACAAAAAGTTTAGAAACAGAATTGCCATAGAGCTTAAAAAAAGCAAAGCCAATTATTTTCACAATTATTTTAATGAAAACAGCAAAAACATGAAGCTTTTGTGGACTGGCATTTAGTCAATCATTAGTGTTAAAAATTATCGAGTAAATGTCATAAACAAGCTCAAAAATGCAAATGGAAATCTAACAACAGATTCTGCAAAAATTGCTACTATTTTCAACAATTTTTTTGTCAATGTAGCAGATGGTGTCACAAAAAGAATACCTAGGTCACCAAAATCCCCCTTAGATTATCTTGATAATGAAAATCCCAGCTCATTTTTTATAACCCCTTCAGCCCCTTATGAAATATCACATATAATTGGTGCGTTAAAAACTGGCAAATCCTTAAGCCACAATATTATACCCATAAAGTTACTAAAAATTCTGTCTCCACATATTTCTTCTCCTCTGTCCCATATTATTAATGAATCATTCCAATCTGGTATTTTTCCTGAAAAAATGCAGCATGCAAAAGTCATACGTTTATTCAAAAAAGGCTGTCCTGTAACAGTTTCTAACTACAGACCAATATCTCTCTTGTCAGTTTTCAGTAAAATTTTAGAGAAACTTATGTACAAGCGCTTATACAATTTCTTAGAAGTTCATGAAATCTTGTTCAACCTTCAGTTTGGTTTTCGTGCTTCTCATTCAACAAATCATGCCTTGATTAGTCTAACAGAATATATTAAAAATTCCCTAGACAATAAACACTTTGGATGTGGAATCTTTATTGACCTACAAAAAGCTTTTGATACAGTCAATCACCAGATTCTCCTCAATAAACTTGAACATTATGGTGTACGAGGTACTGCTTTGGCATGGTTTAGCTCTTATCTTAGCAATAGAAGTCAGTATGTATCTGTAAATGGCCAGAACTCTAGTCATCTTAATGTTACTTGTGGTGTTCCCCAGGGCTCTGTCCTTGGTCCACTTCTTTTTCTCATCTACATTAATGACCTTCCAAACTCCTCAAACAAGCTATCTTTCTATCTTTTTGCTGATGACACAAACATATACTTTGAATCTGACAATCTTAGTAAACTAGAGAAAGTAGTAAACAAAGAACTTAAGAATGTTAAAAAATGGCTTGATGCTAATAAACTTGCATTAAATATAGACAAAACAAGCTTTGTCATCTTCCATTCTCCTCAAAATTCTTTAGATAAAACTGTCAACATTAAGATTGGTAAGCAGCATGTTAATCAGGCTAAATATGTTAAGTTTCTTGGTCTCCTTTTGGACGAAAACCTCAACTGGAAATATCACTTGAACGAACTTTCAAAGAAGTTAGCAAGAACTAGTGGTATATTCTTCAAAATAAGGCATCTTCTGCCTACTAGTGCCCTAGTTTCTTTGTATTACTCTTTATTTGCCTCTTTTCTTCAGTATGGAATCATTGTCTGTCGTCTTACCTATGACATCCACATCAAACCGATTTACCTTCTACAAAAGAGAATTGTTAGGGCTATTGCTTTCAAGAATTTTACATCACCATCTACACCTATTTTCTCTGAATTGAAAATTCTAAAGTTAAATGATTTATTTCACTTCAAGCTACTTATCTTTGTGTATGAATCTGTTCACCTGATTTCTCCTACCTTCTTCCATAATTTTTTTGAAACTTTGTCTACCGTTCATCAATATGATACAAGGCAGGCTCGCAAAGGTGATATTTTTATGACGCGCAAGAATACTTTGCAATATGGCTTACGATCTATTAAATATGCAGGCGCTAAATCCTGGAACGACATTCCATCCAATATTAAACAATCTACTTCAGTAGTGATTTTCCGTCGTGATCTGAAATTGCATCTGTTCTCAACTAAGTACCAATTCTGAATACCTTGATAAGATAATTCTTCCTTACATTGATCAATCGAATCACTAGAAGATTTCATAAATTGAATGATAAGTTTTTAGCTTAGGGGGTGCTCTCTCCTCGATTAGTCTACCTACTGAGAGAGCTCCTCCTTAAGAAATTCCTCTCCATGCGAAATTCTATGTACTCTTATTGTAAAATTTTGTAATTTTTTGTCATCTGTTTTAATTTGTTATTCTAGTTAATTGTATGTATTTTAGAAAGATTTTTGTATGTAGTGGAATTTTAAAATCAAAACTGAACTGAACTGAACTGAATTTCGGAATCTCTTGTAAATCTAAACGATGCATAATTTGTTTGCTTTTCATTCAACCGTCTGTCTTGCTCGCCATTATATATTTATTTTGACCGATCAGCTTTGCTAGAAGATTTCTTGTAGCAACACGACACTCAGAATCTTTTTAATGCCAACAGGTACAAAATTTTGAAATGTGCAAATTCTACGTTCTTTGACCATTTCTTTGCCTTATTTTTCGTTGCTTCGCCTCATTTGCCTTGCTTAGTTTGAGGCCGATGGAATAAATAATCTTTACAAGCTGCTCATTTTCATCGCCAATTGTTTAATGGGATTAAAAATCATGCATAGATATGTTACAAACGAATGGGGGGGGGGGTGTTAAAAATTCCCAAAGATATGTACCGAATTCCAAGAAAAATGTTACGACTTCCAAGAAAGGTGTAGCATATTCCAAGAAATGTTTAACGAATTCCAAGTGAAATGTTGCGAAATCCAAGAAAGATGTGGCAAATTCGAAAAACTGTCTACCAGATACCAAGAATAAACAGAACTTTGAACGATCTTATCGTATTTCAGTTATTCTGTTAATTCAGTTTCTAATTAATCGTAACTGCTTCTTATTTGTTTTATTTAATCTTTAAATATCTAAAAAAGTACATTCATTTTCAACAAATCATCGAGTCACCACCAATATCTAGACAACATTTGATGTTTATATCCCCACAATTAATGCTTGAACACCAACCGTTGTTATCATTACATGAACAGCGATCGACTGTGCAATAATTATGCAGTGCCAGCACATGGGTCTCATGTCGGTTTGCGATTGTCCTGTTTTTAAAACACGTGTCAAAGAGACCAGTCTGGCACTTCAAATCGCTTGTTATTCTCTGCCATGTTCCACCATAATCTTCATCATCGCAGTAAAAACACTTCATCTTGATTGTCATGTAAGGCTCTGGAAGAATAGAAAATTGTGAATGTATTCACCCTAATACCCCTCTTATAGGCGCACCTCATTTAAAGGTGCATGCGCTTATATCCGGATATAGGCGCAGCGCAGTGAGCTTAAAAGTGGACCTTAATCTTACGGTTTCGCGAGAAAGATGAAAAAACAGAAAACAGCAATGACGTTTGAAGCTACTTTTCTTGCATTATCACTTTCTTTAAATTGTGCTTTGAGTACAAATTGGCATGATGACGAAGACAACCTTGATGAAGAACAGCTGAATAAGAAACTAATGATCATTAATAATGATTCTGATTCTGATGAAGTATTTATTGAATAAATGTTGAAATATCCAGTTTCTTTGAAACATTACCCATGCAATTTTTGTTGTTTTAAACTTTCTTTTCAGCGCATTTGAAATCTTGGTTTACTATTTATAAGCGCACGCGCTATAAGGTTGGGTACATTTTATGGTGTGCAAATTACAGGATATTATTGCATACACGGGGGATGCTTTTGATGTGTAGAACAGGACGGTTCTAAGTTGCTACATCGAGTTTCACGCTGCAAAACTAACGACGTCCCGTTTATGCTACGATAAACGTTTTCTGGATGAAAACATAATTTTTCGATTTTTTCACATTCAAGTAGCCGAACTTTCAAGGCACACAATGATACCAAATTTGAAACAAACAGAAATTTTGAAAATGGAAAAAATCCCATGTAAACAAAGGTTTCCATAATTTCTTTATCAGAACTTTTAAATCTGTTGACCTGTTAAGCCGAATATCGTTGCTTTGCAGTTGTGGTCGCATGTCTCATTTACAATATCGCATGGCACATCCATGTATCCAATTTAAACAGGCTTATTGATCTTAAAGCTTCAAGTGACTTGACCCGGAATACACTCTGTACCTTGCAAGTGCGATCAGTAAAATCCCGTTTTCTCCGGACTTACAATCCCTCTACATGCTGGCACGAAAAAGTTATTTTGTACCCAAGAAACCAATCGAATGGCTCAAAACTTTGCACGCGGCAAGAACAGATTTCGGGTAAGCAAAGAATGTCTGAAAATTTTTATATTTGCTCTGGTCCGTCTTTTATAGCCAAATGCAGCTATGAGAGAGAAGAAAGTTTTTTTGCCAATTTTTGACAGGGTATAGTTTCAAAGGGGGTGGAATTTGATAAATCTGAGACACAGTTTGGTAGCTAAGGATCTGCGCTTTTTGCTGATGTAAGTCAGATTTTGGTACCTCAAAGGCAAGGGTATAAAAAAGCTTTTGAAGGTGGTACACTCATTTAAGCAATAAATTTGCCTGGAAAGTATCTTTTACAATCTTTTGCCAATTATTTTGATATGGTTAGAATCACCATATTCTTGCGCATCGAATGATGTATAGTTTAATCTGATTCCGTTAATAGTTTTGCTTTTAGGGAGAGAAAACCAAGTATCGTGTCAGAAAGGTTTACTATAACCTTAAGTAGCGTGAAACTTTGAGTAGCAACTAAAATCGTTCTATCTCATACACAAAAGCGTGCATAGGCGTAAACTTAAGGGGGCTCTGGGGCTTCAGCCCCTCCTGACGAAAACCGAGGGGGGCTGAGACCCCCTGGAAAATAAGGAAGTGCTTTACCAACTTTGAGATTAATTTGTTATATTATTGGTTTCACGCATAAGATTTGTTGCGTTAGATATTTTCGTTTACAGCAAAGTAAAGGATGAAATTATTGTGAACATA
The DNA here is from genome assembly GCF_013076305.1 of Rhopilema esculentum. Next base: position 6,449,002 of record NW_027019809.1, on the reverse strand, counting down.
AGGTCAGATTGTGTTTTTCTTCTTCCTCGATAATGGAAAATGCACGGAAAAATCACCTTTAAACCTTTAGCTAATCAACTTTTTATCCTGTGACATCAGCAGCTGCCATTAGGAATTGTCATTAATTTTTTGAGCCCCCTCTGAAAAAAATGCAAGTCTACGCCTATGAAAGCGTGTACAGCTCTGCCTCTACGACACCGAGCATTTTATGACAGACCTGTTAGCAATTTATATTACACGGGGGTTCGATGATTATACTGGTCTTTTTGAGGTGGGACGGTATCGGTAAGTGGTAGTGATGTAAGTTGTGGCGATTAATGTGTTCAGCTCGTTTAAGGAGGCAGAAGGGGGACGTCAGTAACCAATGGCAGTAAATAGGTCGTTTGCTTGGTCCCAGAGTTACATTGTCCCAGACTGTCGCCATTTCCTCGTTGTTTTCGAGATGGTTTGAAATAGTCAGGTTTTTGTCCATTTTCACCCCTAGTTGCTCATGTTAAATTGACTTTCTTGCCTGTATTAGCTTAACATCAATGGGGGTTTAGACGCTGAGCTTCTATGAATTTTTTTAAATTTTCTTGAAGCCACTTCAACAAAATTTGTAAATATACGTGTTAATGCCTCCAAAGAAACAACTTGAACAAAAATATTAAAAGAACTGGGTATTGGCTTTTATCATCTTTCGGCGCTTTTGTCTTTCATGACTATAGCTTCTGAGATGGATAAGGAAATTTTGGCTCAACCCCGTTTTGGCTCAACTCAACTTATTATCAGATCATTCATGTAGATAAGTTCTCAGATCTGGCCCGCCAAAAGCCATGACGGGCCCTTTGCTAGCTTATGCACAACCGGCCTATTTTTTATAAGCTGTGAATCAACACCGAAGATCCTACACTTGTCTGCCATTCGGCTTGCAAACGAGATTCAAAGAAACTCGATGCTCAAAAAACTAAACCAAGACTTTTCTTTGTATTTACAGTTCTTTATCACGCACACTAACGACCTTCTCTTGTCAAACTATATCTTTAACATTTATATTTGGTAGTTCCAACTCTGAGGTTATTAAACACTCACCCATTGGGACCGTCTCAGATATTGTCATATAAGAATCATAATTACATCTATACACGGAAGTTTGGATCACCAAAGTGTGGTAAACTTTTTAAGAACGTAAACCCATTCGTTGAATTTTGATTTAATTTTTATGGAAACCAACCTTAAATATCGATATGTAGTTTATATGAATGTATTAATAAAGTGAAAGGATTTGATACAGTGTTATCAAGATCTCTACTGTGAATTTGCAAGAAACTAGCACTTCAGAACGTTTAGGACATCACCATTGACACCTACCCCCTCCCCTCCCCCCCCCCTTTGAGAGATGTCCTAAACGTGGATGGAATACGAGAGATGGAATGAGCAGGTTTGTGTGCCTGTCTGCGTGTCAGCAGGGCTTCAGTGAGGTTTTTGTGCCACGAAGATCTTTTCAGGCTTAAAGAGCGAACAAGAGTAAAAAGGAAGGGAGCGAGACTGGGGTCGCAAAGGAACTGTGGAATTCTAGTGCACCTACCTTCTCCGCGCTGCTCCTTGACGACCAATGATGACGCAGTACTGGGGACAAAGCCATCTCTAGTCAAAGTGATATCGAACAACCCTTTGGCTACACCTTCATAAAGCATCACTAACATCCCTAAGAAAAGAAAAACCGGTTACTTTCTAGTTATAATCTCAGGTAATCTAGTTATAATCTAAAGTAATCTAGGTATAATCTAAAGTAATCTAGGTATAATCTCAGGTAATCATGGTTAGATGCTGGCTGTAGCCCTGCACAGTATACAGAGTTATGTAACTGCATCTATTTTGGAACAGAGTTGTATATGGCCGCATACTCTGGGTACCAAAGTCTCAGAGGGTCAAATGATTAAGGATAGGCAAAAGGGTCAAATGACTCAATAAGGGAAAAGGGTCAAATGAATAGGGAAAAGGGAAATCTTGTTTAGTTGTACTTCGACATTTCAATCAGTATGACATAGTCAAAAGGACATAATCAGTAGGAAATAATTAGTAGGACATAATCAGTTAAAGACGTTTCGACTCTAGCTAGAGTCATCTTCAGTGAAGTATATACAAAAGCACACAGTTTTACGTGAGTTGGAAAGGAGTACACAATAGGGATCATAAATCATGTGTCCTAACAGTGCGCGGGAGAAGCAATCGGGTCGTAAAAGAAGAGATAAACAATTTAGGGGGAAAAGAAGGGAGAACAGAAGAATGAAAGCAGGAGAAAGAAAGTCAGAATAAAGTTATGAGAAAGGATGACGCTGGGAATAAAGTGAAGGTCTATTCCTGTGTATGAGAATGCTTTCATAGGTGAGTAAGTCAAGGAGTTATCTGTTCTCGAGGAATGGAAGCTGCACGTTCAGTTTTATTATCAGGCTGCCAATAGAACTATTTACAAAGGCACCAATGATGAAATATGTTTTCTGGGGAAAACTGCTTATATATTCTACCATTAATAAAGATTCGACGTAGTTTCGATGCCTTATTTGATAGAACAGACGAAAAGAATTAAAATTAAAAGAAGACAGGTTTAAGACAATAAGTTATTCTAAGCGAAAACAAAGTAAATAATAGAAGTGGCTCCGCAAGGTTCTGTTTTTGGTCCCTTTCTTTTCAATGACAAATTGCTTATCCTAAAACGAATTGTGTAACTGTGCAGGTGATAGTACAATTTGAATTGAAGGTATTTATAAGAAAGATAAATCTGCTAAACCGGAACTGGAAATGAAAACCACTAATTGGCACATTTTATTGATTCCTACAGTTTTGTGAGAAGAACTTGCCAAAACAGTTATTCAGCCATGTCCTTTAGACTTCAAAACATAACTCAACGAAGCAACTAAAGCAAAAGCATAACGCTAACTGCAGAGTGGACAGGGTGTCAAAACACTTTTTCGGGATTCTTCAGAAAATGATGACGTTTGAATTCATTTGACACATACCGGACAGGGTGTCAAAACACTCCGCCCACCTTTCTTCGGGATTCTTCAAAAAATGATGAAATTTGAATTCATTTGACGCATACCATTTGAAAGACCATTCTATCTTCATTCCAACGATATCAAGTTGTGGCACTTTCATTAAATCACATATTACTTAATGGACCTTTTAGCTATTCCACAAAGGAGGTTTCATACAATGACTCGATCGAGTTGCGTTAAAGTTTTTAGAGCATTTTGTCATCTTATCATGGTTGAAAAGTTTCAATTGTGGTTTGGCTCTATTTTTCTTGGTAGCTTAACTCTTACCCTTTTATTGCCTTTTAAGCACGAAAACGATAGTATTCTCCCTAACAATGACTTGGAAGGATCATCTTTTCTCCTAAAGAGGCGCTGGTCTCCAGGGTTTCCAATGTTACGTTCTCGTTACGTTGCGCATCTGCGGTGCCGAGATTTTTGTAAAATCAAGGGTTGGTAGCTCTTTTTACGTTTTTTTTGTCAATGAAGGGATTGTTGGCGCACAAAAATAAAGGGACGACTGGAACAAGAACTCGTCTTACCAAAGATGACTGTCAACCAGCAAGGAACTATGATGAGGAACGGTAACAGCAACAACAACGGGAAGTCTCTGTATTCACTGTACCGAATCATTCAGATCATCTTACCAGAGTCTGACTGGATTTTCGGAATTCCTTTTTGGATCTCTGGATTTTTGAAAAATGTTAGTGGATTTTTGGGGGATTTTTGACAAGTTGTACGAGGATTTTTGTAGTGATACACCCCTCGGCGGACAGCTGGCGACTCTACTCACTATAAGTAAACGTTTCGTCGTGGCAAGGACTCGAACCTCGGACCTTTTAGCTGTAGTTCACGACCCTAACTACCAAGCCTTTCTAGTTAAAGAAAGAAAAGAAAGTCCCTTGATTTTTATCCACAAATCTTGGACGATAGCTCCTTCATAATTTAACTGCCTAATAATTTATCCGTTCGTATATATTCTAATGGTAAGAGAAATATTTACACTTCTAATAGCATAAATCAGAGAATAAGGAAATTTCACAAGCTTATTTTTAAACTTGGCTATTTACAAAAAATTGAAAAATATTGAATTTTTCAAGCATAACATGTTTAGTATCTGAAACAATTCCTTGAATTCTGGTTGCCCTCTAGCTTCTTAAAGATAGACCTCCTTGAAATCTACAAGAAATTCTATTGCAGTTTTTAATTGCATTTTGTCTTAAACACCAGGTATATTGCAACTGATTCATTGGAATAAATTTTCATCTGTCCAGAGTAACTGTTAATCAATGCAATACGATTTCAGTGAACCGAAAATTTTGGTTTATCTGAATTGGATTGCTGGTAGTCTGAATTGCTTAAGCTTTTCAAGCTCTTGGGAAAATTTATTAACACTGAAGCCGATCTCTGCATTGATGCAGATTTCTGAAATACTTATGGTTTAAACCATTATATGCTTGTGATGTTCCATACATTACAATTAGACAGGCATATTAATGAAGACGGCAATAATTTCAATTACATACCAGCTAAAGTGAAGAAGATTATGCACTTATGGTAACTTTTGTCGACAGAACCACATAGTGAAGGCATTAGGCTTCATACAGTCGCTGTTGTTCTATTTGGTGTGCAGGATCAATAAATAATTCAAAATTTTCCTCTCAGAATACCAGTGTATTTGACGATCAAAAGAGCACAGCTACCCGTCACTACTCAAGCTAGCCGTCCATTTCTCCTTCCCAGTATGAATGAACTTCACCTGTTGTGATATGATTATTTTGCGATGCAGCATGGAGGAAAATTCCGAAGCGATAACAGCAACTGTACTAATTGAATTAAACTAATATAAGACAATATTTGCCTTAAGGTATAAAGTTCTCACCTGAAAGTTACTTCTGTTGCTTAGACGCAATTATTCTGTGCAAACCTATATGAAGAGTTTCTTTCCTCTATCCAGCATGTCTTTTATGTAGATTACAGCAGGCAAATCATGCTGTTGCTTATATTTTGGATTCGGGCCTTGAGCAAAACAGAGTTCAGCAAAACTAAGATCAAGTAAGCCTAAATTACTGAGGCAAAATAATGGAAGGAGTTTCCATCGGAGTTTCCAACTGATTTTTAGAACTTTTAAGTTTTGACCACATAAAGCTTAAAGCGCATCATAAAATACTTCTGAATATGCAAAATTAGTTAGACATTGAGTGAGAAAATTGAGTGAGATGTGGCCAATGAAAATTTGAAGTTTGCTACCGGATTTCTGCCTCTGTTCATAAAGTTATGAACGCTCTGTTCATAAAGTTATAAACAGAGACCAAATTTCAGAGTCAGGGTCCGAAAGAACACGATGGGAAATATGTACCTAGTTATCGAAATAGGGCGAGAAAGCTATTAGCATTCTTTGAAATGTTTGCTTTTTTCAAAGCCATTTTCGAGAGACTAAATTACAAGGGTTTGATGGGGGAAAGAGCCTGTGTCCATGTCGGCATATCTCAGCCAATTCGTAACACATTTAACTGATTTTACATATTTCGAGGTATTTCATGATGCTTTTTCGGACTATGGGATCAAATTTCAAAATCATTGTTTTGAGAACTCTATAAGGCCACTTGAGTTTCTCATGTATAGGTTCATATAAAATTAGTTTAGTAGTTTTAGCCTTTTTTTAGAGTCTTAGAAAGTAGTTTTGAAGATATCCACTTTACTTGCACCAACAGCTTCATGCTAGCTTAGAAACATTCATTTCTTTCGGAAGATTCTTCGCTACTTTTTAGAATATATTTTCCTTTACGATACTGCACAGAAAATTATTTCATAGTTGCCTATTTTGCACATTAGCCACTTTATATGTTGATACCTCTCATTAGAATTAAGAAGTTCTATAGATTCAAAATTGGAAGCAATGTTTCTGGTGTTATTTTCTTACTGAAAATTCCTATCTTTGCCTATGTAAGAAGGAAGATGCACTGGAAAGGCTGTCCGCCAGGTTTTGTGAATCTTGCAATTAGTTTGGATAACAAGGTAATAGACAGGAACAAAGCAGAAAGACGGCGAGAATCCAATACGTTAAATTCAAATTTATGAATGAAGAAGGGTTGCAAGTGAAACCAAAGGACCCAACATACGTCAACTCTTCGATAAATTCTTAAAAATCTGTCAACTTCAATCGGAAAAATCTGTGGAGCTGCAAACGTATAATTGGCCCCATTCTTTGATAGTTGTTAATTTTTGTTTATCTAATTTCTTGTTTATCCTCCTTCTTTTTCACACTGTTTTAAAAAAGATTGCAAAGTTTGTGATATTTTTTGCCTTGCGACTTTACGCTATGCTTCATTCGAAATTTTTGGATCGTTTGGAAATTTCCAGCAATAGTTGGAAGAACGTGTGCTTAGATGTTTGATCATTTTTTAGTGCATTAAAGTTTTGCCCTTTATTAATCTCCGCATCCACCACATTTAATCAATCGCCAGTCTGATTCACCTTCTCATCTTCATTTTCAATCCAGCCATCTTGTATGCAGCCAATGATATTACGTCATAAGCATTGTGCGAATAAACAGTTGGTAGTTGTACCGCATAGCTACTAGTGCACAGTCAGTTTCATTTAGAGGAAGCTATCTTCACTCTAGGCAACTAAGATTAATTTGTTAACGGTAATTTAAAGAACATTGTTCATGACAATGTTAGCATGCTCTTGTAATTAATAATTTAACAAACTGGGAAACTTTTCTGAAGTTTTGCCTAACGGTATTTACTTTCGTGTCGTAGAAACTGTCATTGTTTGGGCAGACCTGTATTGAGTAATGTAGAACTGCATTGGGAAGGCCGTCGATGAATAATAACGGAAGCGATTTTATGAATGAAAGGTGCAAAGCTTTCTTTAGAACGTTTGCCGATGTTTATCAAACGTATGCATTCCCATTCTACGAAACCTATGCTCATTTTGATAGGAAATTACCAACAGGAAACGGATGCTACGTCCTGTAGAAAAATCCCCAGAACTTGGTGCTGAAAATTAAGTGATTGCGAAAATTATTGTTTTGCAATTGCGCTTTCAATGTGAGTTACTAGTGGACTTGCGTACATACTTTTTGTTAAACATTCTGTATCATTTTTCAATAGACTTTTCCTCAACTAGTGAAAAGCAGGGAGGGACCTTCTATGCGTTTCCGTGCTTCCTCAGAGCTGCTCATTTTTTAGTTCCTTCCTTTCTGTTCTTTTAGACTCCATCGAGCAGTTCTACTTCCGTGGCTTTTCCATTTTTTTCATATTATGTAGTTAAGGCGCAAGTGACTATCCTTGTGGAGCCCCATTGCTAAGGCGGACTTTCCAGAATGCTTCAAAATAATGTATTGTACGCTATTGGCTTTAAAATACTCCAGCCGGAGTTTGTGACTCAACCGTCAACCCTCTGAGTAATAGTTTGATTTTCTCATTTTGGTCTATCGTACAAGATATACCCTTCATAAAGCCTTTCCAAATGCTGTTGCGAATTTTGCGAAAGCTCCTACCATATATAACTTTGCACTGACTGCCATTATTTCGAATCAAATCCCTAACCAAACTTTTGCACAAAATTTATCCTCGTCAGTGCTGCTTGTTAGGAAGTACAGTAGGGAGAAATTTGAGTTGACGATTGTTCGACTTACCAGGGGCTGGAACGTACTGAATAGATTCAAGGAGAAAGCAATATCAATTCGAGTTAACGAAAGTTCGTGTTATCGGGATAACACTGTATGAAAAATGGCATTAAGGCAAGCAAACTTCGTCGGAAAAAGCAAGCTTTCAAGGTCAACCTCTCAATCTGCTAGAAGCTATGGATGAAAACCAGTGGTTCAAGACCGCCTTTTTCCGCATGTTATGCAGATTTCAGACGCGTATTTCTTCAAAACCTGGGTCTTTGTTCCCATTGCTGACATATATGAAAGTGAAATTTTGAGAAAGCCAGTCGAGAACGAAAATTTTCATCTAGAAGCAGCTTCTGAACTTGGTTCTTTCTTTGACTGATCAAACACTTTTCAAATATTCCTCCTGAAAAGCATCCAGCTGAATGGAACTCCAAATATTGAGAAGATTAAAGCAAACTTGACTCCTTCTGTAAATAAGCCTTACAAACCACTTGATTAGGACATTTGTTTTTCCAACAAGCTTTTGCTACTTTTGTCAATTCATTGTCGAAGTTTTAAACAATAAATCACTGATGTGCCAGCTTTGTTTCAAAGGCTATTTAGAAGACAAATTTCTATATGCCACTGGCCTATTAGATTATTCACGTCTGTCTAGGGCAAAGAGTGTTACCAGATAAATCACTGGAGGAGGAGAAATTGAGCAAGGTGACCACATATGGATTAACGTTAGCGGTTGGTAGACACCTGATGTGTTGTTTTAGGAAAGCCCCTGGCTTTATAGGGGCGTAAACAAAGTTTTGATGGAGCATCTGTTAACTCGAGATTTATTTTTTATCGTCTCCCAGCTAGTTTCTGATTAGACATTCATATAAAGCCCTCATTCAAATGCAGATGAGAATAAGAGGAAGAGAATAATGCTATAATATGTTGGAAATCCTGCCACTTTATGTTGAAACTACAACATAAAACACAGATCTCAGCTAACACGTGGCAATCACATGTCTTTCACGTGTCGTGATCAGTGCAAGAACCTTTATATATTTTGAAGGTTTAACGACATTGAGACCAAAGAAGAAAAGTGTGCAAGACCACCTGTTTTACAGTCAATCTCGCTGTCGTTCCAGTAATAAGGAATTGAAAATTGATTTTTTAAGATTGATTGTTATCGGTCTTAGCTATGTAGGCGTATGATGTAAATATAAATAAAAATGCAGGTCAATCGTGATTCAGGATTTGAGGAATACAGGCGTTCAAACCAGTGTGCTTTATTAGCGTTTATGCTACCACTGCGTGCTGCCTTCTTATAGATCAGCCATTCTTAACCTCCGCCCCGTAGGCCAACTCCGACCCGCAACACAATTTCATCGGGCCCGCCGAGTGCTTTCGCCTCAAACATATTTCCATCCAAGACCCTCTCGTTTCCATCCAAGACCCATCCCTCGAAAAAGCGCCCATCCTTTAACTTTCTAAAACAGGCCCTTATTCAAATTTTCGGGCGCTTACAAAGAAGGGCTTAAGCTAAAAACACTATCAATCTCTTAATTACTTTCAAATTAATTTTTTAAATAAGCCCCCCCCTCGATTGAGCACCTCCCTCGAATAAGCGCCAACCCTGAAGGCTCCAAAATTGAATAAGCGCCAGTGCTTATTCGTGGCATTACGGTACAATGTCTTTAGTGACCTGGAGCTTTTAAACAGACGCAAGGTGTTTACACCCCCCTAACTTTCAGAAAACTCGTCGGTAGAATTAAATTTATGACAAAATATTAATGTAATAAGAAAATTTCTGTCGGTAAAATGTGGTTTTGCATCTCTTACAACCCCCCCCCCGAGATTGGCCATGCGACGCCACTGAAAACTATACACTACGATGTCACCAAAGGCCATGTGGTCACAGAATAAAGTTAGTTATTCTAAGATGCAGTTTCTCGATACATGTGGGAAATTAAAGAAGTTCCGAAAATGATTGAAAAGGGAGATCTAGATGATTTTGAGTTTCTTTTTTTGCGAAAAGTGGCCCCTGGCTCCCTACCCCCATCCCGCATCGTCAGGAACCCTGAAAAGAAGCATCAGTTTATAGAAGGTTAGGATGAAGAGGACTTGTAACGATCAAGTCGTTAGAGCAACTAGTCGGGATGTGGTTTGTTCTGCTTCAAACCAGACAAGGGAAAACCAGTCGAGTCTGCACGCGGGCTACGTCTGCATATGAACCGGCGTTAAAAGAGAATACCTACAATGTTAAGATGGTTCTGCATATATTCAGCGGAACCTGGTTCACTTGTTGGCTAAAATGGCTATTTTTATAGACCGTTTTTCATTATTCTTATGGGTGAATTTAATGTCGAAAAGGAATGGTATTGCAGTTGAATTTTCTGTTGTACCAAGGCCACTTAGATGACGGGAGACTCTTTCAGATGTCTGAGGATCAAGCCTCTTTATCACATATGAGTATTCTGTATATGAACATTCAAGGCAACAGTTGCAACCGCTAGCGCAAACACTTGCGTTTTATAACACAGAAGAGACATGACACACTGCAATTGGCCAGTAACCCGTGTTTAAGTAGGCAGAAGGCAGTTGTGCCCTAAAACAGCTAACCACAATTATCCATATAGGTAGAATCATCTTGGTCACTGAAAATCATATACTGTAATTATCTTCAGCGTTTAATCACAATCTCTTCAAATTGTGTAGGAAAATAAACACTGAAGAAGATTCAGGAGAGAAGTAAATAGCATTGACAAGTATATGGTGAAAATTGGATTATTTGATTATTATTGTCTCTAAACTTCCCAATTGCCATTCGTACAATGAACCTCGTATTTTGTTGCAAAAAAGCCATGGACAACCAGGAACTACCTTGGTTTTATTTTGTCAGTTTTCCCTTTTGCACTTACGATTGTAATAGTCGTATCTTGTAAACCCAGGCTAGCCAGTTGCAAACTACCTTTGTAATAGAAAGATTTGTAATTGTAGTGTAATTTCCGTTTGCATGAAAAGTTTTCATTAGTATTGGAACTAAACCAAGTCCGTTGACTACTTTCTATCTGGAAAATTTTGTTTCTATTGAAAAAACACGAATATTCTTCTAATTAGCTTAAGAAAAAGTATGGCTTGTTTTAATTGAACAAGAGAACAGTGTCTGTAAAAGTTCAAACGTTTTCCATTGAAAATATCTAATTTTATTCTTCGTATAGTCTGTTCCGGTGCTGCTTGTCAATTTGTTCTCATGAGTTCGACGTACCGGATAACAGATGAACATTCCCGTCGTAGATCATAGAATTTTTGTGTCGGTTTCCATGATATTGTGTAAATAGAATGCATAAACACGTGACGTCTGGGTTCAAGTAGCCTGGGCTTGAAAAAGCTTTATTATTGAGAAAAATCTGCTTCGTTCGCACATATGCTAGTGATCAAACAAAATTTTCTAACCAGCAACCAAGTCAAAACATGAATAAAGGAGTCCAAAAATATACATAATCCTAGGCGTGTCAGAGAACTTAAAAATGCATCGTCTTGTACAAGGGACTATATAGCTCAAACTGTCTGTGTTTTTAGAAGAATACGATATTAGGAAATAGCTTGCTTAAATAACTTGGGAAAAACTGAATATGTTCTCTTTTTGACATAATTTTTGGCTTTGAAACTGAAAAACGGAGAGAATTGAGGCCGGTTCCTCGTACACAAAATTTCGCGCGCATTCATAACAGATTAGGAAACTTTTCCTTTCCACGAGCACAGGAAATTTCACCACCGAAGCTCGAGAGTTGAAAGCGATTAGATCTCCCTGTGAAATTGCTCGCAAGAGAACCAATTGATAGTCACTAAAATGTGCTTTGTGACAATGGGCCAACAACATCATGGCATTGAAGTGAGTTTCGATTCCACGTTGTAATCAATATTATAGAGGGCATCGCCAATTCTAGTATGCCTCGATGTAGTACACATAGTGATACTTTAAAACCTATTGGTTCTCTTTTGGAGGCACCTTTAGCAATTTCATGGCCACCAAAAGCTAGGTTCTTCGCAAATCTAAGGGTCCATTTTTAAACCAAAGAAGCACTGCTGATAATGAAGTATCTCTTATCAGAAGAGGGAATTGTTTCCGTGAAAAAATGAGACAACTGGAACTCTGTAAAGCCCAGTCTCCAGCGAGAAAAGGTCTTGCGAAATTTCGCTGCGAAATACTTCACGCGAAAACATCCTTTAAATGATTTTGTTTTCCTTACAACATTGGAAGGTAAAATTTGGAAGCGTGACAAAGGGATATGGACTGTGATTGGCTGCTGAAGGATTTTGCAAGCCCGATCTCCAGTGAGAAAAAAATCAGCGAAATTCGAAAAAGTTCGCGCGAAATACGTTCTGGGTATGCCCAGTGAACTTTTGCTGGGATTTCTCACGAAGAATTTCTACGCAAAAAAAGGTTCAAATGAGTTTTTCGCTTGCGGAATTTTTCAGCAGCCAATCATAATCCATATCCCTTTGTCACGCTTCCAAACTTTACATTTTCCAATGTCGCTAGGTCAACAAAAGCATTCAAAGGAATTTTCTCGCGTGAAGTATTTCGCAGCAAAATTCGCAAGACTTTTTCTCACTGGAGATTGGGATTGAGTTCCCGGGATTGAGATTCTGGTAGTATTTGTGAAGCAGTTTTGGAACATTTTGTACTTTGTGTGAATCAATTAAACGTCCAAGCTGTGTCTTTTTTCCTTTAAATAACTAAGTGCCATGTTTGTCAGAATTTTTGATTATTCTTTTTCGTTCATTTTGATTATCACAGATGTGGAGCTTAGATGTCAAAGACTCATCATTCGAAAGGTGTTGCGGAATAGTAGGATCGAAATACAGAGAAACACTGTTTTTGACATTTATATGCAGGGTGCATTATGCATAATCGACTGATATTATTATGTGATAAGAAAAATATTGTAGAGATAACTTAGGAGAATTTCATGAAAAAAAGTCTGTTAACTAAAAACACTTACAGGCAACGAGTCTTCCTGTATTAAGTGCGTGTATTTTAATCATAATGTACCCGTCGAAAACTTTATACCATTTGTTTTACAGAAGGCCTTTGACCTAGTTATTTTAAACGCGCTGCAAAACCAATAGATAACGTTTAAATGTAACGCACTAGTTCGCTTTAGCTCCCCCTTCAGGTCAATGAGCAATGCACAACAGACTGGGTAACAACATTCATTCTTAACATGCTGTTTGACGTTGGGTGACGTCAAATGTATGTTGACTTTATGAAAATTGTTGTTAACCAGCCTTTTGCAGTGTGCTCGATGCTGTGTACACGCTTGATATAAACAGCAAAACGGGGTTACTCCATCAAATCTCACGCTGAATGCGATCATCAAATAAACGATCATCATAATTCTAGTGCGTAGATCAGGAAGGCTCTAGGTTGCTACTCAGGGCTTCACGCAAAAGCACATTCACATTCAAGGCTATTCGATCGTCAATCGCGGTGTCGAGGACATGAGATCTCTGAGTTGCTACTTTTAGTTTCAAGCCGAATTTGATCATCAGGCACATCTAATAACTATCATCTTTGTTGGTGATATGATATTGTCTTGGTAAACAACTGGAGTATAGAGGTTGTCTTTCGCAGAAATTTCCTTTGGCCGTTGAATTTTTTTACTTCCAAACCAGAGCCTAGCATTTTTAAGATTTGGAGATACGCCAAATCACAGATGAAACTTTGCTACAAGTTTTAAGAGGTAGAAAGCGAATGTGGTAAACTAATCCAATAACAACTTTGAAACGCGTAAAGGAGTTAACCTACTTTGCAGAGTCAAAATCCTTATTATCATTGGCTGAATTCGTTAAGCAGCACTTGCTTCGTTCATTCATTGTCAGTTTCTATTGACATTTGATGTGACGTCATCATATACCAACATTTTGCATTTTCTATAAGTAAAACAATAGATTGACACGCCAAAGTAAAAGCCAGTCTGGGGAAGCAAGCTGTGGAAATTTTGCATGTGAATTGACACGCAAGAAGAAACATATGGCCTGAAGATTCGTGTTGAATGGAGTGCCATGAGCTGTCCAAGTACTTGGCCATCATTCAGTGTCGTGTATTCATTATTTCCAGCGATATTTTACACTGAAGCGTAGCAAACGCAGTGATATAATCTAATATCTCAAAAATCGGCACTGTAATGTATGGTTAATGGCTGTGTTGACTTAACAAAGAGATTGATAACGGAATCTAAAGTAAGGTGGCGAAGGCCCAGCTGCTTAACAATGGAGTATGCGCAGGGCGAGATTAAATGAATCGTCAAGATTGACGGCTTTGCATTGTTTAGTTGTCCTTGTGAAGAGACCATAGTCTTCTTTGCAATAAGCAGTCGTGATACTAGCTTCAAGGGTCATTTACGCACTAGCCATTTCGGATATAGACACTCAGTTTCGCGATGAAGACAGTACTTTTTGCTTGCTTGTGTTGTGTGACTTTGTTAGCGTGCGTAGCAAGACCAATGAACGAGAGTAAGAGACAGTTTCAAACGACTTGCACATACTGGCGATATAATCTTTGCGATAACATGTCGTCAAGAGATCTTGCTGAAAGGAGACAGGTTAGAGAATTTTCTCGTTATTCATTCTTTCATTTTTATTAACTTTCTATTAGACTAACTACATACTGCCTATCTTTCAGAATTCAAACTTTTTTCAAATTTCCGCACGGATCAATTCATTTGATTGATGATATGTATGGCTATCATTAATTTCTTTTTATTGTACATAATGTACATAATACTTCATTGTACATAATGCTATCTCATTTAAAGATGGTACGAAATAGCGGAATCATAGCATTCTTAAACACTTTTCATCCAACACTCCAGAGAGTATAACTGTCGAATCCTGACCGAAAGTATACAGAAATTTATATCAAAATCTGTGGCTCATAATTCACATTTTTAGATTTCCAATCGATCTTAACACCAATGTGGTGCACAACCATCCCTTCGGTTCACCCCCCAATCTCGGCACACTGAAAACAAACTCAAAAAGGCTATTTACATTTTTTAAACCACGCGTCATCAATTGTACATGTTAGTCTTTGACATCTGCCTTGTAATGTTTGTGTTCTTTCCGCTTGAAAAATTTACCTTTAGCGAGTATCAGCACTGGTGCGATGATGGAAGATGCCGAGTGCTTTGAACTCATAACTCGAAGAGTGAACTATGCTACACATTCCTTACAACAGGACATCTTTATTTTACCCAGGCATTTCAGAAATAGTCTACATAGAATTAAAAAGGACCAGTCTCTTGTATATAGAAACAAGCAATTTTCCTTTTGGAAATCTTAAGATAACAACTTTCTTTACACCTTTATTGTATTCAAATATCTTCCACCTTATGCAATGTTCAGGCTACATCTTTTTGTTCACATCTGGGTTTGGATTTAGATATTACACTTCCGAGTTATGTCGTTTTGTAATGGCAACTCTTTTCTGTACAGTCTTCATTCATTAATCCTGAAATAGCCCATTTCAATCATCATCTTAAATACTGTGTAGCTTCTTTATAACTGGTTGGTTTTCTATCGTGAAACGAATCTCCTTTACTACGCTCGTTTTGTTTTCTATAGGGATTAAGAATTCCCATACCTAGTATCGAGTCATCAACATAGAATCGGGTTTTTGTTTACCTTTGTAAGAACTACAGGCTGCAATGAATGAGATATGATATGACAAAAGAATTCTTAACTTTCGATTTTGAAGATTCAGTAGCGAGCGAGATATGAATAATATAAAGATTTCAAGATTCAAAAATCCATGACAAATTATAATCCTTAGAACGATCCAATTAACAAAAAGGTTTAAAATGCATGCTTTAGCTGATGTTTTGTGTTAAACTGTAATTCTTAGAAAGCTTGTATAGTTTTTCTATGTATGAATAATGAATGGAAAACAAAGCGCCCAAACGGCTCTTTGGTTGACTGCTAAAATTCTACACTACTATGACCCATTCACGTACTTGATTATGATGTAAGGGTTCTGAAAGATTGCTTGTCATTAAAAAAGTGTGCAAAGTTTCCGAAAATTTGGTAGAAGTGCAGGAGGTTTATTGTAGAAGATGTTTTTTTCGGTTTATCGGAATGGAACATGTTAGTGCCTGTTGGAAATCGCATTTGTTATGTGCGCGTTTTCTGACAGAAACCCAATTGGCTTAAACAAATATTACAAAAGAACTTTTTAGATTATGGGTTTTTGTTGAAAAGATTCGCAAAGATTGCAGGTTTATTTTTGTAAATCCGGAATCTCGTTTCGCTTTTTCGCTAAATGTTTGTTTAAGTGAGGCTCTATTTCTTAGTACTGCATATCTTTTATTTAAAATGGAAATGGCTAGCTTGTTTGCACTACAGCCGTGATGCAATGCTATTCTTGATTGAACAACGCTACCTTGCTTTGCTAACGATCAATGTTTGCTTCTTGCGCATCTCTGTTTGTTTATGTTGTATAATCAATGCCATTCGGTTACTTGCATACAGGGAATTAGCTGCCGAGAGAGTTTACAAAATTCAATTGCGAATAGGGAAGGTAGGGATGAATGAGAGTGGGGAGACACCAGAACTGACAACTTTCCAACTAGTGTTGAGAGTAACTAGTAACCATTGCCAAAGTATTTTTTATTCAAACTGTATTTTCTTTAAGTGAACTGAGAATAAATATTATCTTCTCACATTTGGCTAACGTTTGTAATCTTGACTTTGAATTGTGCTAGAGAAGTATAGGCGTCATAGATTTTGATATAAGGTTTGTTAAAAACACAATAATCGGTGGTGTCTTTGAATAGCTTTAAAGTGGCAAATGGACCTTCAAATATGCACTTTCACAATTCCAGTCAGTTAACATGATAGAGCAAGTGCAAGCTGACACGAAAATAGCCCTACGTGAAAAGTCGTCTGACAAACACAATAAGATATTCTGTGCAGCAATCGAGAATTTTTTCAGCAGTTTCATTTTCTTTTTTCAGATTTAAAAAAAATTCACTCCAGCAGACGATGTTTACCCTCGAGTTATACCCATATGTAAAATAGCATCATTTTCAATCACGCACAATAATGTTTTCAGTTTATCAAGTGTTATTTCTTCTTGTTTTAAAATAAGCGTTTATTTTCAGCTGAAGTGGATGCAGATGTTCCCTGCATTTCCTAATGTTACACAATTTGTATTTTCTGCTAAGGAAAGGCATTTATCTGTTCTGGTGTATATTAATTTCATCTTATTTTATTGTATTAAAAAGATCTTCCCAGTCAATATTAAAGCCTCTCTCGAAAACCCAAATTATAAAGAAATTCTGTCTGGATCAGGAGTATGAATTGAAAAGTGATTAAGATCAAATTTATGGTTTAGTAAGGAGACAAATTCTTCACATGAATGGTTTCTTTGCTTAATATTGATTTTTGAAGAGAATGCGGTTTCATGTACAAGCGTTGATCGAAATATGCCTTGGGTCATACATTAAAATTCAATGCGAACGATGAACTTTTGCTACTAAGTACTTTTAAGATTGATGTTATGGGGATCTTTGATTTTCCCAAAGGGAACATGTCTTGAGCTCCTGTATCATTAAAAAGATATTAATTGAAGTCTCTGGTACGCCGTTGCCTCATCTCCCCTTGCCTCGTGGCCTCACTGCCCCCATCTCTCCTCTTGACAAAGCAAGCGTGTCCCATGAATCCCGTGTCGGCTTAAACCAATGGCAAAACTTGGAAAGGGTTAGAGAGAGAGGAGATTTACTATATTTCAATTTTCCAACCCAACCCTGTTCCAGTTGTATGCGCGAACGAAAAGACGAAGAATGACTTAGTGAATGCAATCGGATAAAAAGAAGTCTTGTGTCAATTCATTAATAAGTTATTCAGTCTTTCTTTACGCTTAAGGGAACAAGACATATGGTTAGGGTAAGGTAACGCCCACATATATTAGTCATAACAATAAGTCATCTTTGAATCATGTAGAAAATCTCCGTCATTGAAATTAAACTGTTGAGGTGAGAATTAAAGATTATTGGAATAAGTGATTTTTAAGGAGTTTTTGTTCTTGATAACGCTAAAACCAAGCACAACGAAGGGGCAAAAATCCCTTTTTAGTGTTAGTTATCAGCTGAACACGATTAAAAGTAATTTCAATTCATAATCAGTCCATTTATATAGCCCAGAATACACGACATGGACAGCAACCCAACAATAACAACACCCAAATCCTAACTTTTTCGTTCGTTGTTTTCTGTCGAAGGTTGTCAAAGTCTAGGGGTACTGTCAAAAAGAAAGATGGACACTTTTCTGGACTCTGCTGTCATTCTCCTGAAGATTTCTATTTCCACAAATGCTGTAAACCAAGTTTAAAAGATTAAACATGGTTAAAAAGGCCCCTGTATTCTGGGAAATTAGTCTTCAACTCTGCTCACGACTTAGTTGTCAATGCTTTATATGAGACTACTAAAATTCACCAGAAAACGATTCATTCTTAATTTTGAGATTCACTCAATTTAGGCCTTTTCGTGATTTTTTCTCCAATATCTTCAAAAGAGGTCAAGGAAAATTGCCTCTTTAATTATTAAACGTTTTTATTTCAGCCAGAGTAAGTTATCACTTTCCTAAAATCAAAGCCCAAAATTCTATTCAAAGCAAATCCTGGATTGAAAATAATCCTGGCATGTTTATGGGAATCCACACAATTTTCCCTTTAAAAATAGCGCGTAGACCGCCATTTCCAGCTTCAGCCCGAGTAGCTGCGGCAGGGCCAAACGCTGACGCGGCCTTTCAGCTCGACTTGAATCTTTATTCCGTGCGGAAATTTTGGGAAGCCAGCCTTATCAAATCAATTTTTAATACGACAGAACCGTTTCTGAGCCTGATTACCTTGGAGAATAAAAAACAAATTCTCTATTTGAGCGTCATTCTGTTGAGTAAAGTCAAACAGATCGCCTTAAGCTGTTGCGCACGAGCAAAGGAGTAAAGGCGAACGGAAATCTTCAGGCGCAGCCTTAAAAGATAAACCTATTAGCAGGGATTTCTGTGTGAACACAAGGTCTGGGCCACCCTAAATCTGAGAAAGTTTCTAGAAACATATTCATAATCGAATTCTGCCCCAATGATTATATAATTTTTTGTTGATTTCAAAAGAGCATCGGTGAGGATTGACCGACTGACCTTTGACAAAGTGCCAGTGTGCTCTCTATTCACGTTCGAACGCAGTTCTTTAGTGCTCTCATTCTCTCGAACGTCTACTTACAATAGACTGTCAGCCAAAGCTTGAGTTTTTTCAAATATGCATCTTATTTAGAAGTGTTCATTATTTTGAAAATTACAACGCACAAATAAAATGTTCGGTGTCTCCGATTTTTATGCCATCTTGTTCACAGCAGTAGTTTATAGAAAACGCTAATCAAGATTAAAATTTTTGATTCTCCTAAAAAATCCTTAAGTATAATATTAATAAAAGCTATAAATCGCAAAATTTTGAGTTAAAAGTGAGAAAATCTAACGTAATTTATAAGATCAGGGTAAATAAACATTGGGAATCGAGGTTTGATGTTTAAAGTTAAGAGAGTTGTATAGAAAAGTCAACTCTCTTCCTCTGTTTCGAATCTTTTTTCGCACTTTGTCTATGAGTTTCGAAAGGAAGTATTTTATCCTGGCTTTCCTTTGGTCATACCTACCTCGGCTGAAGCCCCTTATGCTGTCCTTTACTTTCAACTTGGTTCGTTTTTGGTAATCAAACGTTTTCCTTAAATACTCATCATTGTAGTCTCATAAGCTAATTTCTCGCAACTGTTTATTTCTCAAAGCCATAATTAAACTGACTCACTTATTTATTTTTTGGCAGGGCGAAGGTGCAAGAAAAGGACGAAATTTAATAAATGAAGATTTTGAGCAGTTAGAGGCAGATGAAAAAAGAAGCTCTTCAAGCCGGCAGACGAAGAAAGAACTCATGAACACTTTGATGGTTCTTGGCAAGCTTTTAGAGGATAACTAAGAATTGACTGCAATATGCAATGGTTAGGGAAGATGCTTAAGGATAAACTGTAAGCCAAAACGACGAATCGTATAGCAAAATATTGTAAGATATAGTCTTAATTTCAATAGAAGAGAACCAAGCAATCTAGCATGTTGTGTGTTTATCGTTTTTCTACCTGTTCTATCTTTTGCAGATCATTCAGGGCCATCGTTACCAATCGCAAGATAAGATAACTCATTGGGAAACAGCAAGATGTTGTACTCTTAAGTCCATGCCTTAAAATACACCCCCTCTAATAAGTCCCCACCCTAAAGTAAATTTAGTGAAATAAGCGCCCTCCTTTCAAATTAGACCCCACGGCCTCAAGAGCAATAGGTTTTTCCAAGTATATCTACATTTCAAGCATACTGACCACCCTGAAATAGAGGAAGAAAATTTACCCTTGCAATATTTTTGGTTGCTGTTTAACAAGCACCCAATTTCTAATAAGACCCCATCGAATATGCCCAAGCCTCAATTTTTTTAGTAGAAGAAGCCGCCGGGGGCTTATTTGAGGAGCTACGGTATTTAAGGTGAATAATATTTTTTAAAAACAAAGAAGGTTGTATAAAGAGCTTTTGAAGTGTTTTGGTTCTTTTTCACAAAATGACACATTTAATAGGCCTTTCTTGGATAATTTTGATAGTTTTTTTGAAAACTCGATAAGCCTATGCCAAAACTGGGTGCGCGATTTTATAAAAATCCCAATTTCTAGGCTTCAAAAGTGACTATGAGATAAACAACAATCCTTTTCTAAATTAGCACAAAATGCACCCCTGTGGTAATTTTCAGGAGATACTTGTGATGAATCCATATCCTCACTTTTAGTACAACTTTGACCAACGTGTTAAAGGTAAGGTATCACTTTAGGCAAACTTCCCTTATACACTCTTTTTTTTATAAGAACAATTTATAAGAACACGAGCCTCAAAACTGGTCAAAAGTTAAGAACAAATTAAGAACAAGCTGAGGCTGAGCTTCTGCAAAATGCAATTTTGAACAACGTTTTTTCTCAAAATCGCGGATTTTTAGCGATGTGTGGGTGCTTTTTCGGTGAATATTAAAATATGTCAGCAAATTAAAGCTGTCTCACTCACTTTGTTGGGCAAATGAGGCCTGAACACCTCCTTAGAGCGAAAAATCTAACAACAGCACTGCTAACACCCTCTTAATTTAAGAACAAATTAAGAACAATTCAGCCTCAGATTTTCGAAAAAAATTGAGAACAGCCAGCCTGAACTTAAATTTACTGGTTCTTATAAAAATGAAAGGATGTAATCTCGTTAGATTGCTTGCAATTCCTTGAATATAAGAACATTACTACAATGAACGGAAGATGACTGAAGGGATATTAAGGGGTATCGCTATGGTGGAGAAGGTGGGGAGAAATTCAATGCCAAAAAGGAGTTTTATGCCATCTAGGTGTTTTTTTTTGCAAATTTGTTATCGAAGAATTGTTGAAGAATTCGTCATCTTTGTCAGGAAACGGGACCTGGATACCATCTTTAAACACAATATCTGGCGAAGGCCCTGGGGACTCATTTGTGTATTAAAAGGGAGTAGGTCCATTCTTTTATGTATCGAATGGCTAATCGAATATTTCCCGTATAGTTTCATTTATTCTCTAATCTGAAAGAATTTTCAGACATACCAGAAAAACCGAAGCCACTTTGCAGAGTTGCCAGGTCGGCTTTTTCAGGCCAAAATTTTCTGATATTTGCTTTTTTCAGAGTTAAATTGCCTGAAAAATTTGATTTTGGCCTGCTGCTTAAAATGGGATCTTCCTGACATTATTTAGGAGAAGTTTTGAGGACATTCCTTTATTTAGATAATTTATCAATGATTTGAATATAAAAATAAATTGAAAAAGTAATTAATACTGTACAGTAAACCTGATTGTCAAATATAGCCTACACTCTTTTTTGATAAGAACCAAGTAAATTTAAGTTCAGGCTGAGTGTTCTCAATTTTTTCCAAAATCTGAGGCTGGGTTGTTCTTAATATGTTCCTTAATCAATAATAAGCAGTACGATTGCTAGCTTTTTCTTTATCTAGCTTTTTCGCTCTAGGGAGGTGTTCAGGCCTCATTTGCCAACAGAGTGAGTAAGACAACTTTCATTTGCCGACAAGTTTGAAAATTCACCGAAAAGGCACCTACACATGTCTAAAACTCCTCGTTTTTGAGATAAACCGCTGTTCAAAATTGTTTTTTAGAGTACACGTATTTTTTGTAAGAAACTAAGGTCCGGTGCTGGTAGGCAGTTTCTTAAATTTTCTGGCCACTTTGCTATCAAAAGTTTCTTACTTTTTTCTTAAATTTCTTAGGTAATGAATTTTTTAAAGGGGCTTTCAGGGTAAAGTAAATAGTTCACTCACATTCAGAGATAAACTAACAAAGTGTCAAGGAATCTTGTTTTCCTAGAATGACAAACTCTGTTGAGATCTGTAAACAGTTAAGCTCATGGAACTTCATCAATGTCAAGATGAAGTCAAAACAAATTTTTTAAATGGAAACTTCTTGAGTGTGCAATTTACTAAGAATGAATGCAAGCTGCATGTCAAGTTCAGCGTTGCAATATACAGTGATATTTAATGTCAAGACTGTTTCGAGTGCCAACTCGGAAATTAAAACTGCAAATTATAAAAGTTTCTTAGCTTTTTTCAATTTGGGTAGGGTCCTACCGTTTCTTATAACCTGTTTCTTATAAAAGAATGCGTGTAGCTCAGCCTCAGCTTGTTTTTAATTTGTTCTTAACTTTTGACCAATTTTAAGGCTCGTGTTCTTACGAAATTGTTCTTATAAAAAAGAATGAGTCCCTTTACCTAACGAATAGCGAAACACTTTTTACTTGAGTTTGGAAAATAATTAAAAAGTGCATTGGTGGAAATATATACTATGCTTTCGGACTGTTATTGTAATTTATTTTATTTGACCTTTTTATGGTCACGTATACCTGTATGCCAACCATCTGTCCAAAGCCCTATTGTCAAAAGCGCTGCGGAGTTCTATAGCAACATGTAGCTGAACAGGTGCTTTATTTCGCTTGGTAACAAAAATGGCGGTTTTGTACAACCACAGAAGTTGAACCTAAAAGGTATATCTAACTCTCATATAGTATTACTGAATAAAACTTTTTTAGCGATAGTTTAGTTTTTTGCTTTATAATATCTCTTAGATTCTAAAGATGTCTAAAATGATGTCTTTATCGTTTGTTGAATCAGTTTCATTTTTGATTTGGCCTAATTTGACTTCTTTATCAAAATAATTATCTATTTTTAAGGTTTGGACATGTGAACTGTCAATCGTAAGAATAAAATCAAAGTAGCAATGCACTGCAAAAGATTTGCAAACCTACAAGCTCGTAAAGTTGTAGCTTTTCTAAGAAAATGCCATCCCCTGCTTTGCAAACTTGGTGGACTCCAGCTAAATGATTAGGCTATGTGTATGTTGACAGCTAATCTTTTGCATACTACAGTGCAAAATGGACACAGTACGTCTTGCTTTTGAGCAAGACATTGCAAGATTTGTGAAGTTTATCAAGTCTAAAAGTAAAGACCAGATTTCTGCAGATAGACTTGATAAAGCTGCAAGCACAGAAGCCAAAAGGTAAATATTGTAATTATAAGGAATTGTGATACTTTATGGCAAAATATTAGTATTTTGGTCTGTTTGTGTCTGCTATGTTTCATTCATAATAATGGCCTCCAAAACATCTTTGATCAAATGATCATTATTGAAATTGATAATTATAAATTCATACCTAAACAATGAATATCTTTTGCATCATTTTTTAAATATTTTTGTAATACAACTTGTAGCTCTTATTTTTTTGTTTCTTTAAGGGCTAAAATTAAGAATGTGACTCAAATTCTAATTTCAACTGTGGTCTATACTTTAAGTCATATCTCAACCTGAGCTTACTGATATGATACAATTTCTGATTCTTATTATGCTAGGCAAAGTAGAAGTAACTTTAATAGTTATTGCTTTGAGTTTTCTTTTTCAAAGGAAAGTGGGTCAATTCTCTGTCATTAATTTATTACAGATAAATTCTGCAAATTTTTGCATCCTCTGTTTATTTTTCCCTTACAGTTTAACAGACTATTAAATACTACAGATGCTTTTTGGGATTACATATCAAGTCCCTAGATGCTAAATAAAGTCCCTAGAAAAAACACAATGACAATATTTTTATAGTTTTGCTTTTTGGTGCATGTCCATGCCTTTTAATTACAAGAGTAGTATGTTCGATAGGGGACTTTGGTGTAATCAGTTGTCTGCAGCAAAGATGTAAGAGTTAGAAAATTCTATTTTAGGAAATTTTCCAGTTCTTTATTTTGTTGTTTTAGCTATGCAACATTATACAATCTTTGGAACACATATGAACCAAAATTGGACAAGGAATATTTGGAGGAGAAATTCTTGATCATAGGAGAATTTCTTTTTTCAGTTGGTGTAAGTTTATCTTCTCTAACTCAAATTTATTAAATCTTCCCGAAAGATTAACATTATGTAAGTTAAGTTAACAAAAGCTAATATGTAAGTTAACTTCTGGATGCATAGATTTAACTTTTGAGAAAAATATGTGTCATTATGTTATTAATGTGATTCTTAAAAGTTACTTTTTAGTCACGTTTTACCTTTTACACTCATTTAACTCCAAAATTTCTACAAAAATGAAGATTTTCAGAGGCGATATTTTGATTTTGACAATTCTTTTCATTTTGATGTCAATATTCTTTATGTTTTTGCTATTTTATAGGAATATGGCCTTGCAGCAAGTCATTGCTTCATGAGATATTTGTTAAAATTCGGTCACAATGAAGCACCATACTCTTTAGCTGCAGATGGAATAAATATTGAGAAGTTCAAAAGCATATACTTTGCCCAAGGTGTAGGAAATAAAGATGCAGTTAAAGTGGTGAGTATAAAAGCCATATGGTACAAATCTGACTTGCTATTGATTCTCATCATTCTAAAAGAGATGACCAGATAAATAACAAACCCTGAATGGTGGTGGATGATTGGTATGAGCACCAATTTATTTGTAACAGAATAAAAAAATCAAATTTCATTAGAGCAAATAGGGTTTTATCACAATCTATGATTTCAAGAAAAAAGATTTTACAAGAGGAGGCAAGAAATGTTGATGTTCCAGAGCATAGAGCCATAAGGGACATTATTTGTCGCAAAAGTTGATTTTGAAACTTTTTTGTAGATAAGGACTCTTCTTGGCATCTCCAGTGCACAAAGTTGTAAAGCAATTTCCGAAGATCCAAATCTAAAGGTTTGTAACTGCCTTTCAACTGTGTGCACAGCCTTTGACCAACTTTTGAGACCAAGCTTTTTGCATCACAGAAGCCCCCTCCTTTTATTAACTTCGTGCTGGGTTCTTATAATAGCATTAGTTTTTCAAAGGCAAATCATTGGCAATTATTACATATATCTTCCCACTTGATCCAGCTAGGACAGTTTTTACATTCTAATAAAAGAAACCGCACTTTAACATACATTATAATCACTAGACTACGCTATGCACCAAATATCAGCATGCAAAAACCTTTGAGAAATACATTATCTTAAAATTTGGTACTCTTATTCCACATGCACATAATAAAATTATAATATCTTGTCTCTTTGCTTTTTTCCCCTTACATCTCTTCCACCTTGTTTTGTGTTAGGATGAAGAGTTATGCTCAAAACGTCATAACAACATTATACTTTTCCATGCAACAAGTCACATTCTAAATATTTTTGTATTCATCTCATTTGATGTACAATGCACTGAACTACGTTTTATCTTTAATTGTTTATGTGTTTTTAGTAGAATTGTGTACCACTTTTGACAAAAAACACAGGAGGAGGAATCACCCTCTTCCCCAAATCTACCACCACTGTTTATATTGGCATCAGTTCAGCAATGGAAAAAGGATGTTTCATGAGGATGAATTGTAAATTGTATCTATGTAATGCTAGATTTTGTTATACCTTCTTGAATGGATGTTGTGACATAGAATCACTGAGCATTGTTTTTTCGTTCTCCACCTTTAGAACAGTGGTTCAGTTTCTTTGCTTTTGAATTGTTTAAAAGTCATTCAGCTGACAATGCAGGTTGCCCTTGAGAAAGAGGTCTTTTGCTGGCTTGTATATAATGGTAAGTCTTCTCGTAATTCAAATTTCATCCAAGTCTTTGATCCTTTGGTTCTGCTGCTTATGCTTAGAGAGATTAGTAAACAGGACACAATATCATAGAACACTCTTTAACATGGCTTTCAATATTGTTTAGGCAAGCTTTTCCCAATTCTAAACATTATTTTAATTGGGAAGATGGGTTATAATCATACATCTTTAATGCGAAATTTGGCTTTCTGTTGTGATTGAAACACTTTGCAGAATGTAAATTTGATGGTTGACAGTGAAATTCTGCTTTTTCTGCTGTAGGAAGATTCATTTAAAACTGAAATAACTTTTTCAATTGATTTGGTAAACATTTCAAGTGTCATACACCCAGACTGAAGGGGTCCATATAAATAATCCTAAAATATTCTTATTACATTCTTGTATTTAAATATCCCTATAAACTGTTGTAAATATGAACCAATGAACAACAATAAAATGTATCCTGAAATTGGCTGTGTTTCTTCTACATAACTACTAGCTTTAGATGACGTCATTATTAAGCCATTTTTTCTACATTAACTAACATAAAGTCAATAAGATTCTACTGCTTTTATAGGCACCATTCATATTTACACTCTCACAAGGCATTTAATGTCCAATGGTCACAGCCAAGTAGCCTTAGAATACATACTTTGGGCTTGTGTATGTATGGAATCCTCTGTTCCTTTGATGACAACCAAATACTTAACATGGAGGTGCCAACTGTATACTGCAGTATGCCAATGCTACTATGATCTAAATGCTGCAGCTGAAGCAGAAGCATTTGCTAGAAGGGGTCTCAATTTGGTATGTATCCTCCATCTTTATTCTCAGGGCCACTAAGGGAAGGCTTCATGGACTCAGATGCAGGTTGGAACGTGGGGGACCAAGAGCAAATTTAACAATCATGATGAAAGATTGAGTAAAAGCTCTATTATTTTGCAAAAAAGTGCCCCTTTGTCGGCGGCCTTGGGCTAAAGTGAAGGGAAGGCTTATTCAGGTTATGTTTTGTTACTTTGACAATAGATAACTATATAGACCGGGCTACAGTGGCGGTAGGTGCCACCTCAGGGCGGAGAAATTCAAATGGATATTTTCAGGTAGCTATGGGTCTGGTTACTTGGAAAAGTGATGGTGAACGGGAAATTGTTGGGGTTTAAGGGGTAAATACGGGGGTTAAAGTTCGTCATATTAGCATATTACCTCTGCGGAGGAGCCACTGTTTTGTTTACGACTTCAGGGCTAGGCAAGTGCTTGTTATCATAAAAAAATGATCTAGAGGGAGTCTTTTAGAGCTTCTTCATTAAATTCCGACATATTACTACAATAAGAGTAGTCACGTGACCAATGTTTACCCCTTACCATATTTGGAAGGTGAGCTTTTTTAACAGAAAACCTTTGTTCTTTTCTTTGTACCACGTATTATTTTGTTTGATACCCTTAAATGTTAAAAGACAGGGGTGGCGCTAGAGACAAACCTTCAAGGTGCCGAATTTTATCTTCTCCGTAACTGCCGACGCTGGATGTGTCAAATTGCCGACAGAAAAAAAATTCGATTTGCCCCATATAGCAGGCAGGGCCGTCACGAGGTAAGCCTCGTCACGAGGCAAGCCTCGCTAATAGTCTTGTCAAATCTCTATATCGGGACGGGCAAAATATATAGTTACTACCTGAGGCGGCACCATGGTTGCCGCCGAAGGGGCAGGAAATTCTCGAATTGTGATGCTTCTAGTTCCCTGGAAAATTCACTCTTTTAAGCAGATTTCACTAAAGCAATCCTCCTAATCCTATTGAAAATTATTGTCTTTTTGCAAAAAATTCTTACAGCAGATAAAAACAACAATTTCGCCGTGGTCTTGAAAAATACCAGGTTGTCAGTTAGTTTTAAATTTAGATCCCTCTCTCCATCTTAGCATGCCTTATGAATGTTAAGAAAAATCTGGAGCTCATAGTGAATTGCAGTTGACGCTTCTACTGAGAAACTTTAGGAGAAATGGACACGAGGCACAATTTTACCTAAGATTGCTTGATCCTTCATTGATTTTATGACAGGAAGGTCTCTGAAATACCTAAAGCGTTTCTTCCACCGAGCGGATTTTACCTGAAATTTCCTATTGAGATACTATTGGGGTGGGTGTGACAACCCCCCAGTCTCGACGCCCCCTGAGCAGCACCTCCAATGAAGGGGCACCGATATAGAGCATTTTTCCAAGAGCAAGCAAGCATATAGAGCAAGCAATAGAGCAAGCAATAGAGCATTTTTCCAAAATCGTTTGTTGTGGGTGCAAAATTCTCCCTTGCCCCCTCCCCGCCCCCACTTTCCAACCTGTGTCGGAGTCCACGAGATTTTCTCGGCAAATTGTGCCTTGTAAGAAACTTAATGCGCAAATATTGCCTATTGTTGAATATTTCTTCCTATCTATGTTGGAAGAAGTTAATCGATGGTTTTCTCTAAACCATTTGTTTGTCGGAAGCTATGCGGTGAACAATGCTATTGAAAAATAGTTGATGAAAAAGGACAAGAAGTGCTTTTTGAAAAATTTATTACTCAAAATGTGCTCATGATCGAAATGTCTTCATTGGCAATAATAATGTCTTGAAACGAAAAGAGAATCCCTTAAGAAGAAAATTCATTAAAGAGTTTATTTATGACAACGTGATTTTGCTGTTGTTAGGGTTAGGGTTTGGGTTAGGGTTAGGGTTAGGGAAGTATTTTTTCTGGTACGTTTCGCATGAATTTGCATTCGCATGAGCAGCAACAGGGATTTCAACCGAGAGGAGCACGATGGTATTGTGGGTCATGCGAAGGAGCACCATGAAATTAAGTCACAGCTTTCACGGAAGCGACAGGATATAATGCCACTATGATAGTAAAATTGCCGAAGAAAAGCCATTGAGAAAAACATAAACCAGCCAGTGCAGTTTTCTCCTCGATTATTTATGTCATTCAAACAACTTGTAAACCGGGTGACATCCATCAAGTGCCGACGGTATTGAGAGAGCAAAAATTGATTTGGCTGCCGACGGGGGGGCTAACAAAAATCTAGGGGGGGCTAAAGCCCCCCCCTTGCCCCCCCATGCCGCCACTCCTGTAAAAGATGCAAGTTAAGGCAAAGATACCTGCATTTGTCATTGTTTATCCATTGTAGGTTTCATTTTCACTTTCTTTATCATCTCTGAAGGTCACATCTTCTTCAAGATCCAGGAACAAGTCAGTCAGTTCGTTTGGAAATGCTTGTCGTTGCCAGTCTATAGTCAGATTCCCTTTCCAGCCAAAAGTAGAAAGATCTGGCAAATTTATGGACCTTTCATCCGATGACTTCCAAATCTTTGCAATGATGTTTGATCGCAATATGTGTAGCCTCAGTGATGATTGACATGGAGGCAAGAGTGAAATGTCTATGGCTTTGTCTTGCCTTACATACTTCTTGTCAAATATTTTTTTCCTCACATCATTGACATTTTTTTGCCGGTATCCATATAAATGGCAAACATATTCTTCAAGGTTAACAAATATTTGCTCATCAAGTTATCATACCTGCCCAAGTAGCGAAAATGTGTTAACAAATCTGTTGTTCTTCTGGACCACCTTCCAACATTCTGATTTCCCTTTGCGGAAAAAAGATGACACATAGTCATTCCCTGTGAATGCATGAAAGCCTATCAGGCACTTCTTCAAACCATCTTCCATCTCAATATCAGACAAAAATAGTCCTTTTCTATTCAAACCAACTCCAAAATCGAGATATACTTGACTTTGCTCTTTAATAATACTTAATAAAATTACCAAGATGTCGATGTCTGAGGATGGAGAGCGTACAACAACTTTTTTCGATGAATGCCGAGTTAAAGCGTTTCTTTTTCCTTGTAAACTCTTTGTAGCAGAATTCATGGTATTAAAATTCTTTAGCTATGAGATCAACATCTTTAATTTCATAATAAATGTTCTGATTGATATTGGCTTCAGCAGCTTATTTTACGTTAGTTCGGCCTGCTTCGTCGTGATCGTTATTGGTACGGTACATGATGTTTCTGTTGCCTCTTTACCCGGTACTTTTGGCAAAAATTACACATCTGGGGATAAACATCTTGTCTCTGAGTAGCTGCAGTCTTTAGTGTTTGTGGACGCTAAATAGCTTCAGTGCTAGTTTCTGCGAGGAATTTCTCATTGGATAGGATCTTTGTAAATTTTTTATAACAAGGTTCTAAGTGAACTCCGTGCTTATTTGGATCAACCTCGTCAGAAATGGAGCTGCATTGTTCTTCGTGGAGATTTTTGCCACCAAGTCGTAAACGAGTAGCCTTTGCAATTTTATCTTTATTGATGTCAGACAAATCTTTAATAATACTGTACAGACAATCTTTGCTCGGGTAATGAACAATACAGCTTAGGCCTTGCATGTTTAAAAATATAAATAAAACAGGACCTCCTCAATACTTTAAAGGTACACAGAGTATCCAATTTTCAGAGCGAAAATAACAACTTAAATACTGAAAATGACGCTTAGAGCAAAACAATTCCTTCTTGGTAATGATGCACACAGGTCTTTTTGCTCTGCTACGTATTTCCGTGATTTCTTGAGTTTATTGCGTTACATATTTGTGTTACTATTTGTACAAATATTTTCAAAGCGATGAATTGCGAAAAAAGTTGCCCAGCATCTGAAGGAGATGTGGAGTCATCACGTAATAACCAAATGCGCATGAAATCAAACGGACCTAATAAATTACCATGTCTTCGCAACCGTTCGCAACCACAAAGTTAAAAACAGTCATTAACTCAAAGTTATTCAGGGTATCTATCAACAACAGTTCGGTTGTAGAATAATCTTGCTGATTTGTACATTATTGTAACATTTAAGTAAATTAAACAAAAAAATTTCAGGTATTCTGTTAGAAAAGGCTCATTTTCCAAATATGGTAAGGGGTAAAAATTGGTCACGTGACGACTCTAATTGTAGCAATATGTCGGAATTTAATAAAGGGGCTCTAAAAGACTCCCTCTAGATTACTTTTTTATGATAACAAGCACTTGCCATGCTCTGAAGTCGTAAACAAAACAGTGGCTCCTCCGCAGAGCTAATATGCTAATATGACGAACTTTAACCCCCGTATTTACCCCTTAAACCCCAACAATTCCCCGTTCACCATCACTTTTCCAAGTAACCAGACCAATAGCTACCTGGAAATATCCATTTGAATTTCTCCGCCCTGAGGTGGCACCTACCGCCACTGTAGCCTGGTCTAATATAGGAAACAGCAATTGGTCTTGATTTCCCTTCTCTCGTGATAAAGTGCATCGAGAAAACACAAAACTTTCCTGGACAGCCAAAGACTTGAAAAAGTGAAGGACTCTCTGAAGGCCTGGAGGTCATTTGATTACCAAGGCGTTCGTTCCTTTTCATCTTTACAAAAATATGTTCTTGAGGATATTGTCCGTAACTGACATTGAGAGCGGTGAAGTTGAAAGTGGCGCTGTGCTGTACCATTAGATTCACGTAAAATCATAGGTT
This sequence comes from Rhopilema esculentum, assembly GCF_013076305.1. Next base: position 6,417,666 of record NW_027019809.1, on the reverse strand, counting down.
GGGAACAAAAACCCTGAGTACGTGCTGTGTGAGTTAATACGCTTATCTATATAAGCGAGGTTTATTTTATGGCTCTGATGTAAGGGAATTATTAAAGCACGAAATGCGGAAATATAGAGCTAGAAGAAGCTTCACCGTTTTATTTCTCAGTTTTTTTCATCTGCACCTGGATTTATATTTTCGCTGTCTTTTGGTCATTGTCGTAAGTTTATTCTCTGAACTGTCGGACGAGAATACTTGAATATGTTATGTGTTTGATCCATCCTGCTATTTTAATGTTTCTTAGTACCAAAGGCTTGTTAGGAAACTATTTTGTTTGGCTCCTTTGCTATTAATGCTTATTTGAAAATTCTTAAAGTTTAAAATATTCATTAAGGTGGAGGAACTGCAAGAAATAAGTCAGAAGAGCTCCTATGATGTGAAGGAAGATGCAGAAGCCATTTTTAAAGGCGGGAAGATGAGAATGAAGATCATGATATTCAAAAGAAATGTTTTTGAAAGCAGAAGACGGCCTAAAGGTATCTTGCGGCCTAAAAACAAACCACCGTTGAAAGATCTAACTTATGTAAGTAAGAATATGATAATTCTAGAGTAATTTTTTTTAGCTATTGGTTTTGACATTTTCTGTAAAGAAGCACGAATTAGCTTCTATTTATAGTGAGAAGAGGATTGACTGTGAAGTGCATATTATAAGATTTTCTAGAAACTGCTACCTTTTAGAATGTGATGACTCCAAATGAAATTCTATGAAACATACATACGAAGAACATTTAATCTAGTGCATGATTCGAAAGAACTGGTAGTAATTTTACTTTGGTGGTGTAACATAGGCTTGCGAAAGGGAAAAATTGGACAGTCAAGTAGAACCTTTGGCTGCATTGCAAGCTTTGCATTAGAAAATGCCTGTATGAAAATTTACAAAAGGACTGGTTCTACAAAATTTTTAGCTACCAATGCAAATATTTCTATCGCTGACATCTGTCAAATCAGTTCTAGAATGATTTTTATCAAATATTTTGAAAGAAACATCTATTCTACATTTATTTATTGTCTAAAAGTTTCCATAAATGCCATGGTTGAGTTTGATTTTACTTGAGATTTATTGATCGAGACAAAACATTTCTTGTTCTCATAATGAACCTCCTTCTAATGTCTGAGTCGTGACATCGAACTGTTTGATTGACATTTTGAATCACATGATTATATTGATTGGGATAGTATAAACTAAGTCTCAGTTAGTTGTATACGAATCGATAGAAAAAAATCCTACAGCATTTTTTGTGGACCTCTGTCCATCGTTCAAAACGCTATAAGTGCATATTCATGTTTCCAGTAAATATGATGAGTATGACTCTTATTTTTTCTTTTGCTAGAATCCTTGGCCTAGAACTACTACGGAACGAATGCTTAGCGAAACCTTCACTGGCAGAGCTGCCCAACTTCTGGCTGTTATTGAAGCACTGACAGACTCAAAGAGAAGGATTTTTCAAAGTTCTCTAGGGGCACCTGAATCCGACGACAGTATTTTAGACGTATTTGCTGAGCTCTTCTTTGCTGGCTGCGAATTGATCGCTGGTGGAGGAGGAACGAGGCCACCGTCACCAGGGAGACATGAGTCTGTTATTTCTGATTCCATTTTCGATGAGCAGCTCATACAAATGGCGACTAAAGGTAAGTGTTGTTAAAGGTTCATTGAATAATCTTTCTTATTATCCCCTACTTTTAAGGGTTTTTCAATGCCTTATTCGCGAGCTATATGAATCAAATTGACTGTCAAGTGTGAAGAATTTTACACCGAGCGTGCGCTTTTGTTCACAGCGCCTCCATGCTTGGTCCCTCCATCTGTAAAATGTTTCTGCCAACCAGTGGATCCAAGCCACCGTCAGCCTCAAGCGTACTCTAAATCCTTAAATACTAACAGGGGCTCCGACAAGTAGGGGTGGCATAGGGCAAATTAAAGTCCCATAACAATAGATTTTACAAAATTTCTCTATTGGCCCCCGGCCCTACATCATCGGAGGCTTTGACTAAGATAACATCAATATGTCCTTTATATTGAGTCCTAGAAACTCTAGGATTTGTCTAGTCAAACATTAAGTAAAGTCGCTCGTGGTATTGGGTTTACCCGGCCAATCTTAGTACTGAGAGCATATTCACTACAGAGAAGATCTCTGAAGATTGTTCGCGAGAACGATCGCTATTTTGCCCTCATGCTTCCGTTTTTCTTCTAGGGGAAGACAAAATTTCCTATTCAAGTGTAGCGCAGTTTGTACAGCTGGCTTATAACTATGAGTGCTGGGAAGCATTTGACAGTCTGGCACAATCGACATTGAATTTCTTGAAACCTTTCTCATCCTCTGAGAAACATCTAGTTGAACTCAAATCCCTTCAAATACTCCAAGCTATGCTGCCTCTGAACATAAACAAAGTGAAGAAGAAGGTTCTTTTGGGAATGGAGGAAAAAGAGGCCTCCGAGGTGTACAGTGTCAAGCAATCTTCAAGTAGGTTGTTTAACTACCCCTGTAATAGAAGACAATGTGCTCTAGGGGGTTTAATGGCCCCCTACCCTTTTCCAGAATGCTAACCATATCTCCGACAGTAGGCTTTTCAAACAGCTTTGTTAACTCGTCTTTGTTAACTCCCTTTTGGAGGCTCTAGAACCCAGGGTAACAGATGGTATAAAGGAAAGTTATTATTTGATAGGAAATTTCGCAGTGTTCCTTTTTGCGTTTTTTGCAAGATATGTTATAAGCTGTCTAGGCCCTTTGGCATAGGCCAAGAACACAAAGTTTTCCATCATTCTAAGAAGAAAATAATCGATACAGAAGAGGTAATGGTTGAAGTTTTATTTGGGAAAATTTCAGCTAATATTTTCATGTTGTTTTTGTAAATAGGATGTTAAATGTTTTACGAAGTCTGTTAAGACAAGGGAAGGTGAACTGGTTGAAGTTTCTAACAATTAGAGGGAATGAAAATTAATTGCATTTGGCATTGAGCGTGATACCTCTGTATAAAAGAATTCAAGGTTAATCGCGCACTTGAGCTGGCCTGGTTATCAATGCCCTTTCAAGTGTCTTTGTCTGTGAATACCGTGTTTTTAGGACAAGAATTGGAGAAATTTTGTTGCTCAAATGACATTTTTTGTTATTGTTTCTTTTGCCCATATTGTCACATCCAAGATTTGTATAAAATTAAAATGTTTGCCCTGCTTTCTTACTCGTAGCAAGAGTTTCGTCATTCGTCGATGATATTTTAAAGTTGGTTGATGTATTAGAATCTTGCGTAAACGGAGAAATGTCGGTAAGACTCTCAATTATTTCAATGAATGATTGGTACTTATGTGTACCATAGTGTGCAATAATGCAATTTTTACGTTAAGATTCTCTAAAGATTTTTTAAGTTTCGTCTCTCTAAGACAAGTTTTCCTTTCGTTTTTAAGCACATGAGGCGGTCTGTCTTCTCAAGATCTAAAGATTTTTTTAAAAGTTTATACAAGGTAGTTAATGCTAGATTTCCGAAGTGATGAAGTCAACAAACTGATTTTTGAATGTTTGAAATTGAAACACATAGCCCGAAAAAGTATTAAGACATATTTTTTATATGCCAAACAGTTAAATGTGTGACAGACTAGTACAGACTCTATCCTTATCAAATCGCTGTAAATTAATCCTGGTTTCTGAAATGTACGAAAGTAGTAATCCATTAGCAAGACTTAGTTCTTCACTTGTCATTTCTCTGTCAATGTGCTCTAGTTGTAGCTAATCTTGCAATTTTAGATGTATTTCGTAAGGCTCTTCAAGATCATGAGGTCAGAAGTTGATTTCACTGTTAAATGGATTTTATATGATATCATACTTGATTTCTGTAGCTAAGCCTAACTTTTTGGGGTTTGAGGGGGAATTGGGGGCAGGAATTTCAATATAATGGCCATTGCTCGGTAAAATATTTGGGAAGGTTTTTTATCTGGCTTTTTTCAGCCTTGTATTTGTTAACGGGGCTGTTTGTCAAAATTTGTCAAGCTACCAAATTAAATTCAGACTTCGTTCGTAAATTTTCTAGATGTGATTGTCATTATTTCATGAAAGAATTAATATCATAGAATACTTCTTTTTGTAGAAAATCATTATTTCTGGAATGCGTGATATTTTAGTGGATACCTGCCTATTCATTTGGTCAAGGTGCAAAAGCCATTACAGCAGAGTGACGTCATCATCTGCTGAATCTTTCAAGAATGTTCTCCAAGATCCTAACATGGAAAAGGTGATAACTATAAAATATTGACGAAAAGGTTTTTAGGAATATCTTAAAATCTTAAATCTGTAAATCTTAAAACAGAAGTTTCCAGCTAAAAACCTAGTTTATTTATTGAAGCTTTTGCTGACTTTCTTACTCATTAATTTATTTACTGAATTTTTAATATTTCTGTCCTGAGAATGATTTTTATTGCAAAGTTGACTTTTTTCCGCTTGCACTTTTGGCTGATGCGACACAGATATCATAAAGATAGAACAATTTTCTACTTAAAGTTGTAGTTATTTCAAAAAGTAAACATTCTATAAAAAAATTTAATCAATTCTATCTCCATAAGATACAGAATCACTAATTTTTTTAAATTCATGGTAACTGAAAATTTGACAAGACAAGTAAGTGAGAGGCTAACGAGTTAATCAACTCCTTTTTGAAATACAAGAGTGAGTGAACTATCGAAGTTTTCGGGATAGCCCATTTGAAAGTAACCTCGCTTGTCGTGTCCCTAACCAGGGAACATTTATTCTTCAAGCTTCTTTTAAGTATTGCCAATTTTTTGAATTTGCTCTGTGGCAATTCAGGGTAATTCTGTCTGTGTGTTACTTGTGCAACTTAATAAATCTTAATACTAGATTTATTTATATAAATCTTAATAATAAGGGTAAAACTTAATAAATCTTTTTCCGATGCTGTACAATTTCAAAGATAAAACTTCAGAGTAGATATACTCTTGCTTTTGAGGACACCCTATAGACACATAATCTTTATCAGCACCTTAATGGTAGTGAAGAAATTCGCGTGTTGATCAATCAACTAGTGTGTAAGAAGTTGCTCATAATTTCTAGTGGTTCAGAGTTCTGGCAGTAGCACAGAGGGCGACAATTGAAGTTGGTTTGGCAGAAATTGATGTCAACACGTGTGCAGAGATTTCAATCAAGTTCGCGTTGTTCGTTGAATTCTTCTGTTCTGAAACTGAAGTGACTGTGGGTATTAAAGGAAAAAAGTCGACATACCAACAGCAGAAAGAGGTAGCTTATATTGGTTTTAGTCTTTAGCTATAGATAAGTAAAGAATCGTCCCCTGGAAATAACGAAGGGACAAATGAAGCCTGGAGAAGATTCTAGTTATTTTTGGATACCCTACTTAAACTGCAATATCATGAGGTGACGTTCTATAAAGGATGCGGAGGATCCATGTTGTTCGTTGACAGCCATTCTGCGCTGGTAGCAAATTTTACTTCTAATCTAAACGATCTGCAGTAGGGTTTCTGTTTATAGGCTTCATAAAAAGAAGGCTGGCTTTAGAAGAAATATCCTCCATTGCAGAAGATTTTCAAAATTTTTTTTGCTGCTGAAATTTCTTTCTTTTATTCAATGGCGATCAACGTTTTCTATTTATGCAAACAAGCTTGCACGCACATCTCCTTTTGATGAATTTCGAAGGAAGCAACAAAAGTGCTTGAAATCTTGAAACAGAGAGTAAATAGCTAAGGAAACTTCATCTGACCTTTAACGTTACTTCCATGTTAACTTACAGTTGTTTGCCAGCAAGGATACAGGTACATTTCACAAAGCTTTTTCAAACTACCCAGAAGATATTTATTTAGCGAAAACTTTGGACGGAAGCCCGAATTCGTTGCCACTTGCACGCATTTGCTATATGCTTCATTTATATGCTCTTATCTGAAAATATGTTTTTCACCTGTCTCCACAATTTCCCTGGATCAAGCTTAGACTTTCTAAATTTGTATAGTAGTGCCTATACTATCCGTCTTACACACACCCCATTAATTTCTTCCCCTGTCCTTAAGCTTCCATACTAAGTGGGCGAGTGACAGTTTACTGTTTATTTTAGGACACAAGTCGCATAAACACTAAGAAGAGTTCCAGTATTGAGCCAATTGCCAGTGCCGTTGGTTGTTCTCCAAATTCACGAAGTATGTTGTTAGTGGCTAAACAGCGTCTTCAGAATGCTCTAGTGGCAATTGATCGAGCTCGCTCCTCAAACCACGATGATAATATCAAGATTGCTGATGATAGCCTGTTTAAGGTAAGTTGTATATACATTAGTCAATAAAACCACAATACGCCTGAAATCTAGGTCAAGTATAGAAATATTGCGACAGTATTCTTGTTATTTACAGTTTTCGATTCTCGGCTTTTGCTGCATCCCACAGTAATCCGCGCTACGCAGGCCAATATTATTCTCCGGTATATCTTTGTGCAATGCTGATTATGACAATCAATGCTGATTATGAAAAATAATGCTGATTATGATAGTCATTGCTGATTAAGATAATCAATGCTGGATATGAAATTCAATACTGATTATAATAATCAATGCTGATTATGATAATCAATTTTGAGTATGATAATAGTTGTTGATTATGATAATCAATGTTGATTATGATGATCAATGTTGATTATGTATGGTAGAGTGAAGAAGGGTGTGATACAGTCTTCCGCTGGATTCTATAAATCTTGCCATAAAGAAAATTTTTAGAAAGCAATAGGCAGAAACCACACAAAGTAATGGCAAGCAGCAATTCAATAGATGTTCAGTTTGAAAAACGAACATTGCAATTTAGTCACTTGAAGCCAATATGTTGGAGGGAGAGGATTCCCTTCAGAAAGGTTTGATGCAACTAGAGTTCTGAAGCTCGCCCCTTGAAAAACAGAGGGTGTATTTGTGAATTGATATGTCAAGGGATCAAATGCATGTATCCATACATGCATGCTTCTGCTTCTGAAAATAAAGAGATATATTTTCTGCTGATACACTGTTACTTTTTCACTATAATACTCCTTTTCCTTATCAGAGCGTTTTCTTACCAGAATTAATATTCTTTCGAATATTTTCCTTTGTGAAAATTGCTTTGCAAGAAAAAGTGTTTCACGAGCTTGATGCATTCATCGTGCGGTGAGAGGGTTGTTAATAACGGTCATGTGATTTGCTTTTCTAGGAATCTCATAATGGCTCAGGCCAATCAAAAACAAGCCCTATACTCCTGGATGCAGAAGCAATGCACCTCGAGCTAATCTACATGCACCATCGCATAGACTGCCGTCTTTCCAAGCTGTCAGTGGGTATGTCTTTAATGAATGCAATAGAAGATTTCAAGAAAAAAAGGAATTATCTTTCAAATTACATTTTTCCATTGCTTATTCTTTTAGCAATTGAGCAAGCTTTTATACCCTTGGTAATGCGTACGAGATCGAGGGGTGTATAGCTTTTCCAAATAGTTTACGAGATTTTTCAAAACAATAGATTTTTAAGGATTTTTCTGAGATTTTTCTTGAAAAGAAACACTTTTTGCTAAAGTTGTTCGAGATTTTAGTGGGGTGATATGCCCCTCGATTATTGGCTATGGTTTTTTTCTAGCTCTTGCAAAGCTAATTTAATAATTAGCAGTTGGCTGGATTTGAAGTTTCAGTCACGTTTTGCCATTTTCTTCCTCTATCTCTAAAAGTTTTGTTTAATCAGTCTGCGTATTACATTCATAAAAAAATTTATAGATTCTTGTATTTCTACTAGATTTTACCATTTTTAGGCTTAGCCTTGCATTCTGATTGCAACGCCAATCTCAGAGATTGATCTTCAAAGATTGACTTTTATAAAAACCAAGGCTCCAATTTTTCACAAGATTCTAAAATGGCCTCTAGTGCACTAATTTATATTTCAAAGTATTTCATTTCCTTAATTTTGTTTGAAATACGGTCGTGATGAAAGTTTTGATTCTTCATAGCAGCTTACATAAAACATGTACCTCTTAAAATCACGCTATTTGATGTAAAGAACAAGACGGTTCTAAGTCGCTACTCTGAGGTTCACGCTTAATGCTGTCACCAGGCAACTGTCATCTCAAAAAGCATTATACATTCTAGGTTGAAGATTTTTTTCTCAACTCTGGATGGAAAATCAGTTATCCTTTAATACTGGATTACAAATGTTTATTTTTTCAAGCTGCAAAACAGCTCTATCCATAACGCGCTCGTCCAGTTTAGGGGATATCTTGTGAATCTCCGAACTTCATACAGAATTATTGACACAATTATCCAATCAATTAATCTCTACCTAATTCGATTGCGAAATCAATGGAAAGCTACATCTGCCAATCAGCTCTCTATAGGAAACGTGGAGTAAAATGATGCAGTAACATTGGGTAGAAAATTCATTGATTCTTTACAATGAAAGCTACAAAATCCTTGTCTCAAAAATAACTCATTTTACGATAGCATTGATAATTTTTACAAATAAAAAGAAAGAAATTTATTACAACACAAAAATTTTGATCGCAATCCTTTCTTAGCTCAATGAAATTAATTATAACGTTTAATTTAATCTTCTCTTCGATGGTTTAATATTCCAATCTAATTTATTTTATTTGCAAATTTTTCATGATGAAGTTTCCAAAATTTTCTATTATGCAAATCGATTGGTGTTATGGGATTTAAGTCAATTCGAACGGGATTGGGAAATTAAGTCAGTAATTCTGCACCTCAAGTTAATTAGTCCCGTAATTAGCTAGCCTAGTCTCCTGAGGCTTTCATTCCCATGAGACGCAGGTGAGTTCTGTCACGCGTTTTTCATTTCAAACTTTGTTCAGTTCCACATGAAAGACAAAAGTTTATTAACAAAATAAGTAAGACAGTAAGATTGTTTGCAGTACGAAAACTCATTCATTAGTCAAAGACTTTTGAAAGGATGTCTCCTTTTACAAATCAGTCACTGTCTATCCAGACATAATTATGAAATCTGTGCACTTTGTTATATAAACTTTAGAGGGTTGAATTGGAAAGCTCTTTGCAAGCAAGTTTACGAAATATACATATAGGTTTTGTGGTCTGTTTTTCTGATAGATAACTTTCTTTGTTTTGTAGATTCTAAAAATGACAAGCAAGACTTAAAGGTATTGTGTCTATTGAAATTCATACTCATTCAAGTTTATACATCAAGGCATCACATCATTCCAAATTTTACCTTTTAAGATATGTCTTGAATTTTCAGGTTTTCGAGATACTTCCTATCTTGAATAATTGTTTTGTGTGACTGTACAAGTTCACGGTTCTTCATAGTTTGAGGCAGTTTGAGATTCCTTGTAAAAAAGAGTAATTCTAGCTTTTAAGATTATCACACTTACCATTTTATTCGTTCTGCTACTTTTTTAATTCTGCGGCAATATTTCCATTCATTTTCTGCAGCAACATGTCTAATAAAAGTTAAAAGCTCGGGTATTGTTGACGATTCTCTAATGTTGAACTCAGAAATATATTAAATTCAGTTGAAACTGGACAAGTTATTTATGCAATTTATTTCTTACCATAGTGTTACAAAACTTCAATAAAATCTCTTGACATACGATTCAGTTTGAAAAATTTTAGAAATAGAATTTTTCTTTTCAGAAAAACGCGATTCCCGCTATTGTTGGCAAAGGAAGCTTGTCAAAGGCAGTGTATTTAATTTGCAAAGCAGAAATAAATGGAGAAGCGAAACGAGAAGAAAATGCTGAAATTCTTAAGGCAAGTTCCGTTGATATACGATGAAGTTTTAAATGGGCTGGGTCACGAACCGTAAATAAACATTTTATGGGGGACAATCTGCGTATAAGAGGGGTTTTATTTACCATTCTTCAAAGCGGAGTTTCTAACAAAATGATAGACCGTGAAATCATAAACCATGCAACAATGCTGCCAACTCTGCATCGTTCTGTTACCATCAGTTTTCAGCAATGTTTTCTGTTCGAAAACCTGGGCTTTCACAAACACATGTCTCTGGGTTGTCCCTTGTTCTGCCATTCAGCCCGTTACGACGACTCTTTTTGTGTTCCCGCTGCAGTAGAAACGACTTTTTCTCATAGACTGATCAACGAATTGATGTCAAAATAAACGTATGAAGACAATCTTTACGTCTTCCGCAATGACAAAATTATTGTTCAGCAAAGCCGTTGAAATTTTCTCGATGTGACGCGATTCTCTGGCCTAACAAATCTCACTTCAATTGCTGTGGTTGATTCACCAAATTCACAAGCATCAACAGAACAACATTGTCCCGCAGCCTTACAAGTGACCTAGCCGCTCTAATTAGTGAATTTCTATCGATTATATCCTAAAGCTGAGAAAGGTGTTGCCGAGCTACAGTTGCGTCTGTCTCTTAAGATAAGCCTTCTGCGAACGGAACCAAGCTTTTCGACTTTTCTTTCTTCTTGTTCACAATTATTTTGAGTTCCATTGGAAGTACAAGTTTTCTTTGTTTGAAATTTCAACATTTTTCTTTTAATCCATTGATTCAATGGGAATTTTGCATCTGTATTCCTAGTTCAGTTTTAAACTTTACTGTATCCGATTTCATCAAAATAAATTTGGGTAGCGTCACTGTGATTGAATAAACTTGGGAATTTTTTCTTGCACTGTTCAAAGTATTGCGAAAAATTTGAAGATTAGGGCTAAGCTAAGATAAAAAGTGCGAGATCATCTGCGTACGCCATTTTGTCATTACAAAAAAACTGTTTTAAACTGTTTAATTGACGAACCAAGTTTTTAACTGGAATATGGCTTGACTAAAATGAAAAAATATAATCGGTATTGTTTCCTTTATAGTGTTTTCAACGGTTTTATAGTGTTTCTTGGCTGCAAACATACAACTTGAAGCACACATTTTGTGAATAAAGAATACAGTACTTTGTTTAGATTACACAGTTATTTTACCATAGAGAAACACAAAATGGAGTTGAATGCTTTGGCCTAAATTTGCTCTTATTGGGTACCAGTCTTAAAAGTGTTGTGTCAATCTCTTCGATTCTTTAAAACACCATTTTGCTTTTCATTTGAATGCAGCACATTATCTGATGAGGCAGATACTGATAGTTCTTCAACTATTCTTGGTTCTTCCTTGCTGAATGAAGAACATTTTGTTGCCCCGGTTCTTTTCTTCCCTTTGGATGCGCTTTACAAATTTGCCCAATCGCATCTTCATTCCGTCACGAAGAAAGATAACAATTGCAACGTAATTCTAAATTGTTTCTATGTTTTCCTTTTTTAAGGGTTAATAATCTTTGAAGAAGATAAACAGGAGGAAAGAAAGCACTTTATTGGTCTCTCAGTCGATGCTTGCATTGCGATAAGAATGTAAATATCTGTCGCTGGTGGCATCTGAAACTAACCATTCCGTAAACAATCTTTCCACATCAGTTTTGAATTAATTTGGCATGCCAACCATGTATGATTGTCAAGTCAGAATAATAATCCTACCATTTGTACCTGACTTGGTTCTCACGTCAGCTGTGTGGAATTCCGACCTAGGTTCAAAGAATCAATCGAGGAGTAACTGGAGGAGTAACCACGATTTGTAAAGCAAAATAAAATGTTGTTTTTTATTTACAATAGGAGTCGTTAGGATTACTTCAAAAAGCCTGGAAGATGGAAGAGAAATTGCTGACCGCCAAGAATCGAGCGCCCAGAGGTGCAGATCAAGCCTTCCCTTTTGCTCCAGAAATCATTTACAGAAGTGCGACAACGATGATTTTCAAGCCAGCTTTGTTCAATGCGGAGGTGGATTGCTACAAGCTTTTTGTTAGATCGTACAGTGGCAATAATGTGAAAGTGAGGCTCAGTGATACGCAGTTCCCAGGAACTGGAATCGAGGTAAGCCTTGATGACGTTACAGAACAAGATCCCAAAATGCGGGAAATTTTTGCATAATGAGAATTAATGTATGTGAATCCTGGTCTTGTTAAGATAACTTGTTTTTTGTTTGTGATAAGAACTCTCTAACATCTTCAAGCAGGGCTGCAGCGATAATGCAAAATGTAAGACAAATATGATTGGCCTTAAAATGGGATGAGTGTTGAATGTTCATGTGGTCTTAATCTTAGGTCTTGTCGTAAGATCACAAACAAATCACCCCCTCCCTGAAGTTCCATTCAGCTACTGTATATAACAAGAAACTGCGAGGATCTGCAAATCCCATAACCTAGAACCGAGCATATGCGGTGGAGCTTTCAGTTCGTGGCTGTGAAAAATTGGTATGCAATCCCTGTTGAAATAAGAGAGGCCCCTGTTTTCAATGACTGTATAATGACAACTAAAACACGACACCCCGGAAGATCTAGAACTCAGGCACACATTTTATAACTTGATATGTCTGCTTTTTTTGTTAGCTATGAATTGTTTTGGATCATTTTAGATTTTAGTCTGCATCTATATGGTGACTGGTCATATCGTGAATAAATATATGGTAAAAGTTTTCCATGACAGCACTCCATAAAATGTTAAAGCATTTTCTTTATAAGGTCTATTTTCTCTGTCAATTTGTAGGTTATGAACTGTGATGGAATTGAACTGAAAGTAACCAGCCTAACTCCAAATGAAAAATACGTTGCTGCTGTTGCTGCATATGACAAAAAAGGCCAATTGATTGGGGATAGTATTGGTCAGACAAGTAAACCTTTTCTTGCAAGTTCGCCACTGCCTGTTGCAATGGCCTATGGATATCTTGCAAAGGTAGCGCAAAATGTTGGATTATTTTTCGATAATAACTTCAGCCATAGTGTTTGCTAGGGGCATGATACCTCCAAGCTATCTTCCCTTTAAGAAATTCTCTCAGCAAATAGGGTTTCATTTTACGTCGATCGACAGGTTTGCTTCGGCAGAACAAATTCCCCACCAGATTTGCTTTGACCAATCAAATTCGCCACCGGGTTTCTGCTAACCACCAGCTATAACCCTCTCTTTCAAGTGCACGCAGGCTGTATTGTTTGGCTTTATTCTTGTTTGATGTCAGCTCTGTGCTAAAGTCGATAAGGAAATAAGATTTAGCTATAGTGACAGAAATCTTAACAACAATTGATTGAAATAAATGAAAACATAAAATAAATAAACATAAATAAAACATAACAACGGAACACTGACAGCAACTTTTAACGCACTCATTGTTAATTTAGATACAATAAGATCACCATTGCAGCGGAAAAAGGACGTTTTAGGCTTTTTTAGTTGCTGGCTACCTTTCTTAGATACCCTTTTTGTATTTCGTTAACTTTTTTATTAATCAAATTATTGAAGCATGATGTGCATAAATGTTATTTCTTGAATATAACATTTCTGTCATTGCTTTAGGTGGCCTACAATGCTGGGTGCTGGGATCTTGCGAAGATTTCATTCAATACGCTATGGGACCATTTTGTTCTTGATGCAAAAACATTTCAACAAGTTTCATCTGTTTGGTCGATCAAAGAAGATACAGAGTTGAAGATGCACCAGTTAGTAAATTTTTTTGCTGTCTTTATCATAGTGTCATCAAAACTTTTCGTTAGCCTACTAGGTGCCAAAATTTTCCGAAATTTCTGGATTGGTAAACATGGCTAGTTTTGTTTTCGAAAGACATAAATGTGATGCATAGTTAAACATTTCTATCCACCTCTGGTGAGAAAAATGATCTTGTAAGTAGAAAGTATTAAAGCAAGAAAATCGAATCTTTTTGCTACACTTAATTTTTCCTTAAACAGTTGTTAAAAGACAAAATGAAGAAAAAGTATCGCTGGACCTCGATCAACCCGTCTCCAAACAATCTTTCTTAGACGATAATGATTTCTGCTCATAATTGCTGGATGCTTCACGCTGTAAACTTTACTTAAACTCTTGTTCTACACTGACGATTTCTTCTAAATCGTTTTTGTATTTTGTATTTGCATTTATTCTACCTAGCATCCGAAGGTAGTTCTTAGGACACTGAGAAGCTTATGCTTCTCGAGCCGTGTCCTGGTCCTTCCTCTCGATGTAAACACACCTCGTGATTCCTACGCCTGGAAATACAGAGAGCTGGCGACTCTCCTCACTGTGGGTGAACGTTTGGTCATGCCGGGGACAGACCCTTGAATCTTTGGTCAGCGCCCCAAACCACTGCGCCATCCCCGCACCAATCGCCTCTCCATCATTCTTCGTTGACATTAATATTTTTTTCTTTCATAGGCTCAATGTGGAGAAAGTTGAAAAAGCTTCGTCAATTCTTTTGCGGTACTTTCTTCAGACAATATTCATATCAGTTGATATAGCCATTCGCGAAGGAACTTTGTTCTGCGATGCGTTCTGTGATTTCAAGCCTCCTTACTCAGGCCAGGTTTGTATGATATAATAACACGATTGATGAACTAGTATAATGACAAGGACGGTCTATATTTTTCTTCTTCCTTGTATATCTTTTTACCAATTAAAGTCACCTGTTTATTTTACACCTCTGTTTCCAGAGAGGCATGTTGCTCACCTGTCAAATTGTTATGTATTGTAAGATGAAAGGAACTGGGCACCATACATATGTTGTTGGCCTAAGGCACTTTCCTCACTAAACCTCTTCATGTTGTTGGTCTAAGACAATCGAACAGTCACTTCCCTCTACGTAGGGATCATATAAAGACTCATCTTAACCAATCCAAATTTACCTGGAAAAGTTTTAATGATTAATAATTCCATATCTGTTAGTAAACTAGTGTTTTTAATCTATGCAGATATCTAGGCTTGAAGAGTGCAAGAAATTGCTAATAGCTGTAACAATTGCTGGCTTGCTAAACGACAATACTGTTTGCTTGCAAACTATTATCCAGTGCTACGGGCTTCTCGTTCCGTTCCTACAAATGGATGTATTTGGAGAACCAGTGTTACAGGTTTGTAACTTTTTATCAAAATAGATAAGGCACCGTGCACGGATATAGATGCAGGTGTTGAAAATTGGCCACATGCATTTTTATGTGTGTATATGCCTTTCTGTGTGTATATGCGTTGTTTGTATATGTGTGCGTATGGTCACATGTGTATACATGCGTTTTTACATAGGCTGAAACGCATATGCTACTCGCAAATTGCAAAATACGACTCGCCAGCTCTCTGTAATTCCAGGCGTAAGAATCACATGGTGTGGTCACATCGAGAGGAAGGACCAGGATACAGTTCGAAAAGCACAGCTTCTCAGTGTCCTAAAAACTACCTTCGGATGCTAGGAAGCAAATACAGGAGAAATATCATGGTAGACTGACAGGGCCTAACTGTGGGTTGCCTAAAGTGCATATTTAAAAAAAGACAGGGAAATCATGATTCAGCACTATCAAATACCGCAATATCAAAATCATTGCACCAATCACAGCTAGGCCCAGCTATCTCCGCCATTCCACTTCAGCTCGTAAAATGCGTATGCACCTCAGCCCATGTGAGAACGAATAAAACACCAGCGCGCATAGATGTTTGTCTCAGCGGCCGTAACCACGGTATTGATTTAACTATGGCCACTTTGTTTCTGTTACTTATGAACCTGTAAAGTTTTTAGTCTCTCTCTGCTAATTAATAGCATTTACCGTCTTGCATTCCTCTGCTGTTTAGCCATTATCCATTCCGCTTTTCTAGTTTCCAAGTGTTTCAGACTTATTTCTAAGAATTTAGAAATTTGATCATTTGACCATAATACATTTAAAGTTTTCATTTTAAGGATCAAATTTGATCATTTATATATTTTATTTAATTTTTTATGCCAAAATTTGATTTTATGAGTTTGTGAATTGTTATTTTGCCATACATTTTCTGGCATTAAAGTTGTGTTTTATATCTAAAATGTACTATTGTCAGCCAAACGCATACAAGCTTGAAAACGACTGCTTCAGTTCATTGTTCTGTATATGTCAACTTCCTTTAGGATTCCTGTATCTGAGGATAGTATTGTATTGTTTTTAGGTGATGATGCACTGTTTTGCTGCACTGCAAGAACTGCAGCCTATAATCAAGCTAAGAAAGGCTTCTGCTATCGCTGAAAATCTTCATCACATGGTCTCTGCCATCACATTCTACATTGCCAAGGTAGACTCCAGTGATTGAATCACTTTGTAACAGAAGAGGTTTTTATATATAGCAGAATAAGTTAAGATATATAGTAGAAGAAGTTAAGACGTATAGCAGAAAAAGTTAAGATGTATAGCAGAAGAAGTTTAGACAGATCACAGAAGACGTTTTTACGTATTAAAAAAGACGTTTTTACGTATTAAAGAAAAAGTTTAGACGTATATCAGAAGAAGTTTAGACAGATCACAGAAGACGTTTTTACTCATTAAAGAAAAAGTTTAAAAGTATATCAGAAGACGGTTTATTGTATAAAAGAGGAAGTTTTAATGTAAAAAAGATAACGTTTAGCGCATAACAGAAGAAGTTTTGATTTATGACAGAAGACATTTAAACGTAAAACGGGAAACGTTTAAACGTATAACAAAAGATGTTTGACGTATAGGCCTTATAGGGCTACCTTATGCCGAAATTTACAGCTGACCCACGAAAGATTTTCTCTAAAATGTCGAGGTTAAACAAAATTTGAAGTACTGTCATAAGAAAGTATGTTATTCTTGCTCATAATGCTTGCAATACATTTTTATAATCATAATGGCCTAGAAGCTTCTTCAACGCACTATGGATGTTGTTTTAAACAGATACTTCAGAAACGACGAGAGCGTTTTGGGACCTTGCGTATCCTCGAGATTGGAAGCAAGATGTTATCCGGGGATTTATCATCTCCTGGTGTCCCTGACAGTGCAGCCACGTCAAATACAGCTTTTGGCTCTGGACCAGGTTTGTTTTGCCTTTTTTTGTTAAAGGATTCTGAGTTAAATTATACATGTTTTAGATTATGATAAAGAGTACAGGAGTGCAGGGTCTCGGAAGACAAGGTAGGAAAGATTGTATTAGCTAGTGGGGCGGGAGAATTAGTTGCAAAGTAAAGGAGCCTAGTCGCGATATGCATCGGCGATCATTTTTGCTTGATTGAATCTCTAATCTAAACTAAAATTAGCGTTTGGATAGTTTCATAGAGCAAGGGAATTTGGGGGTTTGTGCAGGCTAAAATTGACTACAAGTATTTTGGTGCAAAGCTCATTATATGATTTCATATAACGTAAAGACTGGTTATGGGTCTTCTTGGCTAACTGACGAGACGTTTTCTTTCAAGGAATGCACAGAAAACTGACGAAAAAAGGTACCTTGAAGAAGCTGAAGTTGACAGGAGGAAAAGCTGGGCTGAAAGGTGGCAGCGACAATATGGTCTCTGAAGCTATTGCTAGTGAACTGAAAGTAATCGACTCTTTTTTGCAAAAAATAAAAAAAGAAGGTAAGAAGCTTGCTCTAATGTTCTAATCTGATAATTTATTTTTATAAAATAAAGGGACGCTTGTAACCATTCAAGATTGCATATAATTACAACATACGATGGTTCCCCTTTTTCGTTCATTCTGTGCTCTTTTGGTAACGCCTCCACTTGGCATACTGTTAATGTCTATCCGTTAGGTAGCAAAATGGTAACGCCCGGGTATTCACTAGTCTTTATTTTTCGATGTGATAGGATCAACCCTGTCCATGAACACAGATGCCATTTTGTGAGCAGAAGTACTGTTCCGAGAACCATACGCCTGCATCGACAGTTTTAGAACTATTTATTTTGCTCGGCACTATAAAGCTGAAAGATTTAGAACCATTTTACTGTAGTCATTTTTAGCTAGCACTGTATTTTTTATTATTAAACGATGTATGTTGTTCCAGTTGACCATGCCACCGAAGACGAGGGTTTGGAACTAACAGGCATAGAAGACGCATCTTATGTTCATGGAGTGCTGTCCTGCCTGCCACCTCAAGTTGCTTTCAAGGAAGGTAAATGAAAAGTTAGTTTTATTATGTTGTAAGTGAGCCCTTAGCTTCAATAATTGTGAAAAGTTTTAACCTAATCCTCTTCCCAATTTGGTAATATGTTCAGCTATCCGCGGAAACTGGTTTTTCTTGAGATCGATTTCACAAACATAGCAGGACAAACGTCATAACAAAATTAAGCGTTTTTGATTTGATTTGAACTTTTTGCGACTTCATGAATTTATGTTTGATTTCCTTATTTATCAGTTTGATAATTCTGTTGCTTTGGTTTCAGTCTCAAAATTCAAAAGAAGGACGCAATACTTGGAGCATTTTGTAAACGTGCTGGAGCGTGCTCTGACTGAAGGATACCAATCAATGATGATCGACTGGACAAAGGATGCAGTAACCTGGCTGTCTAGGTAAGATATTATTTTGAAGCGCCTGTTTCGTTTTTGCCATCTTTGTTCGTGGATATAAAATCAAGGAATGATATGAAACGCTTTAATATTATACCTGATTGGCCTGCTAACAATTTTCTGGCAGTCGTTTATTTATAATTTATCATGGCACCGATGGCGGATCTTATTCTTCCAATCCTCATATTCTTCAATACAACGTTTTTTCATTCCTTCGTTCTATACAATCATCACTTCTTAATTATTTTTAACGAGCTACCAATAGCCTAGCCCTTCCTTTGTCTATAGCGTCGATCAGTTTGTCTTAGGAATTTGTGCATAAATTTTTTAATCATTTCTCGGGCAATTAGTTAGAGAAACTTTCTGTTGCTCTGGCTTTTGCTGTGCCTGTGGCGTTCTAAATGAACAAGGACACAATTATCGTAATCACTCTTCAATCTCAGATGCTATTAATTGGTAAAATATATTTGATTTTACTTTGTAGGCGCAACGATGTTCTTCTTAATAAGCAAACTGCAGACCAAAAAGGAGGCACTGTGATCGTAGCCATGGAAGATGAGAAGAATCGAAAATTTTCAGCTGCTGTCGTAGAATATGGAAAGGTGAATACCAATCCTTTTATCTGCTCATTTTGATGCGTAAGTTTTACTTATAGGTTTCTAAAAAAAATTAATCAAAGACAAGGGCAGAGAAATGAACACGGGGCAAAATGAAATCGGAGCAAAATGAAGACAGGTCAAATTAAAATGATTCAAAATGAAAACTGGGCCATGTGTTCCTTTTCTTTGACTCTTCAAAACTAGATGATACAACTACTAAATCTAAACTAGAAACCAAAATCAACTAAAAACAACTAAAAACAACTAGAAAGTGTAACAAGAAAGATTTTCGAAAACCCTTTGCCTTGCCACAAACTGCATATATCATGTATTTGAATAACGTTTTCCTGTACTGAACTTCCATTTTTGGCAATCTCGATGAATTTTAGGAAGATTTAGAGAGTTGTTTTTGAGTTTACGTGCAAATGTATTTGTATGAAGAAAAGTGAAAAATAAAATGCTGATCATCGGAAGAAGGCATGCCCTATGCAGCTGTAGTTGCTCAATATAAAAGAAATATCAAGAAAAAGGTTATCAAAATCTTGATGGCAACTATAAGTTTACGAAAAATGAAAGTAACAATTTAACACGGATTATGGAAATTTTATTAAACGAAAATATTGTACCACAACATACGCATCAAAAATGTGCTTTTGTTGTGTGTCATTTTTTCTTATACTTTTCGTTGTCGCTATGTAGAATATTTTACCCCTAAACAAACAGAGGCAAATAGAACGTTCTACTTTGTATGCTCTAGATTTGTGTTTTAAGTGCAAAACAAGGTCAATATTTACACAAGTAAGAATAATTAGACCTAATTGATCCCGTTTGAAGCATTTACTTCTACTCAAAGATAAATTCGGTCTTTTTCCTTAGCCCACTCAAATTATATTTTCTTATACCGACCTGCACCTTTAATACCAACTCGCTATTATTGTGAACATTTCCTTTCATAAGGTACCAAAGACTGTTCCCAATCGAGATCTATTGCCCATAGCAGAGACCACTCCTAACAAATCAGGCCAAAAGCAGCCCGAGAAGGTTTGGAATCTTATTGAATAAATTTACTTTGTAAAATATATTATGAATTTATTTCCTGCTCAGCTTTTTAAAGCATGGATCGCTTGGTAATTGCAGCTTTTTTGCACGCCGGTCTTGAAATTTCTAGGCAAAATTTTTGCAAATAATTTTTCAACACGAAACATTGAATGAAAGAAACATTTAATTTTTGTGCCTAAAATTCCGTCCTGTACCCAATATTTCAGTTCTAGATTGTAAGCACATTTCTACAAACGTTAATTGCTGGATAATGTGAGTTCTCAATAATTCTCAAGCCTGGTTTAGCGATTATACATGATTTACTAGCCTTAATTGAGGGCATTTTGACGACTAAGTCTTACAAGACACCTCCAATATAGACGGGGGATTCTTTTCAATGCCTGTTGGGAATCGACTACAGAAGGCAACTGTTATGAAATAATCTGTGGATCGAAAATTGATGGTGTGTGATTAATAAACATTGATTGCGATAAATTGCATTTGGATACACAGTCTTTTGTCGTCACTGGATTTTATATGTTCGTTTTAGGCTTTTTGTTAATGTTTCTTTATCACTTTTTATGTGACTGTCTACAGTTCTTAGCTCCTTTTATCCAATTTATCTTCCAATGTTAAAAGGTTGATTTGTATTTCCAATAATTTCATGTGCTTAATCTTTGTTTCTTTCTACTTTCACAGAAAAACCGAGCAAAGGGCCCGGTCCTGTTAACAGACGAGGAAAAGAGAGTCAAGGTGTTCTAAATAAACATAATTATCACTTTATTAAAACCCTAGTTGTACTTTTTCACATAACGCCCGCATATTCATCACATTGTTGAAGCCATATAGCTTCAATCTTTGTCAAAACCTCTTGAAAAAACACCACGCATCGCCCTTTCTTTTATTCAAGACTAACTTATTACAACGCACATTCACATCCCCTGACTTTCAGTATATAATGTTGGCTAGAACATTTTTGGTGGTATTTGAGTGCATCATATGAGTGGGAAAAATATCCTGCATTTTGTTGGTGCAGGGCTGTGACGTGCAATGTTAACGAAATATTTGCAAGTGTTTAGTAATTCAATTCTTGCATTCAGATTGCAGAACAAAATGCAGAAAAAGGGGCTGCTTGGATCTCCACATTCTAATCTACAACTTTGAATTTACAAAAAGAAGAGTTTCCTTTACTCAGCTCTAAAGTGTTTGGCTGATTTCTCTTAATGTCAGGAACCCACCCAGACTCCATACCCGCATAATGTTTATACATAATTGTTTATTTGTTAATAGTTAAGGCTGTAAAGATTGTAATGTATTTCATGTATATTCATACCTATATTCATGCAACGATCGTAAAGCTGAAGGAAGATCGTGTAATTGCAAAGATAAACTGAAAATTGTTGTGGTTGGTAAATCCATGCAATCCATGTAGGTTCTCTGAAACTTCTTTCCCACCTCTCCTCTGTACATCATCATCAGGTACCATCTTCTATCAGAAGGTTGGCTACCATGACCCTTAACTATCCCAAAATCTGAGTTTTGGTTTGTTGTCATGGTCTCCTCTATACACCCAACCAGATTGAGGTTTTTCTTGATTCAATGGCGTTTATAGTGGCTAAAAACTCTTATTAACTTTCCTACCTTCAAGGATGCAACACAAAAACTGCAAGATCTGCTACCTGAATATTTTAAAATGGCGCAGAGGCGAAGACGGTTGAGAGTTGTCACTTACGAAGAACTTCCATGGAGGGCTCAGGTAAATAATCAATTTAATTCAAGTGAGTCCCTTTTTAAGATGGAGTTGTGTTTATCAAGAACACCAGCATGGCCAATGAGCACTGTATCAGAATGTTCTCTCAACGAAAGGTAAAAAAAAACAAAAGAAATTAATGCCTTATACTCTTCGGTCTCTGTTTAGGAAGGAAGTTCCATGCGAAGGAGAACTTGCGATAAATCTATAAAATTGATGGTCATAATAAATGACACGAAATGGTGTATAGTAATACTTCTTCTTCGTCTTTTTCTTTTTCTTCGTCTTCTTCTCTTTTTTCTTCTTCGTCTTCTTTCTTTTCTTCTTCTTCGTCATCTTTCTTTTCTTCTTCTTCGTCTTCTTTCTTTTCTTCTCCTTCGTCTTCTTTTCTTTCTCCCTCTTCATCTTCTTTCTCTTCTTCGTTTTATGCCTTTATCTTTCTCATTTTTCACCTTCTTTTCCTTCATCTCCTTCCTTTTCTTCTATTCTTCTTCTTTTCGTCTGCTTCTTGTGTTCTTTTGCTCTTTCTTACTCTTCTGCTTTTCACTTCTCTTTCTTCTTCTGTTCCTCTTTCTTTTTATTCTCCTTCGTTTTCTCTATCTTTTTCTTCTCCCTCTGCTTCCTCTCCGTCTTTTTCTTTTCCTCTTTCTTTTTCTTCTGTTTTTCATTTTCTCTTACTTCCCCTCTTCTTCTATTCTTCTTCTTTTCGTCTTCTTCTTGTGTTCTTTTGCTCTTTCTTACTCTTGTGCTTTTCATTCCTCTTTCTTTTTCTGCACCTCTTTCTTTTTATTCTCCTTCGTTTTCTCTATCTTTTTCTTCTCCCTCTGCTTCTTCTCCGTATTCCTCTTTTCTTCTTTCTTCTACCTCTCCGTCTTCTTTTCTGCTTCTCCGTCTTCTTCTTTTCTTTCACTATTTAAATTGTCTTCTGTTCATTTCTTCTTTTGTTTTCACGTTGCCGCACCAGCCATTCATTTGCAAAGTTACTTTGCCCCTTCAATCTTTACCAAAGCACCTGCACAAAAAGTGGGTTGCGAAATATCTTCTCCTTCAATGTTTATTTGATGCATTTTAATACTCTTTAGTTACGAGGAGTAAACTTGACCAACAAAAGCCTTGTCTTGTAAAAATAGTAGTTTTAAAGCATCTGTCTGATTAGTGTCTTTTTTATTTCATGCTAGCTGAATCTCTTGATGGCACGATGCTTCTTTGATCTGAGTGGTGAAAAATTCAAGTCAATGGTCAAATTTCATAATCTGATCGAAAACTCACAAAGTTCCGAGTAAGTTTCTTCAAATTTAGTCTAGAATGTACCTATCATTCGTGGAAACAAAAATAGCAAATAATCTGTATCGTGATTTGTACCCGTAAAGAGTGTATTGGCTGCGTGGCGCAATGGTAGCGCGTCTGACTCCAGATCAGAAGGCTGCGTGTTCGAGTCACGTCGTGGTCAGTCATTTCACTTTTTGCTTCAAGTTCTTTTCCTCGCAAACATTTAGCCAACTTTATGAATTTCTTTCCATTTTTGCATCCTTACGGGTTATTTTTCTGGATAAATTTTTTCAGTTCTTATTGATAAGTCACCCTTAGATTGTTCTTTCATTGAATAATAGAAAGAATATTCTTCAATATGTATTATTGTTATTTTAGTGCACAATCCAGTTTTATATTAAAACTAGCCAACTTTTTCAAATTTGTTTTAAGTGGGAGATGGGGTACCGTAGTCCGTAAATCCTCGAATTAGCCCCCTGGGGGCTTATTTATTTTAATATTTTTGGATGGGGGCTTACTCATAGGGGGCTTATACGAGGGGGGGGTGGCTTATAAAGTTACTGTAGATATTAAGAAGACATTAGTAAAAGGCCTCGTTTATTTTAGCAGGAATTTCTTTACGAGCATTTAATTAATTACTACCAAAAGTATGAATTTGTTGTGGTAATTCATTAAAATGCCATAGGCAACCTGAGATGGCAAAAATCATCAAATTGAGGGGTCCAATTCGAGAATTTATGGTAGCAGTGGGCGCTTATTCGAGGGGGGCTTATTGACAATTTGTAGTTCGTGGGTGTGGGGCTAATTCGAGGGTGAGGGTTCTTTTTCGAGGGGGGGGGGGCAATTCGAGGATTTACGGTATCTGGTATTGACTCAACGGCAAAATGCCTCCCTGAGGAATCTTTTTTCGTTATGGTTTTTAGACTTTTTAAAATTGAAGAGGTTTTAGGTTTAGAAAGTGAATGTTATTGCAAATAATATATATGTAATGAAAGTTTTCTCTAATCAGAAAAAGGAAACTGTTTTCAGGAACTGCTAAGACAGAGTAATTATAAGAAACCATCAAACTCCTGGTTGCTTATTTGGATAAATGGAGGAAGTGTATTTGAAAGAAATTTCGGTGAATCATTTTGAAAATCGACATGAAAAACCTTGGTTACATCTCAAATAGAAATTATCTTACTTTGATATACTGTTTTCATAGAGGTATATAATTGCTTTATATTAAATCAAGCTTGAAAGTCGACAATTCTGGGTGGGACAAGACTTCCTACCTTACTCTGCCAAAACGCTCACAACATTTCAGCACCTTTCTGACTTAGCAGACTTGAATTAAACATCAACTGCTACATACCATTTATCAAATGGTTATACTTTGCTAGAAAACTGACTGAAGGTTACTAGAGCCGTGAGATTTCTAACAAAATCTATGAGAACATTGGACGACTTTGAAATACATGAGACTCACTGCAGATCCATGAGCTTTGGTAATTATAGAAAAATATTTTTATAAGAACACCAAGGCTTGATTTGAAAAAAAACACGATAAGTTCGAAGTAAGAGCCTCCCAGCATTAGACACAAAATTATAAGAAAAACAATGTATTTTGATAATGTTTCTCTCGTGTTAACAAAACATAGCAAATTTTATCAGCAAAACAGCAAATGTCATGCAACAACTTGTTGTTTGGATTTGTAGAAAAATCAATGTTCAAATAAGAACAATATCAAGAACAGACGGGCCTCAAGTTATTCAGAAAGTAAGAACATCGAACCTCAGTAAAAATTATCTGGTTCTGTTCAGGAATATTACGAAGGAGCTAAAGGGAAACAATGCCAAAAGATCTGCGCAACCCATAGAATTCTTAAAATGTCTAACACTTCAGAACTAATTTAAAAGTTAACACCACAAGCAAAACATCTTCTGTAATAGTCTCGTATATGAAATGGGAACGTTTCCCCAGCATTACTGTTATAAAAAAAACTTATAGAAATTTGCCCAAGCATGGGACTGGAGATCCTAATTATACCTATTTTCCCAAAAATGATCATTTATCATTTTTTGTTTCTTATGCAAGTAGTTAACCAAAATCTTGAGTGATTTTTAGCAAAAGAGCGCATAGTTTTGTTTTGAAAAGGGAATGGGTATTTTAGGAAAATTTGAAAAACTTTGAATTAGATGTTTGAAAAACTATGAATTGGATGTTTTTGCCATGAAATTTTTATAAACAGTCTTTTCTGTGTTAAACCTGGCTAAGCTAGCCAAGATTAAATTCTGGAATTGTGAATGCAATTATCTTATATGATCTGAAACTTTATAGGGCTTGCGTTTTTCAAAATCAAAAATTTCTAATCTGAGTGTCATTTTAAAAGCTTTTGCTCGTCATAATGTATCCTATGGTATTGAATCTCAGCCACTGAAAAGAAAAAAATCGATCTATCGTAGAGTCTCGGCCACCCCAATACAGACACTGTAACTGTATTCATTCTTATTGCATTTAAAATCCATCTTTAGAGGAACTTGGGTACATCTTTCACCTCCTGGATTGCGACTGTAAGCCTTCGTTAGCGCAAAATTTCAAAGTGGTATTACATTCTGGACATTAATTGATATTTTATACTCTAGTATCAAATGCAATGCATACCTTTCGGCCAAAAAACATCTTGCTACTTTTTTATGCCATTTTTGATACTGGTAATTTCATTTTGTCAGGTTATATCATAGTAAAAAAGTAGATATGAAAAGTGAGTGTGTGCAATCAGAGCTACCAGTTTCAAGATACAGCCAATAAATCCACGCTCTTATGTTTCTTCACAAGGGAATAATTACTCTCAGGAGTTCGTTCGTAAACATCTTCGCATTGTTGCGAATGATAGCTTACCAGAAGTTTCGTCATTTCCTAGTGCTGTTAATGAATGTTAAATTGGATTTTGTCAAGATGGATGTCCAAAGTGCATCTAATGACAGGGGTAAATTATATCAAGATTTATATTTATGCAAAAGAAAAATCAGAAAAAGTAGAAATGTTCGATGCCTAAATCAGACTCTTATTTTTTCAAATTGGATAATTTTGGTAGCTTTCTCGTTCCAATTTGCAGCTTTTTCTATTGGTTTTTTTATTCATAAAACCGTCCCATTTCCTCCTAGTTTGATGGATCCAAACTGGTTCAGCTTAGCAACAGCAGATTCATTGATCGTATCCTGGGCAGGGAATCCCCAGCTGAATGAAACCGAGATTGAGCCTACAATTGACATTGGAGGTCGAAGCATTGACCACACTGATGCAGCGTCAACAACACTTCGGATAGAGCACATATCAGGAAAGGGGAAGATTGTCATGAAAAGCAGAGCGAGGTGAGCAAAAATGTAGCTTTGACGATCATGTCTATTTTAGTTCTTGCGCCGATAACTCATGATAGCTGCATAAATTAGTTGTGGGCATTTTTTTCGCCTGTCTAGTAGATGCAGTTAGGACCGTTGCTAGAAGTGGGGTTGTGGGGGGTGTTTGGAGGGTGTATTAGTTGTAAGGGTCTGGTAGCGAATTCTACGTAATAACTACACTAGGTATTGAAAATGCAGTATCGGTTTTTCCTTCAAACTCGAAATTTCATTCCATGATCCAAATTTCAATTTTTTATCTTCATATTCCCACCTGAAAAGCCAAAAGCTCCCTGGGTCTAATTTGCAGATTTTCTTAGTTTGATTTTGACAGCCACCGAAGCAGTCTTTAAAGATTGCAAATGCACTTTTGCAGTATTATAGTAACATGGCTTTGAAACATGTCGTTAAAATTGACAGATTATTCGCAAACCTTATGATTTGCTCAACTTTTTTCTCTGTCAAGTCATGGCGGTAAAACATCAAGAAGAGACCAAGATGAAGCTGCCTCTTCTACAGAGGATCCAGTAAAGGCTTTCATTAGCCATATGAGAGTAGCCTTAATGTACTGCAAGCGAAGTATGGTAAGAGTGTTTATAACAAATCTGAAAATCTTCCTTTGTACTTTCCTACGGTTTATGTCAAACAATAAGCCTTGTTCAAGTTTATTACAAGCCAAATACTAGAAAAGAGGAATATAGAACTTAGTTATTTGATGTTCTTCAATGAATATTGTCATTCCAATTAGCAGCAAGTTTTTCTCTGTTTCTCAGCTTTCAAAAGATACTTGTCAATCAACAGTATCAACTCAAATATCGTTACTTGATCAACAAAATTATCTTTACCAATGAGGCTCATTAATTCATTTCTATTATTAAATACGTGTCCCAACATGAAGTCTTCAAATATTCACAAACCGTGCTTTTCAATTGTTGCTGTTTGTGACATTTTGCATCATAAACTGCTCACATTGGCAAATCTAATCAGCCTTCTCTTGTACCATCATTTCAGGTTCTGGCTCGTAGAGGAAAGAACTGGGTTCTTCTACAGAATGCTACACGTGAACTGTACAACATGGCGCATGTTATTCATAAGAACATAATGAGCTTAAGCTCAAGTGATCCTCTTAAAGGTAGTCAAGGTGTCCCGATAAGCATTGCGAGCATCAGGGAGTTGTTTGGTTATGCGTTTTACTTGGCAGCTGATTTCCTATTGGATATGCTGAATTACAGTTACTGGAATATGAAGGAGAAGATCGACAATTCATCGGTACAGAGTGTACAAATTTCTATCTGAGCCTTCAGTAATACAAATTTACATAGAGCATGCAAAATTTAAAACTAACAGACATCAACAGTTTCATTTATATTCCATCCTTTTCGCTAAACTTTATATTTTTCTTAGTTTTTCTTAGTTTGAAGTTTTTATTTTTCTAATACGGTTTCTCTTCTTGCAATTGTGAAATTATGCAGTGCCAATGTCTTTCATAAATTTTTCTTCAAAACGTAATATATGCACTTTGCGTAAAGTATTCTTTCCCAGCATTTCTTCGATTTGTCACTGTAGTCATTGGTTTACATTTGTGGCATTCTTACGAAGTTTGTTTTCTATAAGCTTAAATGTTTTTTACTTGTCTGCCGAGAGCCACGATATGTTCCTGGGCAGCTCAGGCATAACGGGCCCTCTTTTATTGGATACTGTATATTGTCTCAAAGATCCCCTCAAACTCGACTTGCCAACGAGACGAAAAGTGTAATTTGTGTGACTAAAAGAAGTCTAACCTCAGACTAGAGTGGGAGTCTGTTTTTCTTTGTTCTACACCAAAATTTTTATCTCAGTTAATCTCTCTCAGTTTATCTCACTCAGTTTATCTCAGTTTATCTATATCAGTTTATCTCAGTGTATCTCAATTTATCTCAGTTTATCTCAAAATTACAAAGAACAATTTTTTAAGCAGTAATACAAGCCCTTGGTGGCACAAATTTTCAAGGCAATGGTTGTCCTTGCCCCTTTTTAGAATAAGCCTAACGTCCAGCTCAGTTATAACACATTTTTGCAGAGATACAGAGAAGAACATTAAATTCTTTGTTTTCTAGAGCACGACGTCTTCAGAGAGGTTGTTCGAAAGTGACATCAAAGAACATGCTGGTGGCTTTAGCCTCGAATTCGATCAAGTTATGGATGACGCAAGCACAGTCAATTTGATGTGGCTGAAAAAGATTATCTGGTATGCCATTGAAATGCTTTATTATGAAGAAAAATGGGAGAAAGTCGTCGGGCTCATTTACAGATTTACGGCCTTAACAAGGTAATATTTCAAACGTCTTCGCATTTTAATTTGCTATTAACCTTCTACAACACTGAACAGCTAACATGGTAGATCATCAATGTGTTAATGTGATGTCATTTTATCACTTTATGTCATAATATACTTTTTTATTTTCAATCATTTACCTATAGGTTGTGAAAACCGTTTTATATGAGAGTTTTTTATCTTCCTCATCCAGGGACAAGTTCGCCGAGTCGCTTATTCCTATCACCATATTTGCTCAGCGACGAATCCAATATCGTCTTAACTCCTACCCAGGCCCTCCGAAGGAGCAACCACGTGTTATTTTTGACAAAGAGACAGGTATCCCAATGGCAGCTTACCTTGACCCTCCGGATACAATATCGATCGAGGCGGGGGCGCATATTGACCCCGAGGGGCATAATCTCTATAACCCACAGAAAGATGGACAGGCTGTTGCTTGCGTCCCTTTGAATGTCAGTGAAACTATGCAGCGGCTTCACGAGGCTTTGAACTCAAAGCAATACACTGCCAGGGCGCTGGAACACTGCCGTAAATTGCTGCTTCTCTTTCTTGCTGGAAAACAAAATGGTACGTCACTTTGGTAAAGATTATTTTCATCATCTAAACTATTTCTACATAGAGTATCAGAATGTTGTTCGATTTTGCTCACAAATCCCCCTGACATAAGATTCCTGGAGATTTGTGTTTCTCAGTAGACCTCTGGCTTGCTTCAAGGGAAATCAGTGTTTGTTGTGTAGACTATGACGTACATGATAGGAATAAGATCTACATAAGTTTTAGTGGCAGGTTCTTGAAATGATGTTTTTGTTACCCGTGGTGTATTTTGATCTTTCTGACTGATGAGTGTAAAAAGTAGCAATCACTAACGAAGATGTTTATTAAGACACTGTTTTCCTGTTTTATTTACTTACCTCAGTCTAAATACAATGGATAACTTTAAAGAAAAATCTGCTTTTTCAATAGTCAGATAATTTTACGTAATAAAAGGTGTATTTTGATAATAAATTTTGTTTATAATGCCTGGTAATAGAAGTTTCTTATTCAGATAACAATTAGCTTTGAAAAAAATTCTTTTTAATTGTCATGCAAAAATATGGTCTTAAGTACAAGGTTGTTGATTAAAGAAAAACTGCCAGATTCTTAAATTCTAAAGTACTTTTTTGTGGGAATTTTTAGTGGGGCTCTCACATTCAACACTCCCCTTACCTGTCACATAGATCCTTTTTAGCAAACCCTTTTTAGCAAATCCTTGTTCTAGAAGACAGAGCTTATTCCAACTCCAAATTTGAAATAAATCATAGAGTGTTTGGTTTCGCTTGTAGGTATGAACTCCAAAGCAAAGCTTCGACTTGGTTCTCGTGTCAGCTTCGTTGCAAGTCAGGTGCAGCCCCAGGACGTAGTCCCTCCTGATTTGAGTCAAACGTTATTCGAGGATCGCGAAGACGTAGAAAAATACCCACTCGGAGAGAATCAAATTGCAATAGTCATTTCGGCATATGACAAAACAATTGGTGAGTGTATTACGTACTTATCCGTTAGATTATTCATACTCGAAAAATCGTCATTTAGATTGTCACACTGGAGGCGCCATTAGTATGGCAATCCAGAGCGGTTTTCTTTTAGCCGATTAGATGCGCCTTCATCGCGGTGTTGAGCCTTCATTGGGGTTTAGAATTACTGGTAAACAAGGGGACACAATGCTGTTTTGAAACCTGTAGCAAGCAACAACGAGAGTCGGGGTCACCAGGGCCTCTTTTCTAGGCAATACCCTTTTCAGAAATTTTGGAACAGCGTTCCTTTTTCCCCTACCTTCAAACTAGTGCCCCTACCTTCAAACTATGAATTGCTATGGACCTCTTTGGTTGCAAGTACGAGAGTTTCTAAGAAATTTGAGAATAGACTAACCGTTGTTAGAAGATTGCAAGCTTTTCTCCGGTGAAGAGTATAAAGATTTAAACAGCGCATAGTTTCGATATTTAAGCAAAAGCTACAATAGAGCTATTTAATTAGCCGTTTCATTTAAAACTGAATAAGGAAACCTTCCTAGAATTACTTTGCGACAAACCGTAGTAGAAATTAATCATTTAAGATGTTGTCGTTGTTTCAGAAATCTTGAAGTATCGAAAGCAGACATCACTAGCAGCCCAGGCAATGCATGAATTGGGGAATATCATGATGCATACTGATAACAAAAGGTACAAAATCCAGTCCGTATTCTTGTTGAGTACGCTATGCTATTTCTGTTATGTGCTGTTATTGCCTTCGCTATCAGTATACAGAAGCGAATTGGCTGCCGGTTGCAGACTCCAATTTAGGTTTCACTGATCACTTGGGGGCTTGCCTCCTGTCCACCTAGCTGCAAATAGGTGTAGCAACACTTGAGGGGCTAAAAAAGAGAAGAAAGGGACTGGTCATCCTATCACATCATACTTCGCTTGAATGGCTTCTTTGTAATATGCAGAGGCTCCGTAATGTTTCCGGAAAGAAGTTCAAAAATAACAAGTTTGAGAAGTGCGCCTTTCGTCGAAAGGGTGACATGTTCTCACCTAATCAAACAATGTTTCTTCCAGCGTTTGGCTGAAAGATATTTACGTCCCAGCCATCTCAAAACCACAGAAGCAGGATGTTGCTCACTATGTCCTTGCGTTCTCTTTTTTCCTTCTTTATTTGTTTATTTTCTCTTCATTCCTGCCATCTTTCCTTTTTTTATTTCCTAGACTCGCCTACAAGTGGTGGGCAGAGGCGCTTGACGTCATCCTTCAAAAGAAAAATGCTCAGAAATCATGGAGGGAGCTAGTCAACCAGAATTGGTCTGTTCGTGACTCACAAGTGTTACTCGATCGTTGCGGAACTTGGGGATGCTTGCTTGCCGGTGTTTTGGCCACAAAAATTGCAAGGTAAGCTCATGCAGCTGTTTGTGGTTAGATTCACCTTAATGCATCTGAATGCCAAATGTTTTTATACCAAGAGATCGAACTTCAGATTGGAAGCAACGCTGTTGGGTAAATGACAATATCTCTGAAATGCAGGGCATCACGTTTGGGGTGCCTCATGGCTCCTGCCTTGGCCCACTGTTTGACCTTTATCAGTGACTTGCCTTTTGCTTGACACAGTACTCAAGTCAAAATGTATGCAGGTGATACAGGTATTTCCTATTTCTAGAAATCTCCGAACTGAGCTTTGCTATCAACTAAAATCCTATCTTAGTTCGTGGTTAGACGAGGGCGGGGGCGGTAGGGGATGCAGTTTGTAATATTGAAACATTTACTTTTGTTGCCTTTGGAAATCAGCTTATTCAAACTTGTTGAATGTATTTAACCCTGTTGAAAAATTCAAAATATGAGGAAAGGCAGCTAGAGACTCCCAAAAATGGGCATCAACGCACGATTTAAAATTTTAGTTTTTAACAATTTGTTTTTGTCCTATAAATGATCTATTTTCCTGTAGATACATTCATACCTTCGACCTTGGTGTGCGTTTCGAATTTTGTCATTTGGCGGCTGCAATGTTTCAGGTTTGTCTTGTTATTCTCTTGAGAAGTTTGTTATTATTCTAATTTATGTTAATCTAATCAACAACATTATACTAAAATTTCTCAAGGATACTCTAATTCAATTTCAGTAGTACACTTTTACTTGATATACGGCCATTTTAAACGACTTCATTCTTGAATTTCTTCTATAGGCTCTACTCTGTGCCTCGTTATCACACCCTTCGCCTCTTGTGGATTACGCTAGCTACGACATTGGCTCGGTTCATGGAATCAATGACCTCATACCTGGAGTGGAGTTGTTTTCAGACCCATATAGAGCTGATTGTAGTACTGTATTTGGATCTTTGTTCTGGACCACAAATGAGCTTGTTAGAGCAGGCTTCTCCTTAGAGGTAATTTAGTTGCAAAACACTTCGTTATACTGAGCACTTTTTGGCTACATCAGAGTAGGAGAGCTGGAAATACCGTCTTTTTTAAGCAAAATAGGTGTAGGGAAATTTGCGCGTTGTAGCAGTGCTATTGGTTAATTGCGAAGGGTAAAATTCTACTTTGCAGACATCCATTGCCCATCCATTGTGACGATCCATTGAAGCTTAACACACAGTGAAAGGCTTTTTCAGATATAAATTAAAGTTGTTCTAGTTATCTGGTAATAGCTGTAACGATTTTTTTGTCATGACTCCCTGAATTTACTTTTCAGTCTCTTCCACTGCTGTCCCTCTGCCAATACATCTCTGGTGGCATTTGTAAAGATGTCAAGAAAACAGTTCAAGTGAAACTTCTACGGGTATGAGCAACTGTTGTACACTACCTTAACTGCTATAAAAATACCCATTTTAAAGATCACTAGGGATTAATTATCAAGCCGGATCCCTATAAAAGTATATTCGTTCTCTAATCCCTTTTCTTGCTCTCATTATATCTCACTTTCTGTTTCTCTTACTTTCTCAGCTTCTTCCATACATTTTTTGCTATTCTTTCAGTCTTATTTTTTTGCTCCATTCTTTAGCTTCACCTTTCTTTTTTTTCATTCAACCTATCTACCTTTTATTACTCATTTAATCACTCATTACTTCACGAATAAATCCTTTATTTCGCAAGACAATTTGTTCATTCATAGAAATGGAATTGAAGAATCTATCACCACCCTTTCCTTTTCTCACAAATGTTTAAATTCAATTTGAATTCGTACAGGTCAGGGCACTTACTGAGCTTAACCTGTTTTCTGAAGCAGTGAAGCACCTTGAAGACATCTTTAACAGCAATGGTATTCCTGAAGTTTCCATAAACAGGCACCCAAAAGGAATCATAATTGTTCAAGTGAGCAACTCTTTCATATTGTTCCTGCATTGACGTTTTGCACTTCACGTTCTTTACGTTACTCGACTTTTTAACTGCATTGAGTAGAGTTCTTAAGATACAGTTGAATTCCATTAAGCTGAACCTTCAAATGGGGAGGGGTGGGGAACGGATTGGTTTGACCGAGGAAATGTCCGACTTATCCGTTATGTGACTTTTGATTTGAATAAAGTAGAAAACTTCAATGGGACTTAAAAATCAGCCCGAAGTAGTGAAAGTCGGAGTTCTCCAGGGTGAGACTTAACAGGATTCAACTGCACTCACAAGACTCGTAGCGCAACAATGTTTTGTAACAAGTTTTGCAAATATTTATCTTAAAACAGTTTGTATTAGCCTTTTGTATTATATCTACAGAAATTTGGCACATTTGATAATTCAAAGAAAGTCGTGGCTGGAAGCAACATCAAGGTACCTTACTTGCTAATAACCTCAAAAATTTATTTATCATAATGTACTAACTTCTTGATGTTCAGATGATTTTCTCATGTTGATCAGCACTTTCTGCTTCAATTCCGAAAATTCAATTCTTTAACAACTTTTCAGAGGCTCAAAAAATATTGCTAGAACTTCAAGGCTTTGTAAACATGCGATTTGATTTGTTAATTATTGCTCAATGTGATGACAAGAATCGGCTAGAGTGCGAAGAAAAAAGGATGCTGTCGGGAAACTATTCCTTCATGTGATATTTTCTGTTTATCATGTACCAATTTGTGTCTTCCTGTTCTTTGTTTGCCTTTATGTGGCCAATATGCCTCTATTTTTCCTCAAAATCACGTTTCCCAGCGTCCAATGTACCCCCCTAAATCCACAGTCATTTCGTTCCTTGTTTCTATGAACAAGCGCGGTACTAATTTCAAAATCTTTGCGTCCAAGGTCATAAAAGAGCTTTGCTACGCTACTCTACATAGCTCGAAAGTTGAAGCCTACGGAGACAAACTGGCGATGCAGATTGAATTAGAACTTGCCCATTTACTTAATCAAGTGGCTAGTACAATCAACGATGCACCTGAAAATGAAGTCGCTCCCAGGTCAGTTTACATAAATCTATGCTTTGGCGTGCATTTCTGCAATCGAGCATCGATATACCAGTCACTTTAGGAACGTGCAACTTTGTCTGCTGTCATCACAGGAATGTGTCAGGGAACCGGAGCTTTGACGCTAAAGAAGAAATTTCAATAAGTTTTTTATTTGTTGTTTAGAGGTGTTTTCTTTAAGGTGCTTTATTATTCTTTTTTTATGTCTTTTGATTTAGTATTAATCGCTCTTCTTTATTATGCCTAAAAGATTGTTCTGAAATAAGTCCTCTTTCTAATTTACTGCTTTGTTTTTTGTACAAATTTTGACATAGCTACAGAGTTATTAAGAAACATAAATGTATTTGTAACGTGGTAGCTTTTTTACCACCTCAGACATTTTTAAAATAATAACTAACATACCAGCATGATAAAGCATGATATTTTATGTCAGAATTAGCGGCACCCCAAAAATCTTGTTTGTCCTGTTGCCTGTCAAACCGCCATGATAATTAACAAGCAAATTAAGAACCGAAGAAGCTGTACCGTCAAAAACACGATGATAGTGATAATCATCATCATAATACAGGGTAATAATTATTTCACTGTAAGGCGCTGAAGACCATCCACCAGGGTACCTCAGGTTACTAGAAACCATCCTCAAGGGTACATCAGGGCTCTTATCTTGTAAAATTCAGTCTTTTTGTTCTTTTCATGTTCAGGTCAACAGCATAAAATGATGCTGTGTTATTACTATCTGTACCATGAAATGATCACGTCGCGCTCAATTTTTCATTGCTAATTTTAGTTTAATAAAGTATAGGATTTTTAAAGTGTGGACATTGTTATGTTCTTCTAGTGATCAAGCGCATGAAAATAATTGTAATGTTATTCTCAGGAGCCCTTCTGTTTCAAAAGACGACTCTGTGGATGTTAAGAGATCAAACAGTAAATCAAAGAAGCCTTCCAATAAAAAGAGAACTGTTCGGTCAAAAGCAGGTATGTTTTTTGACCCGCCTCTCCTTTGGCGTGAATTCTGCCAAAGTGATGTTGAACATGTGACTTCCCATTCCGTTCGACAATTGCATGAACTCATGCTCAAGAATCTTCCAACTCGTATTTGACGTAATGAGAAAGACAACGGAACAGAAAGATTTTCTTCAATGATTTTTGTGTACAATGGCTTAAAGGAGCTTTCACCTTTCAATTTAAAGAAAAATTACTCGCACAAAATTATCATAAGAGTGGGAAGGGGTTCAGCAACGAGAATCTTGCATCGCCCGCAGTGAGATGCTTTCTTTCTCAGTTGAACGCTCTCGTTTGGTTATGCATTTATTGTAACAAAAGCGATTTTCTGTTTTTTATTGAAGATAACTTATATTTTCACATATAAAAAAATTTCAATCTTAAGAATTTCAGCTAACTCGTTGATTATAGTGTTTGGAGAATTTCATGAAAGGATTTTCTTACGTCATAGGAAGTCCGTCAATGCAACCAAGGATAGAATCCTCTCTGGAGGAGCTCGTTTCTGAAACATCAGCCCGGATAAAGGTAATCCGGGAGCATTTTTCCTTCTGCTATCTGTAGGCAAAAAACACGGCCTTTTCGTATGACGAATTTCCGCTGTACTTAACCAGATTTGATATACATTCACTAAATAATTGATTTCGGTATTTTATTGGGGGTGGTTGTGGTGGTGGGGTTGGAAGCCTGATGGAGTTGAAAGACTGGTGAAGTTGGAGGTGTGTTGGGAATGAAAGGGTGGTGGGACTGGAAGTTTGGTGGAGCTGGAGGTGTGTAGGGATGGTGAGGCTGGAGGGTTGGTGGAGCTGTTTGGGTGGTGTAGCTGAAAAAATGTTGGGGCCGGAGAGGTGCAGGGGTGGTCTGGCTGGAGGGAGGCGGAACAAGGTGGGTGGCAGAGCTAGGGTAGTAAAATGAGCAGAACTATTATTCGAGAAAAGAAGCAAAAAGTGTGAAAAGATGAATCGAGCTTTTGTTTGCTCCAAGTAGTTTTGGCCGACATTGTATCAGTGACAACAAATAACTTCTGCTGATGCAATTTTGACACATTCAAAAGCTTCTGATAAGCCTGATGCACATTATCTTTATTTTCTAGGGATTGCTATTAAACAGCGTTGAACGGATCATCAAGAAGCTTGTTTCACAAATAAATGACACCCAAAATGATGGTAATCAGAGTTTTTATTGATCATAAAGTGGAATTCTGCAGATCTACAATAGTTATTTTTGTGATGTTTTTGAATTTTCAACTGTAGGTGATAACAAAATGATGTTTACACTCAGATTCTTAGTCAAGATGAATCTATTGGAACGATAACCTGCATGTTAGTCCAATCTTTGCAAGAAACAGTAGGCATAGGTGATAAGCAGGCAGCTTTTCAGCATATTTGGTGAACATTTCTTGCTCCCTGTATAGTGATGTTTCTACTTCTTTGCTGTTTTGAAATCATGTAGGACCAGATTTCTGGCCTTAATTACTATTAGCAATGCCTTATCAGTTTTACCTTTATAAGCTTACTTCATGATAGGTATTACAAAACTTGCAAATTTGCAAAATAGGGGTCAGTTCATTCAGGGGTGTGTTGCAGTAGTTATTTTTGGTTGTGATATCCCCTCCATTTTTTCGAAGAAATTTTCGGTAGTTTTGGCTTTACAGTATTTCCCTACCTGAACTTCGATCAATTTTGCTCACATTTTGCAGTTCTCGTCTTTTTTGCCGGAAACTGTAGACGCTGTTGTTGTATCTCATCTGTCTGAAATTGAGGCTGCTTCCTCCTCAGGATCAAGAATCTCTGCTGAGCACTTACAGCTTTACTGTGAATGTGAACTCGAGCTAGCTAAGGCAGCTGATGCGCGACTTTTGTCAATAACAGCAGCTCGACATGTCTTCAATGCCATGAAACAAATTCAAACTGCATCATCACTGGAAGAGGAAGAAGACACTGCGTATGTTTTGCTTCAAAATAATAGCTATTCACAAGTTACATTTACATTTTGTGCCATATCATTGTTGAATCTTTGGTCAGAAAAAGTCTTCTTCTGTTTTCGTTATTGATACATGCAAAGGTGCCACTAGTTGTGTAGAAACGTTTTACTTATATACATATAAAGAACTTCAGATCAGTCTCTTTTTATTTGATCACCAGTGGGTGCCTTAGCAAATCCTCTGGCGTATGATATAGTAAGGATATAAAAAAGGTTATTAAAACACGATCATAACCAAATAAGCCCATCCAGATAACCCAAGAATTGTCTTAAATGTTGAATTGTTACCTACTGGTAAAGATAAAAGTTTGTTAAGAGGAGCATGGGTGCAGCAAAAGATGCAATTCTACCTGCAGCTTTCTTAAACTATAAGCTCTATCGATCTTTCTTGCCTTGAAATGCTTTAGACCCACTTACCAGTCTGACTTGTGCGAGGAAGGAGCTCAGGAGCACAGACAGTAATTTAGCTGGGACATGATGCTCAAAATATTGCGCTTTTAGGAATTCGAAAAGTAGAAGAAAGGAGCACAGCAAAGTACAATAAAATAGCAACGTTGTACGTCATTTAGCAAATATAGTAGAAATATACAAAGTTTTTGAAAGGATCTCTGTCAGTTCGTATATTGGTACCCTGGTTATTGTATTTTCTATCTACTCCTTAATATTTCATACCTTCATATGTAATTTGACTTCTTGCGACATCTGATGCTTTCTTCTCAATATCTTGGTGTTCTTGTTACTAGAGAGTATCAGAAATTGCCATGGCTCTCTGGGAGGATCAATGCTGACGAGAGCATCCTGACAGCCAATCCAGGCATCAATGTAGATGCATTGCTTTGGGTTCAGTTGCGTCTTCAAATTATTGCCTACTTAACAAGCTACGTGAAAATGAAGCTTGATGATGAGCCATTTTCAATTGAATCTCTTATCGGTTCAAGTGAATATCACATCAATCAAGGCCTTGAAGAGTCAGATGCGTTTAACTTGAAGGAGTATGCTGCTAGGTTTACAATGTTGAAAATAACCAAGGCAATACGACTGGGAGACGATCTGGAGAAGATTATTGTCGATTTAAAGGTACGTTTTGGAGTTCTATGCAATGATCGATTTGTGCTTTGCCTCGTGTTGAAATGAATCTCGAATTCGATCAAAGGTATTTTTTGTCGAATTATTTTTCGGACTAATATTCTCAAAAGGAAAAATGTTCAACTTCTCGATACCCAATGGGTATGTAACGGACGAGCTGAATGCCAAATAAATGCTCCTAAAGGCCAACAAATATTTCTTTATTTCTTGAGAAAGAGGGATGGAAGAACGTAAAGGAATTTTTAGGCCCAGAGCTTCTCATAATTTACAAAGGACACTTTGTAAATGACAGTTTTTGTCACAAAATTTAGCTAACAAATAAAATTACAGTTTTATCTTTTTAGCATCGTCTTTAATCTTGACACCCCAGTTTAAAATATTACATGTTTTTAGTATTACATATTACATTAATTTTACATATTTTTTTCCATTGTACATATCGAAAAAAAGGGCTCATTGTTTGCAATTCCTGGTACTGGTACTGATTCGTTCCATGTTTCTTTTTATTCAAATAGAATAAATATTTGCTACTTACCATCTTTGTAATTGAATTTTAGAAGCTGATCGAAGAACTAGATGATTTGCCAGCAAAGTCTTTTCCAGCAAACCTCGCGTTTTGTGAAGCGAAAATCCTGCTTGCTGATCTTCAGCCTGTTCATGGAATGGTGTCTGCGTCAGATGCTTTTGAAATGTATAGAGACGCTCTTGACATAGTGCTGAAGGAGGTAGGCTGTCTTATTATCTTTTCAGCAGTGATTAAACGTAACCTCTCTGACAATCATGACAAATATTAGTATGTTATTCTCTCCAAACCACAGCAAAGAAGAGCCGTGCAGGGGCTTACCCTAAAGCTTTATTTAAGGCAGGTGATGATGGGAGCTAAAAAACTTCTGTTTAGTTGCTTTGATTTGATTGTAACACGAGCTCCTTGTAACATTTAATTTTGCATTGCCTATTGGATATTTCCTGCTTAACCCGGTTGTCCTTAAACTGTTTGGCTGTTTTTTCTTTATTTCTTTCTTTGTTCATTTCAAAGTACATTTTGGCATTTTTTCATGCAACATCAATGTTTCACAGGTCGTTGTTCTTGGAAATGACGTCACAATATCACAAAAGACTCTGGCAAAGCCACTTAGGAATATCTACCATCCTCTACTTTCCGAGGTAGTGTCGTTGAAACTCCGCTGCTGCAAATGTCTGTGTATTATCGAAAACGACAAACATGAAGGTGAACAAAAAGCACAAGGCCTGCTGGCTCTTGATAAAGTTCTGAAAGATACATTGAATCTTTTGATGGAAATTGCCACGGAAAAGCCAGCTTTTGAGAAAGAGATTGCATTTCTCAGAGGTGATGATTTCTTAATTTCTCTAGAAGCTACTTCGAAATTGCAAGTTCTTGTACCAGATAGAAGTTTTTCTTTAATTTTTCTTTTTTTGTCTTTAATGGATGGGGTAATATCACGAGGAACACAGCCTTATAGAAAATATTATTGAACCATTGAAGTAGCTATTTTTTGTCCTGGAGACAGGTATTCTTTATAACGGGTTTTGTTACCCTTGTTTTGAGATGTATTGTGTTATTTTCCACCAGTCTAATGGGACACGTTTGCCCCTTACCCACCCCATGGTTCAAGACGTTGCTTAAAAATGCATTAAGACCGTTTTTTCCGTTTTGGTCATCCCGTTTTTTTACCCTTTTTTATTCTATTTTCCGAACCACAGGTCTTCTCATGCGCCAGTTGTATGAAATGGATAAAGTCGATTTGAAGGATGCTATTGACTCACTGGTTGGAGCTCTTAAAGTGCAGACAAAGCATACACAGGATCTCAGGTGAAAATAGATGAAAATTAGTTGTATAGGTGGAAAGAGCTTAGATTACTCTGATCAAGTATGTAAAACACAATCTTAGTAGCTGTATCTGATACCAAGCCTATACATTCCTAAGTCACTGCTTTCCTTAAATTTCAGCATGTTGCGACAATTATACCAGGAAATATCCTTGGCTTTTATGACGTTTTACGAACGGACTGAGGCTGCATATTTCAAGGTAGAGAAACAGCACCAATTAGATGAAGCTGATAAAGACAAGGAACGCACGCCAAGTTCTGGAAAATCAAGCTCGCATTCTGGACAAGGGTTGACCAAACAGGCTCTTCAACAACAGAAAGCACAGCAGGCTAAGCGTGATAAAGAGGCTCGTGTGCGTGAGAGGCAGCGACAAGAAATCCGCAAGGCTGCTTGGGTGGCAATTAGAACGGCTGGTGCCATTGCAAAGGCGCAGAAAAAGTTTGAGTTCTTAGCTACAGATAATTTATCAGTATCCGAGGAGACAAAGGAGCTGTCAACGCCCGACTTTGCACTTTTTGATATTCTAAAAACCGATGCTGTCATTCGGGACCAGGAAACCGGCCTAGCCATCAATAGTGGGATTGTGCACACCGAAAATCGGTTCGGCAAAAAGGAATTTTTCAGGTTTTCTTGGCTGCATCTCATCAACTACACAAGGGCACTGAAGAGGCAAACAAGCTATGTTGGCATGGGCCATGGCGCATCTAAACTTTCCCTTCGTTCCACTTTCGGTTCTGATAGATGTGCATTGAAAATCAAATTAATGCACGGTTTCCTTAAAGATAGCTTGACCATATACGACAAAGAATGTTGCCCGATTCTTCCGATTGACTTTTTCTTGAACCTCGACTTCATGAGCTCCTCCTCACAACCCGTGCCGCTGATCAGTGTTGTTGCGGACAATGAGGACACGGAGAGTAAACGAATTGAAGCGAACGCAGATGGCGCTTTGGAGGCAGGAACACCGATAATTGTTCAAAAGGATGTCGAGGGAGTGTCTGGTAAAGATTTTTGTTTTCTTCTTCAAATTTTTGGCATTATAGTCAGTTGAGCTAGATATTGTCAATATAGTCAGATGAGGAGTTATTGTCAATATTAAACTATCTGATATTGTTTGGATAGCCAAATATACAATATTACCCATATAAGTTAGCCTTAGAGTGCCTATGAGAGCTGTCACACCCTTAAACGAGTAATTGACAAACTCACAGTCGGTTATCTATCATTTAGTAAGCTATTAACAAATTGCTAATAGTGTACCAGGGTTATTGATTGGATTCCTATGTGATTTACCCATGTAGTTTCGTAACGGAAAGAATACAAAAAACCGTAGTTTGTGGTTTCCAAGCAGTTACTTTACGTTTGTTTACCTCCTTCTCCCTCCCCACTTTGGTTTAGCCACCCCCTACACAGCAACACTAAGCAAAACTGGACTGGTCTCAACATCGTGCATTGATTTCTTGTTCAATAAGAAG
The DNA here is from genome assembly GCF_013076305.1 of Rhopilema esculentum. The sequence continues at coordinate 6,375,730 of NW_027019809.1, read as the reverse complement.
TTTAATCGTTTCGCCAAAGCAGAATATTAAGGGGTTTATGTATTTGTTAAAAGCTATCGGTAAATGTGGCATTCGATTGCTTGTTCGGCATTTTTCTATGCCAAAAAGGTTGAAAATAAGATACTCCTTGAAGCTCTCTGTAACTCCTTTGCTGTTGCATTTAAAATCCTGGACACATATGCTGTAAACAAAACCTATTGGGTCGCTAATATATGTTTTAACAGCAAAGAGGCCAACTTCAAATCAGCATTTCTGAAAACCCTTCCACTACTGAAATTCTTCGATAGAGTGTTAAGACGGTCAAAATGTTAGTATCATCTGTTTAGGACTGTATTATCATCTCAAGGACTCTCTAGGATGTATATAAATGTTAGTATCGTTTCTCTAGGACTCTAGAACAAACGGACTATATATCATAAGCAACCAGCAATTTTTCCTTTCAGCATTCACGTTTTGATAGTCGAATTGCCTGTTTTCCCCTTTAGCCAAAGAGCCTATAGTAGAAGTCACAAGCAATCCAAGCGCTGTTCGACAGGCCGACAAGTCTGATCGAATCCATACCCGAGATGCTTTGCAAGCTAATGATTATGAAGTCTCAATTCAATGGTATCGTTCCGAGTTTTCCACTGAAAATAATGCAGTGTTCTTATTCGGAATGAATAACAAAGCGATCTCAGTTACCGACAAACCAGCCTCGTTTGCGGCCTTCGTCACTATTGGTCATGTACCAGTCACGTGGCCAGCTGATCTGCATCATACTTTGACGGAACTATTCCACACAGCTGAAAGCGAGATTAGCCAACAACCGGGTGAGTTCTCAATTAAGCCTTTACTGTACTTTGCCCCTAATGAAGAATACCTTTTTCTTTCATCCCTCGTTTCTTCTATGCATCTTTTCTGACAAACATATCTCCGCCTATTGAAGGCGACAACACTTCACTGAATCTCCGCCACAATCACTAAGAACCACCGTGGTATCTAAAGTTTATTGTCTGTAATTAAAATAGTGGATGACTTTTTATCTCCTTCATCTTTTCCAAGGCACGTTATCAAAAACTGCAGTCGCTGTCCAGGCAGCTTCTGCTTTGGCGTCTGTCTCTCCTACCCGGAAGAGAAAACCTCAAGGAATAAAGCCGATTTCAGTTGAACAGGACAAAGAAGACCAAATACGGATGCAGCTCAAGACGATTTTGGACAAGATACATGTTGTCTTCGAAAAAGAAGTCACGCAGGTAATTTGTTGTTTTTTTGCGTTCTTCCAGCACCAGTTGAAAAAAGAAATTGAAAAATGTCTCTTTCTCTACAATTTGCTACAAAGATGTATGTTTCTCTACAATTTGCTGCAAGTTGCAAAAAGCAAATTATAGCCGATCCAGCTACCTGATAATTTTTTTTCTCTTTCTTAACTATTTCTGTTATAATTTATTATAAATATATTCACCTTTACATCAATCAAAAGGGTTCTTTTATTCCATTTTTCCTGCAAGGATTTCCACCAAGTTAATTTGCCAGATTATCAGCAGTAGCTCCCCACTTGCTCTCTACGAACTTTCCACTATCTTCAAACCCATTTTATTTGAAAAAAGGGAACAGATCCTACTAACGTCCAACACTGGCATAGTATAAACGTCGAATAATGAGCTAAGAGGTAAGGGAAAATAAAATCATGACACGAGAAGAAGAATAGAGCATTTGACCTGTTCCTTTTTTGAGTAATTAGTAACCGCTAACCACTCACTTGACAAAAAAATTCAATTTATAGAATCCAACTCCGGTGCAAGTCACATTAAAAGCGTGCTGTTGAATGTTGTGCCTATACAAGACTCTTTAGGGAACATATATACTGGTCTGATGACACGTCTTTCTTTTCAATTACAGGACGTACCATTTGATGTTTCATTTCAAAACATATCTTACTTGGAGAAATTATTCAACCCAAATTTTGGACATATCTCAAAAACCAATGAAGCCTTCTTTGTGTGGCTCCAGTTTCTTCTCAACGGCAACACATGATGTCAGAGATTGTTGTACAATGTATCTAAAGGCACTTTCTAACCTTTGCACTTTTTACTAGCACGTTTGCGTGGTGTTTGAATAAACAAGATTAGCATATTTGGGTAAGTAATAGATTTGGTTTAATAAATAGAAAAATTCAACGCTTACAGTATGATTAATTATATCTTATTGCATGGCTTGACATCTTTCACGATTGTGGTGCGAGTTGCTTCACAGAGAATTGATTCATGCTAGTGCGCCCAGAGAACCTTTGCCTTGTCCCTTGTACACCCAGAGGCGTGACACGGAGGAAAATAAAATTGTTCCAAATACACATGCAAATACTTTTCAATTATCCATTGTTACAAATTTACTTATTACGTCAAACATAAGAAGAAATGTGTTTTACATGTATAGGGTACAAGGATAAGCAAAATAAGTCATAAAAAGCTCAATGGAAAACGGGGAATAATCACTGGCACTCTACAAATCTTAAGTTTCTTTAAAGGGGGGGGGGGTGTGGTTCTTCCGCAGACAGTCAAGATACGCTCAATGGAAAATGGTGAATAATCACTGGCACTCTACAAATCTTAAGTTTCTTTAAGGGAGGGGGGGTGGTTCTTCTGCAGACAGTCAAGATACGCCGTTGTAATTTTCTCAAAACCCATGTCCTTTTAAAGCCCTTATTTAATAAAAAGGTTTCTCGCTTGTTAGCTGTCGAAATCTTCTCCCTACCTTCAAAGGAGAAGCTATTATTTGGAAAGTTATTCAATCAGTTAATACCTCGAGTTTGCTTTGCTCTTATTATATGATCACAATTAACAAAATTACGTAGTGACAGACACAATTTCTTATGAAAATACGTTACACCAAAAAGATTGATTGCAATAGATGTGTTCTTTGTGATTATCTCAACGAGGCAACCGCCTTCACAGCAGCATCCTCAAGATTATCAGCTGTTTCTATCAGCATCCCGCTTGAATCCAGAATTCGTCTTGCCTCAGTTACGTTTGTCCCTGCGACAAATAGTGTCAAATTACAACATTTTAGGCAAAGAAGTAAAAAAGTGATGATTTGACGAATCTAAAGGAATTCCTATAAAAGGCATCCTATCAAAGGCATCCTACCAGGTAATAATGTAAAGGTTAATACCTTTACTGGATATGAATAGCTTCACCTTAGAATAAACTCCTTTGACACTACCCCCCTTTCCACTTACTTCACATATAGCCAACTGCAAAACTTAGCTAGGCAACACAATATAGTGTATAAACACAACAAGGAAGCATTGGGTGACACAGAAATGCTTTTCAATAGCCATGTCTGCAAGAATTAATGTAATATATATTTTGGGGAGAACTGTCTGAGTGTTGAATGAAAGGATTAACTCACCCTCAAGTCTAACAATAATAGGAACACCAAGGTCCAGTCCTCGATTAGCTTTGGTGATGCCTTTAGCAATGATGGCACAGTCAACGATTCCACCGAATATGTTTACTAATATTGCTTTGACCTGCAATTGAAACACAGGGTGTTTACTTTACCTACATATTGCTACCAGTCATGTATAAATTGGTTCTTGTATTTGACTGTTAAGTCGGTCATGAGGACCATAAAAATTAAGGCTATACTTTGGACTGTTCTATTGGACTGTCCTTTGACGCAAATTGAGTACATATTGTAAAGTAATAGATACAGTTGTTTTGAGCTTAGTTTTATGTGTTTTGAACCAAATCTACAGAAACTATGAAAAATTTACCCTGTTATCGGAAGTGATGATTTTGAATGCTTGGTATACACCATCCTCTCGAATTCCACCTCCAAGATCAAGGAAATTTGCTGGGTTTCCACCATGCAATTTGATAATGTCCATTGTTGCCATGGCTAGGCCGGCACCATTCACTAGCGAAGAAAAATAAATCAAGTTAATATAATTTTAAAATTTGCGTTACTCTGATTGTCATAACGGATAGTTTCTACTTATTTAAGAGACACTGACTTTAATGCAAAATACGTTTTTGCAGAAAAAAGGAACACAATAAAGAGCCAAGAGAAGAAACATAAAATAAAAACACAAATATATGACAATTAATGTGCTGCTATTTTGCCCCAGCAAGCTTTTACCAAAACTTTTACAACGCATTTATATCAAATTGATTTTTGCAATTCTCATTACTGGGATATATTTACTATTTGCTTTAAAAACTATTTGCGCCACAATGGGCCCTTAAACAGCTCAGACAGGACAGGATCACTTTTACCAAATACTGTTTCATTATCACAGAGAACCCCTTAAATTTATGTTATTCTTTGGTTGGAAACAGACTTAACTAAGACAAGCAAAGAAATCTTAATTTTCCTTCACAAAAATGTTGATGTCTGTTTCAACGAACATAGTGTTTTTCTTTCAACATCCATACCAACCCCTTGGTGGTGGAAGCCCTGGGAAAATAGCTCCCTATTCATTGGGCCCACCATTGAATATCTAGATCGAATCAAGAAAATGAGGAGGGGGGACAGATAAATCATTACAGTGCTTCTAACGGTTCAGCTATGTTGACTGAATATCAAACCAGATTAGGTTCCTTTCAAAGGGTATATTAAGTAGATTAGACCACCTACCAAGGCAAGCGATATTTCCTTCCATTCCAATATAGTTCAAATTGTATTTTGCTGCTTGGACTTCCCTAGGATCAGTCTCAGATTTGTCATCCATTTGGAACACCGACTTCTGCCTAAACTCTGCATTGTCATCAAAATTGATTTTTGCATCAAAGCAAACAACTGCAAAAACCAAAAAGAAATGTTGGGTTTATACTTGGGAGATTTCATTAAGAAGCAGAAATGAAATTGGTCAATCCATTTGTATTTTTTAGCTAAACTTTCTTTTTATGTGAGATAATTACATATAGCAGAGGCTGTGAACAAAGTGCAAACCTAGTTTCTGTAACAGAATCATACAAAAGAATGCCCATTTTGGTGATTAGTATCACATCTTATGTTTACTTTTGCGAAAAAATGATGCTCACTCAACTTTGTTAACAAGACAATACTACTGGTGCCAAAATGAAAGATAGCACAACCTGAAAAGGATAAGGCAGTAAAGTAAAGGTTATCTATTCAGTTAAATTTTTAATTAGTATATACTAAGTATCCCATATAAATATTCCTTTAATAATAGTAATTGCTTGAAACCAGCAGTATTTTTATCTAAATCACATAGAAGAGATTTAACCACCCTAATTCTCAGCAAGCGGTTTGCCTTACCTTGGCCATCTGGTGTTTCTCCAAAAGGATTCACTTCAACTTGAGTGGCATCAACACCAATAAAAAGGTTGTATAAGCGTTTGATCTGTAGTGCAGCATATCCATGGAGGTCATCTTTGAAACCCAAGTTTGTTGCCAACCTCAAAGCCTGGTCATTTGTCAATCCAGTTTCAATATTTATATATTCCTGAAAGAAAAGATTTTGGTAAATGACTTGCTTGAAATACAAACTGCAACCAGCACCCTTGTAGAATTATTAGCACAGACTAATGGCTTGTTGCTAGAGACACAATACAAAGAGGGGGGGGGGGGAATTCAGAGCCACATGTTATGTTGTTGTTGTTGTTAGTGTTGAGAGTAGTGAAGACTAGCGAAGCACGTGCGTTGCGTATATGTACAGAGATTCAAGTTTAACAGTGGTAGCAGAGGAAAAAAAGTTCTAAGGAGCGTTATATCAGTGTTTTTTGTGCCATTTTGCCTGATTTTTGTGTCGTTTGTACTGGACTATATTTACTTCCTTCCCTATTTTACGTTACGGAGCCGGTCAGGCCCTAGGCCTAAATCACGCACCGTCAGCTATCATGACCGCCATGAAATTAAATCCACCTGTGTTCAACAGCAGTGAAAAAACGTTTGAGCGATGGGAAGTGGAAGTTCAAATGTGGAGTGAAATAACGGATCTGGAGAAAAAGAAAATGGGTATTGCTGTTGCTCTTTCTCTTCCTGAAAATGAGTCAGTACGGGCGCAGGTGATGGAAAGTGTTCCACTCGATGATTTGAAAAAGGAAGATGGCTTAAGCACTTTGCTCAACTTCATGGAAAAAACGCTCGGTAAAGATGATATGGAGGATAGCCTAGAAAAGTATGAAGAGTTTAAAAATTGTACCAGAGTTGCTGACCAGAAGATAAGTGACTTTATTCTTGATTTTGAACAGAAATATAACCGTATCCTAAAAAAGGGGATTAAGTTACCGCAAGAAATTCTTTGTTTTGAGCTTCTAAGTAGTGCAAATATAAGTAAGCCTGAAAAATTGTTGATTTTGTCTGGGATAAATTTTGACAAAAAGGACAACTTGTTTGAGCAGGCTAAGAAATCTTTAAAGAAATTTAAGGGAGATTTGGCTTCTGGTGATGATACAGGTTCAGCTGCAATAAAATTGGAACCTGTCTTTGTTGCTGCTCCAGAAAATGTTTTGGCAATGGGAAACTTTCAAACATTCAGGGGGCGGCCTTGGTCAAGGGGTCGAGGCTCAATGATGTTCCCCAGTGACAAAAGTCGCAAGATGGCTCGGATTCCAGTGAGTACAGGTGGTGCTTCTGTAAGGCCAATCAATCAAAAGGGCCCTGATGGTTCACTTTTAACCTGCCATGCTTGTGGTTCTTACCGACATCTAGTTGCATCTTGCCCTTATTCTTATGAAAATGCAAAGATGGCCCAACAAGTTCTTTCAGACCCTGCAGAGAAAGTTGTCTTATTTACTGGTTACAACAAAGATGCAGTGCAAGTTCTTGGTGAAGAAGCAATAAATTGTGCTGTACTTGACACAGCTTGTACTTCTACCGTTTGTGGGCAAAAATGGTTTCAATGTTACCTAAGCACTTTACCAGATGGTGAGCTGATGAAAATACAGCAGACCAAGGGTCAAAAGGTATTCAAATTTGGTGGTGGAGAAGTTCTACAGTCTCTCTTGTTTTGTGAATTACCTTGTAATATTGCTGGCAAAGATGTTGTCATTGAAGTGGATGTTGTTATGTCTGCCATCCCTCTTTTGTTGAGTCTAAAATCTCTCAAAAAGGCCAATGCAAAATTGAACATCGAAAAAGATACAGCCGAGTTTTTTGGGACCGAAGTACCATTAAACTTTACTTCAAGTGGTCATTATTGCATTCCTATTGGAAAAACTGATGAGATAAGGGTACAGGAAGTTTGCAATGTGGTTCTGAGTGATGTGATGCCAGAAGAAAGAAAGAAAATTTTGCAGAAGCTGCACAAACAATTTGCCCATCCATCTATGCCCAGACTAAAAGCATTAATGGCTGATGCTGGAGTGTGGAAAGATCAATACAATGAAGAACTTTGCGAGATTTATGATGGCTGTCAGACATGCAAGATGTATAAAAAGACACCAGCAAGACCAGTGGTCAGTATGCCAATGGCAAGTAGATTCAATGAAAAAATAGCCATTGATCTGAAGAGCTGGAAAGGAAAGTATATCCTTCACATGATAGATATGTTCACAAGACTGAGTGTGTCAGTTTTTATTAACAGCAAATCCCCACCTGTTGTTGTTGAGAAAATCATCCAGCATTGGATTGGAGCAGGATGGGGTGTCATGGAAGGAATTTTTTTTGATAATGGTGGAGAATTCAATAATTCTGAAATGCGTGAGGTGGCTAGTATTCTCAATATCCAGCTTTCCTCTACTCCTGCTGAAAGCCCATGGAGCAATGGTCTATGCGAAAGAAATCACCAAATTACTGATCGAATGCTGGAAATCTTAACAGAAGAGAATCCCAAGACAGATGAAAATACTCTCCTGGCATGGGCAAATGTTGCAAAAAATTCACTGCAGATGTGGAATGGTTTTAGCAGTTATCAGCTTGTCCTTGGAAAAAACCCAAACTTGCCAAACATTATGTCAGAGAAACTTCCAGCACTACAAGGCACCACTTCAAGTGAAATTCTGAAAACGCATTTGGATGCCCTATTTTCAGCAAGGAAAGCGTTCATTCAATGTGAAGCTAATGAACGCATACGGAGAGCACTTAGACATCCTATCAGAGCCACTGATGATGTATTTAATCCTGGTGACAGGGTGTTTTACAAGCGTGATGGAAGTCATAAATGGCTTGGTCCAGGAAAAGTCCTTTATCAAGATGGAAAAGTTGTTTTTGTACGCCATGCTGGTGTATATGTTCGTGTGTCAACAAACAGACTAATCAAGGATGTAGACTTGAAAAATGATGATGTGGTTGTAGATCAAAGGGACACAAATCCAAATATGTCAGTTCCCTTGCAAAGAGATAATAGCTCTGGTGCTACAATCTCAACGCCACAGCTATGTGAAAACCTGGGTGCATTAAGGGTTGGTCAGGAACAAGACCCTGATACCCAGCACCATGCACATGATATGGAAGAGCAACCACAATTGGCATACCAACAAAAGATCTCATTAAGAAAAAATGACCAGATCGAATACAAGATAAATGAAAACGATCCATGGATTACAGGGACAGTTTTAGGGAGAGCAGGCAAAGCAAGTACCTCAACTAAATACTGGTTCAATGTAGAGGACAAAGACACAGGCGAAAAGAAAAGTCTTAACTTTGAACAACTGAGTGATTGGAAAAAGGTAAATGAAGAAATTGACTTAGTGACTGTCTCTGATACCAAATCTACTTTAAGTGATGTTTTGCAAGCAAAACATGTTGAGCTAAGGAAATTAAAAGATTTTGATGTTTACGATGAAGTTGAGGATGTTGGTCAGCCTTGCATATCCACTAAGTGGGTCATAACTCAAAAAGATGGTGGGATGAAAGCCCGTTTAGTTGCCAGAGGTTTTGAAGAGACCCAATATATTGAAAGTAATTCTCCAACAGTTGCAAAAACAACCATGCGAATACTTCTGGCAACTGCTACTAGCAATGGTTGGACAGTAAAATCTAGTGACATCACATCTGCCTTTCTTCAAGGAAAGCAAATTCAAAGAGATGTGTTCATCAAACCTCCTCCAGAAGCTGCGCAGAGTAATGGGGCACTGTGGAAACTTAAGAAGACCCTTTATGGGCTAGCGGATGCTGCGAGACAATTCTTTGACAGTGTAAAAGAGGAGTTAATCAATCTTGGGATGAAACAATCCAAAGTTGATTCATCACTGTTTTACATGACATCAAATACACAAGTTACTGGTGCTCTGATTATGCACATTGATGATTTTTTGCATTGTGGTAATGAAGTTTTTGAAGAGAAAGTTTTGAAACCACTTGCAGAGAGATTTACAGTTGGGCGACGTGCAAAGGACAATTTTACATACATTGGTTTTGACATCAAGCAAACCCATAAAGGTATTACTATCAGTCAAGGGGCATATGTCGAAAATATTCAAAGTATTAAAATTGATCCAGGAAGAGCCAAGGAAAAGAAAAGCCCCTTAACATCTGAGGAACAGAAACAGTTCCGTAGAATTGTTGGACAGTGCAACTGGGTTGCACAAGGAACAAGACCTGATCTTGCATTTGATGTTGTTGAAATGAGTTCAAAATTCAACAGCAGCCAAGTGTCAGATCTTTTGAGAGCCAACAAAAGTTTATTAAGAGTTAGGCAGCACAATTCAATCATCAGAATTCCACATCTTGGACCTTGTAAGAATTGGCATATTCTTGTCTTCTCTGATGCATCTCTTGCCAACATGTGTGATGGTGTATCTAGTATGGGAGGTCACATCATTCTGCTACTTGGAATGAATAATGCAGCTGCTGCTATAGCATGGTCATGTGCAAAGATCAAAAGAGTAGTCAAATCTACTCTTGCTGCAGAAATGCTCAGTTTGGCTGATGCATTAGATCATGCAATTTATCTACAACAAGTTATTTCAGAGCTTACTTCATTTGATGACATTCCTATTGATGCTTTTGTTGACAATAAATCAGTTGTAGAAGCTGTCTACTCCACAAAATCAGTTGAAGACAAACGTTTGCGTATAGATGTTGGGTCAGTTAAAGAATTGTTAGAAAGAAAAATCATAAATAGTGTTCAATGGATTCCAGGGGAACAGATGTTAGCTAATCCATTAACAAAGCTGGGTGCATCATGTCTGGATTTACTGAAGTGCATTCAACAGGGAAGAAAACTATTTTAAGGATTTATTCAGTTTAAAATTGTGACATTTTGACTTTATTTTATCCGCAAAGAAAAAAAAATTATAGTTAATGTTATGTTGTTGTTGTTGTTAGTGTTGAGAGTAGTGAAGACTAGCGAAGCACGTGCGTTGCGTATATGTACAGAGATTCAAGTTTAACACCACATACTTAACATTAAATGGAGATGAATTTCCCTAGATGATGAGTCAAGTTTAAATGAAACCAATAATGCATAACCTTTCAATTAATTTAGTGTTTTTCTTCTTAAACAACATTTGATTCAACACTTTTCTCAAAAGGTGGATAATTGAAGAATTTAAAAACACGTTGGCCAGACCCACACCCTGACTTGTTCCAGAGGCCCCCGAGGGTTTCCTTAATTCATTTCTTAATTTTGAAATATAACCATGAACAGGGACATCAGAAACAAGGGCACCAGAGGTATAGCAATAAAGTAAAGATAAGATTTATTCCACAAAAGATCAATCTCTGAACATATTGCAGCACCCAGACAACAATGGTCATGTAGATATAGTAGCTGTCTTTTATCTGCTAGAGAGACATATTTATATATCATTTTACATTGAAGGTTTGGTGAAAGAGGCTCAAACATCATTTCATTACAATTTTACAAACCTTGAATATTTTTTCAGGGTATTTTTCCGCAACTTCCTCTATATCCATTCCACCCTCTGGACTTGCCACAATTACTGGCCCATTTGATTCTCTGTCCATCAAAATTGCTAAATATGTTTCTCTTGCGATGTCCAAAGCCTGAGCTACTGAAATCTGGTGAAAAGGAGAAAACACTTGTAAAAATCTTTTGCTATAAGTTTGATCAATTGGATTGGATAAAGAATCAATTCACCAGTCATGTGGCTCCATTAAAACTTTTTTCCTGATTTTAAGTATAACCACAAAGAATCACAATGTACATAATATAATTATAAGAACCAAGTTAAGTAGTTTTATGTAGGTGTCAAAAGATGGTAAAAAAAAACAGAAAAAGATGGTCAAAAGGGCAAAAGGAGCATGAAATATTTGATTTCAATAGATACTTTCCAAAAGGAAATACAAGTCTAGAGATTATGTAAACCAGGAACTAATCTACTATATTATAACCAAAGTTAAAAAATTTGGCTTGATAACATGAGACATTAAGCAAATTTTTTGATAGTCAATTTATTCAAAATTGACAAAGAAAAGGAGGGTTGCAGTATAAAGTGTTCATGTAGGGGAGGGGGGCTGTTCTTAAGGTTTTATATGACAGTAGACATGAAGTTTGACCTGTTTTGGCTTTTCATACATCATATCACTATCAGTGGTATGAAGCAAAAAGGTCATTCACCATTTCTATGTCCTGACTTGAAAAGAGTCACCAAGAATTTGTTGATCACAGTTGCATCATAAACATAAATTTCAATATAAATTTTGATGTGTTTAAAATATCTTCAAGTCATTTAAATTAAGCTCACCTTATTTACAAGAACACCAGATGGTGGCGTTTGTTTTGTTACTAAGTTATGGCCTAACATTCCTTCTGCCAGTGCTTTCACATCATCTGGGCTGAATAACAAAATATTCACAATCAAACATTAACAAGTGCATTTCTTGAGAATGTGATAACTATAAGTCTCTAAAATTAATAAAGTTTAAAAGCTGGTGTTTGCTATATAGCTTACTTCTCTGTTAAGTGCACTCCACCTTTCAGCCCACTTGAAAATGTTCCTTTTCCTCTCCCACCAGCCAAAATTTGGGCCTTTATTACTAGTTCTTTGACACCCTGAACTATAAAAAACAAAGATAAATTAGGAAAACATGGAATGAATTAATTATCAAGGCTATAGTGTGTATCTGTTGTGTCAAAACATTTTACCTTTAAATAAATTAGCACCCTAAAAAAACTTACAAACTCTAATGATTACAGAAAAAGGATACTTGGAGATTAGGTTGAATGCAAAATAAATAATTATTATGAAAACTTGGATGTTTTATCATATGGTAAAATATTATTTTTTATGATAACTTGTCATATCAATAAATTTTGTGAATTGATGTCAAATTTGTTTAGAAAACCTACTTAAGTAATGTGCTGAATCCAAGGCTTCTTGAACTGATGAAGCAACTTCAAATCTTTGGATATTTATTCCATATCTTGCCATCAATTTTTTACTCTGATATTCTTGCAGATTCAAGTACCTTTTCTGCATTACACTGACTGCCCCAAGCTGTTGAATATATTAAATTTGAGAATAAGTTCATAAAGAATAACTTGTACAGTATACAAATGAATGGCCTAATATGGTGATACCACAACTCTGTGTGCTTACATAACTTTGTGCAAATTAATGTGTATGAGCAATTGAGTGCAAATCTAATTATCTTCCTGATTTGAAAGTCAAAGAACAAAATTGGCAAGCTGGGAACCCCCAGGTTGGATCATTTGCATTCATTCCCAGTTGCATACAAGTTTGAGAATCCATGTATGCAGCTTAAAAAGTCTTGATGCTGAACAACAAAAGCCAAGTATTGCTAAGAATAATTTGACCCTACTTGCGGTTTACATATCTAAATGGCGAACATGTTTCATATCACAAATCATGCATGTTTTCTATTCACATCCAAGATAATTAGACAATGCTCAATTAAGTAAATTGAAAATATTAAGAAAAGCAGAAGCCTACTCTAGTGTCTCTAATAGAAGGGGGGAGGTAATAGAAGGGGGTGTTCATTCTGGCCAATTTTCAATAGAAGGGGGTGCTAATAGAAGGGGAGATGCTCATGTTGACCACTTTTCAATAGAAGGGGGTGCTAATAGAAGGGGGTGCTCGTGTCAGCCAGTTTTCAATAGAAGGAGGTTGTTAACAAAAAAGGGGGCTTTCTTGATGTTAAAGGTACAAGTGAAAATATTTGAGGCTCTGAGTCTAGATATGTTGACTGTGAAACTCTTTTTTATGTAAAAAGTTAATCTTCCCACTAACATTGGTTATTCATTGGTTTTATAAAAAGAACCTCATCCGCAGATCTTACAAGTTGTGAGGGAATATGAATGTAGCCAGGTTAACTGAGGAAGATTGAATGAGAAAGGTCTTGAGTACCTCAAGGCAAGCAGTAATGCAAGCAAGAAAGCAAGCAGCAACGTCTTTCCCAATAACACAGCTAAAGCGTATCCCCGGATCGGATTTAAGTTTACATGTGCTTGCAATTACTAGGCGAGAAGGCCTACTGTTGGCTTTTCCCATTTTAAACTCAAATTCAACGATAAGTGAAAATTGCACCCACTAATGCATCAGATTTCTGAATATTAAGCTGGCCGAGATTCTCTAAAATAAGGTCTACAAATCATGGCCGAATGCTTTACAAGAAACAAAACACGCAATAAATAGGTAGGTTGGAAAGAGCCTGGCCAGGAAATTCTGAGCTACACTTGAAGTTTAAATATATTTCAGGTTTCTTGCAAGGAAGTAAATATTTCTATACCTGCTTTTGACAAAGCTGGCCATAACTGGCCTTCAATGCCTGCTTACTGGCCTGCAAAGTCAGGCGGCTTGCTCCTGTTAAGGCTGCCATCTTCGCGTCCCACGTCCGAAAATGAGGGAAAACTCTAGCCTCGTATTGCTACAAGGACATACCAGCATTGCATACCAGAAAGGATAAACGTCACGGGGTTGCTCCACTGATGCGGGGGAATAAAAATGGTCTCATAATATCTCTATTCTGTGGTTTGATCACGGACCTGGCACCCACATTTGCAGCAAGATATATTTTCAACGCATAAAACTTATTTGGAGCTACACCCTCCCTCTAGAAATAATAGGAGCCTAAACAGAGACCAAGAAAGAACTAAAACTTGAGCCAAAAGAGAATATCAGACTTAAGATGATTTTTGGTTCAGTTTTTTGCTTGATTCAAATCTAAGTTACTGTTTAGAAGATTCAGAATGTATCACGCTTTGTAAACAAAGTAAAGACAGGTCATAGGACATAGATGTAGGAACCGGGGGCACAGGACAGGAGCGACATGCCTCCACTCTCAGACTTTTCAGAATTCATGACACTGGGGTGGGGTCGCAAAAGTATGGAAACGGTAGCTCAGAGTGAACACGGGCCTAAGCCGACCAATTTCAAAATCAGAATTATGAGGCGAAGGGGCTTTGAAACGATAGGTTTTGACTAGAAAATGCATTCGCCATTCCTTCGACTTTCGGTTTAAAAATAATTTAATGATTGGTTTGCTGTTTTGCAGTGGTGGCGCTAGGTTTCCTCCGACAAAGGGGCTAGCACTTCCGACGGAGGGGCTAATTTTTTTAGAGAACGATAGGGCTAGGGGGCGACAAGGAATTGTAAGGGTACTGGAGACCGAAGGCGAGCGTTGCGAGCCGAAAATTCGGGGGGTCCGGGGGTACTCCCCCGGGAAAATTTTGGTGGCTACACCCATTAGATTGGCTAAAAATGCTATCAAAATGGTGTAATCGTGTTTTTTACTACGTTTTTTGACATATTACTAAGGGCACGTTTGCCCCCTCCCTTGCCCCTCCTCGTAAATAGTAATAGATGGTTTCCCTTAAAAATAGTAAAAAATAAGAAATTTGGAAACTATTAGTACTCTGGGCTTGAGTCAAGTTTCTTATAAATAAAAAAACGTGTACGTAGAAGCAAAACACTACAAATATGTATGGTTGGGATGGGGTAAAATGGCTTAGCTACTACGTAAATGAGTTTGATTGTTTTTATGGCTGAAGCCCTTTGCTAAGTGTTTTTCCTCGTATTAAAAGGACTTAAATATTAAAACGTATAACATACCACGTTCGATTTGCTCTTCGTCTTGAATTTTCGAAATTTCAACTTCTTGTTCTTCGGGGTCTTCTGTTGTTCTTTCAGTTTCAAAATCATTAACCTTTCGTTTCTTTGGAAAAGTACCGCCTTTTGATTGAAAAAATGTTTTTATTTTTCTCTGCTGCGAGTCCGTTTCAACTATTGCCGTCGTAGGAGCAGTCCTTCCCATTGCAGCCAAATCTTTGTGCTTGGACTTCGTGTGGCGGGCAGCGTAATCATTGTTAAATACGTCATTACATATACTACATCTAACACTGAAACGGGTAACATTTGTTGCCATATCGCTATCGCACAAAAATATTCCGATGTTGTAGGTTGGTTATAGCAAGCAAGATTTGGACGAACTGCACTATCCATAACATAAGATCAAATTTAACAGCATGCGGAAAACACCTGGTACTGAACATCTAAACAACCAATTCAAACTTCTTATAACAGATTATTATTTACCATGAAATTGATGTGTCGATGAGTTGTTTTGGGATGAGCTTCCTGAATTCTGATAACAGTCCTTTTAGAAATTTCTATTTCCGCCAAAACTTAAAAAATTCGCTCCGACAAAAAAAATTCAAGCATAATTTATCTTCCGACGGAGGGGCTAGCCTCCTCCGACGGGGGGGCTGTAGCCCCCCCTGCCCCCCCTCTGGCGCCACCACTGCTGTTTTGAGGGGAAAAATTCAGCAAAACTTTGAAGCATTGCTTCAAAACAATCCTGCAAAAGATTATCTGAGTATTCATGAAAGATGACCACGAAGCGTCACTTTATTGAGAAACGTGAACGAAAAATGTTGAAATTCGAAGCAAACTGCTATCAAAAGCCTCTTTTTTATGGAAAAAATATAGCTGAGAAAGTGATGTTAGAAGTGCATCTTAATTTTGAAGTTTCAATACTGACACAAGGTGAGTTGCTCTAAATAATATGCTAATGACTTGTTTATCTTAAATTCTGATTTGCTCATTGTCGAAGCACATGGCAATCAAGAAATCAAAGCAAAACGCACAACGTTTATTCTGCTTTTGAAATTAATTAAAAAATCATCTACACCCAATGCATCTATGTTATTTAGCAAGAAAACTATTTTGATCACTAAATGCCAGTTTTAGAAATTGTTCACCTGATATCACTTTTAATAACCTAAACCCTGATATCTTGGCCAAAATGATCTTCTCGGTAATATATTCAAAGTCAGAACAAAAGTGCATGTTTTACGTTTCAAGTTTAATTAATCCTTCGATAATATTTTCCAGAAATCTTCTGAAGCACCGGTCCAACGTTTCAATGACTTTTTACCAGGGCCTAAAAGAAAATTTTACAGATCCACATTTTTTGTAAAAATTGGGCGTGGTACTTTGCTGGGATGGCATCATGGGGGTGGCAATTATAGAAACTGCCATCATAGTGCAAATAGCATGTCCTGATTGGGCAAATTTCGTAAAAGTATAAGTAGCAAAAGCTGATTCTTTACATTATATGGATTGGGTTAATAATTAGATACAGATAAAAATTAGAAATTGGATTGGGTTAAAAATAAGATACAGATAGCGATGTCTTATTATGTGAGCAAAAAGTTATCGAAAAGAAACTCTTTTACATGGTTTGTTCGGATCTCTGTCAAAGTTATTTTTTTCCTTTCACCTTCAAAAACTCCCTTGAGTCAGCCTTGCTTCCCAGACTTTAGTATTTTTTGGTTTTTGAAAAACCATGTCTTTGCAGTATTTCTCGGAACTCGAAACTTGCTGCTAGACGCGATATCAAGCATATTAATTGCAATATTTGTCTGTTTGATAAGTTATCTGGAGCTATGCTGCTTTCCCTACCTGCTTCTATCTTGTTGTAGGTGGGAATCAGCCTCTCTGCAATGTCCGGGATAAAAGCTTGGTGAAGCTTTCTTAAGTTTTTTTTTCTTATGGAAAATTCCTAACTGCATTCAGCCCATCAAATTCTTTGCCATCAAATCTGTTCTTCAAAAAGTTTTGATATTATAAACAAAAACCTCGTTACTGATGGCAAAAAATCTCTTTTCTCACTCATGTACAAATTGTGCTTGTTTCTTCTTATTCTCTTTTCGCCCAGTTTGAAAGCATGATCTCTACCCCATCTTGTTTGTAATGCAGAAACCACGCACCAGATCTCAATTTTGGAATTACGCCAAATTCGTCATAAGATTATGCTAGATTTGCAAAAATTATGCTAGATTTCAAATCAAGGCAACCCTGCTCGAGAAAGAGGCTAATGCACGCTCAGAATATCAAAAGTGGCCAGAGTTGCAATTTGGCCTTTTTGACAACCGAGTGTACTCATTCTTCATAAATAAAAAGGCAATTTAGATCCATGGTTTGATGGCCTAATTTCTCCATTATGGCAGTTTCTCAAAGACCCTTGGCCGTCATGAATTGATTTGGCCGAGGGAGCAAAATTTGCCTGAATTCTGGCAGCATGTTGCAAAAAACAACGAAAATATATAGGAAACAAAAATTTTTGCACAGATAAATATTAAAAGATAACAGACAGTTGTAGATCAAAGCAAGTGAAAACTTTTGTAACCAACAAAGCAAATTTTGATTACAGTATCACTCCCAATAATTAGCAAAAATTTAGCTTTTTTGTATACTGCGTTTAGCTGCTGCATTTGGCTGCCAACCACAAAATATGTGGCTGCCAACCATTCAAAACAACTGGCAAAATCCTGAAGGTAGGAAGTCACAATTTACTCCCAAAATGTAACCACAGATGTAAAGTGTTTGCATTTGGTAACGATAGACAATGGATTGCCCTAGGGGAATAGAATGGAAACAATGTTTCTTTTAAATAATATCAGAATTATGCCAGAGTTATGCTAGATTCCAAATTATGCTAGATTTTATGCTAAATGACGATTTTTGGCCAATATCATGTTAATATTACGCTAGATCAGGTCACACTGGCACCAGCCCACAAGGGAGTGGCTGGAACGGGACTAGCAGGATTGCCCCGAAATTTTTTTACGGCCACGCCCTTTGAAACACCGGAAACCACTCCTTTCAGAAAATATTAGCTTTTTTCTGTCCTTATTCATAAACATAACGATTTAGAGAAGATTTCAATTAACATAAAAATACAAAACCGAGTTAGATAAAATACAAATTTATCTTTGATCACACAAGATAAAGCACCATCAAAAAGAACAAAAACGTGTTCCCAGCAGAACTGCTACTAATGCGTTCGTTAGCGTGAACTTTCAAAACATTTTCTAACCTATTATTGCAAAAAAGTTGAGGAGGACTTTAGTCCCTGTTATGCAACATTCCCAATTGAATGTTCCTCCTAGCTACCACCGAGAGGCTTATAATCGTTCAGCTGCTGTAGCCTTGAGAGGAATCTTCCCAATGCTTCTCCAATTTAAAACACTTTAGTTGAAATGGTTTATAACGTTTTTGAAATCTACTGAAAGATATCACACAAAAACCCCAAAATACACTACGGGCAGGAATTCATAATCTTGGTCTTGGTCTGAAGGCTCAGTGTCTTTTTGAAGCAAGTCATAAAAGCAAACTAAATTGAGATGATGTCTTGAAGTTAAAGATTCAAAAGCCATTGGAATTACGCAAAAAATTTCGTGGCGAAAGCGTTCGTTACAAAATTAGGCCTTTGGCTTCTGTGAGCCGCCATTTTTAGCACCGTTTCCCTACTTTTGTGACCCCAGTGTACGTGCAGTTCACGGGGGTGCCCCCTTTCAGGCACCGCGCTGCCATTGGGCTATCAGGGGCTATAGCCCCTCCATTTTTTTGCAATAAAGGGGAAGAGAACTTTTTGGAAAGTTTACTCTTACTGTGCTTTAATACAACAATGAATGCTCCTAAGTAGTAGCAATTTTTCTTGACTGGGAACCCTTTTTGTTCATTTTCTAGGTGTTTTCATTATGTTTTATTTATCTATTTTCATAGCTATTGAAATCTTTTTTAACCAGAGTTGTTATAAAACTTCAGTAGAAGTAAGCAAGTATTTTCTAAAAGGGGCATTTTCCGGCGTTCTAGAGGACACGGTTTCGATCACACCCTTTTCAGCCCTCCCACATTTAGACTTGTGCGCGGTCCCTGCCCCTTTTTGCCTAAGTATGCCCCCACTTTTAAAATAGCTTTAACATCTATGTGACAGGGATAAAATTAGGACGGGTGTCGTATAAATGCAAACTTCCCCCCCCTCTACGCTTAAAAAACATTGCATAAAGTTTGAATGTTACAGAATAGAAAAAGATGAATTGACTCAAATAAAAATACATTTTATAGAAACAACATTAACGCAGATAATAAAACAACGTAGTTAGAAGTTAAGTTTTTGGTCTTTTGAACATACGGGCATACATTTGACAAGGAACTACAACAAAATGTTGATGTTACCAGCTAATTATAAACTTCCATGACAAACAAAATATCTCTAAATCTAAACTGCAAATAGCTTTTAAATCAATTACAACAGATGGTCAAATTTCAACGAAAAATTCTACACCACGATTTTTGTGTAGAGAGGAATTTTTTAAGGCACTGTCTCTCAATAAGCTAATGGAGAAGAGAGCACTAATCAAACCAAAAACTTTTTCTTCAAATTATAAACATTTGAATGTAAGGATCGATTTCAGAAAAATATGTTAGATGAAGGTGTCCAGGAATAGTATTTGGTAAAGATAAGATGTAGTCAAAGTTCACGAAAGGAATTCATTAACAAAATAACAGGAACGTTTGGTGGGGGTTAGGAGGGGCAAAAGGTCTGGGACCTGTGCTCCGATTAGGCCCGTTATTATCTTACACCATGTTATTATCAGGATGTTACAATAAAAATTTGCAAAAATTATTCTTCGACTACCTATATCTGTAAGTTCATCACAGAGAAAAACGGCGTTCATGTATTCTTGATTCACGAATACAATGTTCTTGCACAATCTTGAAGAAGGGGAGGTCACAGAAAACTTTTTTAGAAGGCTTAAGGGGTGGGCAGATTTGTGAAATACTCCTGGGCCCTAGCTGGCCAGCGACGGCCCTGATCGTTAATGGAGATGCCTCATCGGGACTCCTAAAGTCCTATTTCAGGACTGAGCATTGACATATCAAATTGGTCTTAAGCCATATTATAAAGTATCATTGTGCGTATTAAAAATGTCACCACCACGAGCCTGCCTTGCATGATACTTCTGAAAAATGAAAAATTTTAGAAGAAGGTATTCAAAATCAAATCAACATATTCATCCAAAATTTTGAGTAGATTGAAAAAGGCCCAAAAGCCTATGTTGAAGTGTCAATGTTGAAGTGAAATGCTCCGACGAAACGCCCAGGAGATATTCTTGATCTTCCGAACGTGCTACATTTTAAGGTCTTGAATGCATGAACTGCGAACTGGGATTACTTGTTTCGGCACTGGAAATCAGGATTCATTCAACTGGGAGTCTGGGAGGACTCTTTGGTTTAGTTTTTGAAGTTATGCGACCACATAGCGAAGGAGGTTCAAAATACATTTGGTGAAGGTCAGTTTTCGATGGCCTCGTATTTTTCCAAGAAATCGGAACAAAAAATCAATGTACCGCTTTTTTCGGCGTCCTCTAGGGCCTTAAGATACATGTGAAAAGTCGTCTTTGACATATAACGACGGTGATATGTTTCTGAGAAAACCTATTCTGTATTCAGAAGTGTAGCTTACAGGAGATTTATGTAGAAAAAAAATCCTTTTGAAACGCCAAATGTATTTTCCGCCAAAAAAGAAAGAGCGACTTAGAAACACTGGGTCAGCTTATACGCCAAGAAATACGGCAATAAGTCCCACAATCGCATAAACAGAAAATGTCGCTATTTATTTTTAAAAAGGCCGTGGGGCGTTGGACCGCCTGTCGCTTTCCCAGTTCCCATCATTGGTTCCCATGTGCCTGGAAAATGTGAAGGAGCGCCCCTATTGTCACGTGGATGTGTTATACGATTTGGTATGTTTCTAGGAAAGGACGGCGAGAAGCAAAGTTTATCGTGCACAACTAACAATTAATTTCGTGTCATTTGTATTTTTCTCTATTCAGAGATATCATAAATTAAGAAGAGATCGATTTCAGCGTATTTAAATTTTTTTGCACAAGCAACTGACAATTTTCTCCAAACGAAGATCCGCAAGAGATAGGCGTGGACAGTGCCTAGGCCAGTTTGTTTTGCTCTTAGACTTGGGAGGTTATTGGAAGGTCGGAGCGATCAGCTTAAAAATTTCAAAGTGAGGACCAAAAAAGCTGAGTGCCAGCTTTGCTGTCGAAGAGGTGTATCGCACTTTGGTGGTATTCAATGGTTAAGACAGATTAGAAGAGGATATCAGGATATTTGGGAGGAAAGTACAAATTCGAGGAGGCTGCAACATCATTCTTCATTGGAAATGTTTGGCAGCCCAACGTCATTATTATAGGTGGTGAAAAGTTGACTCTTACTTTAGTAAGGCCATTGTTGACAAACTGGCCACAAAGAACTATCAAGCGATGACTGATGGCTATGGTTCCTCTGGCCATTTGCCTTTGTTTGGACCTGACAGTCCCAAGGTAAGATTTCTTGCCAAAAGTAGTCATTACTCTTTTTGGCGTCCTGTTAAATTGATATCAAACTACTTAACTGTATTTGTCAAAAACAACTTTTTTGTCAAATTTTTTTCTATTTGACACAGTTCACGAATCTTATTCGTTTTCATTTTTGGTGTTTCGTAAAGACGAATTATAATACTGTTAAGGAAAGATTTCGATTTGAAAGATTTCAAAACATTTTGCTGCATTCTGAATAGAATAAATCTTTTTGTAGCAGAAGTGTCAATTTTTGCATGAAGATAGTGCTATTTTTTCAAATTAAATGAAATTTTATTGACAAATGCTTTTTGTTTCAGGAGAAATACATTAACTATGCTTTGGGTGCATTTGCATCAGTTGCTGTTTTGGTAAGGCATAGAAAATACCCTTTAATTTTTTTAGATTCAATATTGCTTTTAGGATCCAAAGTCACCACTTTCAGTTTTGCTCTTTGTGACAATAAGAAAAAATTGGTTTTGAGTTTGAAAATACAGGAAAGAGCCCTATTTCCTTATGATATGGATCACCATGATTCATCTTGAGTAGGTTTGCTTTGCATATCTTTAGAATTTTTTTGTCAAAAATGCAGAATGCATGTAAGTTGGCTAGGGTATCTCTGTATTGAAACTTTCAAAACCATAAAAAGGTCAAATCCTGAATTCAGGCAAAATATTTTTGAACTAAGGACCTTTGATTGGCCTTCACATGGTCCATATAACTTGCAGCCATTCAGGTGCAACTAAACAACTTTCTGTACAAATAGTCTCAGGTCCCTCGGACCACAAATTTGGAATCGCTTACCACAGAAAATAAGATCTGCAGAAAACCTGGTCCAATTCAAAAGATTGGTTAACACCTGTAGATGCAACAGAAACAAATTTAATGTAATTGTAAATTTGTATTTAAAAAGTATTAAGTATTATGAATTTTTATATTTTGTATATAATCAAATTAGACAAATTACTGTGTTGTAGCTTCAAATTATATCCGATTTAAGATAAGATCAAAACAAAAGACCTTTACACTTATAACTGGGTGACTAACAATTGACTCCTTGGCTCACTGTGTTTACATGGATTATATTCTATTGTGACCAGGATGTGTTGCTATAAAAACATGCTCTATCACCTGATTGCAATTTTAGAATAATTTGTTATCCCAGTTCTCTAAAAATTGGCTTTTAGACTGGCTTGAAGACTTTGGTTGCTAAAGAGAAGGCTGTTATCTCAGAAACAGCCAAAACACAATGATAGTATTTCCAAATCTCTGTTTATCTCTGGCAACCATCATTATGGTTAGAGAGTAAAAGCCCTCAGGAGAGAATTATTTTGCAGCAAACAATAATTTGATCTTGCATAATGACAGCTTAAACCATATACTCTATTTTATAGAATAAAGGAATTTTATATTAAAATAACAAATAATGAATAACAAACTTGCTGAAAGTATAATTTAATATTTCCTCACAAATAGACCTCATACGATTGAAAAGAAAAATGTTGCCAGGGCTGCTTATTGGGTAATCTTAATTTTAGAAATCTGTTATTGTTTTATTACAATTGATAGGGTGATTCTTTATCACCCTTCTAATGTTCAATGCCAAATTACTCTCTGTTTTTCACTTTTAGGCAACTGTGATTAGTTCATTGACACATCCGTTTCCACCAAATGGCGTCCATGTTTTCCTTTCATTTGTTATCATATTAAATTGCATTTCAAACTGCTTACTAGTGAGTATTCTTTCTTTCTTCTATATTTTATTTTTGTTTAAAATGTGTTCACAGATTCATTGTGTAGCTAATATAATCAAAAAAATACTGCTGTTGACATGATAGCGCTTGTATCAGTTTAACTTTATCTCATACTGCCTTGATAACCTTTTCGCAGGAAAAAACAGCTATCTGCCATGAAAAGTATAAATCATATGAAATGAAGTTATTGTGGGAACAGGGCTCTTAATTTTAACATTGGACTGCTAGACAAATGGTTACAAAGGAAATGTACCCTTTGATAATGGTCCTGTTAGTTGCAGTATTCTTGTTACCTAAAGGTATTAATTCATAATCCATGATACCTTTATGATTTATAGTATTTTGGCTGTACAGAACTTGAAAATTGCTTTCAGAAAAGCAAACATTTTATAACATATTGGCTAAAAGCCTTTTTGTCTGACACTGCTCAGAGCATAAAACATCAGAATAAGGGTCCGAATGAACACAATGAAAAATGAGGCATAGGTTCCTTTGCTCTCTCGGACTCCAGTGGTATCTTTTCTTTAGGCATGCAGCATTTATTGTGCTTGTGTTTTTCTGATTGGCCTATTTCTATCCACAACTGGGTATATATTTTCATTGTGTTCTTTCAGACACTTATTCTGATGTTTTATGCTCTGAGGAGTGTCAGACAAAAAAGCTTATAGCCAATTTTTCATAATTTGTTTGCTTTTTTCAAAGCCTTTTTTTGTTGTATATTCAACATCTACCATCTGTGACACAAAGCTATTTTTCCTACAGATTTACTGGTACAGAGAGGGTGAGCTGGACCCGAAATTTAGAAACTTGATTTATTACAATACATTGGTAACCATATTGCTGTGTATTGTAGCATTTGTTATAATTTTTAAACACAAGAAATAATACACAGAAATTCACTTTTCATGTGAATTAATTGTTTTCATTATATTTATGAATCTTTGTAGGGAATAAATTACTATGGGTGATAACTGTAAAGAAATATTTCTGTAAAATTAAAACTTTCTGCAGTAGAATGAGAAAGTTAAAGTAGAGCATTTTCCCTTCAGCAGCCTATAATTTTTTTAAATAAGGCTTGTTTGTCAGCTTTTCAGAACTCTCTATGTCTTATTCACTCAAGGATCTACTAATGCAATTGGATAATTTGTTATACTTTCTCATTTGGCTAATTTGTTATTATCCATTATTCAAATAGATTGTCCAATTAATAGCAATATTGAAGAACAGTTTTTCTTCAAGTCCCTCTTCCGAAGACTTTGTCTTTCTCTTTTTCTGCTCCCTAGAGGATATTTGTTTTGTTTACTCCAAGATATTTTTATCGGAAAACTTACCTTAAGAACTTAAAAATAGAATTAATTGAACTTGAGACAGACAGTGTTGGACTTAGCAACTGTAATTTTTCATTTGGTGGTGTCCCTAGAAAGTATATTCTCATTCTTAGTTTGGACAATGTAAGTTAAGAATCCTATGCACCATGAACAGTTTCTTCAAAAAAAGCAAATTTGGAAGATATACTGCTTGATTTAGCTGAAAATCTCCTCTGGTTAGACCTTTTTGTAACATTGTTTGAAATTTGTCTTGTTTGTAACTTTGGTGGCATTTAAAACCTTCTTCAATAGTGTGCCTTTTGTAAACAGTAATCAAACCCGTTTTCTATGGACTTTGGAAAAGGAATTTAGCTTTTTTGGTTCATTTTGCTTTTCTGTCCATCGTTATAAGGTCACATAATATTAAGACCACTGTTGTAACCACTAAAAGTTCAGTATGAACTTGGGCTTGTCAATGCAGGATAGAGAAGTTGTATTTTTCTAATGTTGATAAGTTATTTGTTCTGTTTATTGTTATTAATTGTCCAGATAAAGATCAGTATAACTCTGCAAGATGCCGTGTATCATTTCTTTTATAGATAGACCTTTCAGTTCTTAAATGGTACAAGTTGTTTGTATCCTAAACTTATTTGAATAACATTGGCAGTGTGGCCACTGTTGTCTACACTCTGGCCACACTCAGGCAAAAACATATCTTTGAGTTGCCTGGTTATCATAATTAACACCTACATGCATTGAAATTCCCAATACAGGGAAATAACGATCAATTATGAAAACCATACAGAGAGAGAGAGTAGTTTCAAAAGTTGCCTGCATTAATTGTAAATCTTGGAGTAAAAACTTAGAACCATCTTGTTCTATACGCCAGAATTTTGACAGCTCTGCCTATATGGCATCAGTCACTTTATGAGAGACTGGTAAACAGTAATTTTCATCTTTCTTTTGAGTTGTGTAATATTGCTTTTGTTTGCAAATCTGATTTTTTACCAGCAGAAAGTTGCTTATCCAAGTTCTTTACAATTTTTCAAAACAAGTTTGACAATTGAATAATTCATGACAAGGTTGAATTTAGTGTCTGTAGACATAGAGAACTGTGCACCTTAAAGGCAAAAACCCAAGGGGCTGCTAGGACTGTTCTCCCCAATTGGTTTCTGATAATATTATTTTTTCAATGGCTACTATGTCTTGATCTACTCACATTTTGCTATGACAAGAAGGTAATTTTTTGTCTCGCCAGCCCCAGCTTTACTAAGGCACAAATTCTAAACTGTAAAAAGGTCTCACCCAGATTCAAATATTAAACACAAGTAGAGAGTAGCAATATTCCTTATCAAACAAATAGAACTGCGCATTTCTGTTTCAATAATTTATGCAAAAATTAAGCTTAGTGTTGAAGCTTGAAATGAAGAGAATATCAGGTGTTTTAACTTACGTGAATTTCTCACAACAATTCCTGCTTAAATTGTTAATTTTACATAATGATGAACATAATTCAGGACTTATTTGTGGTATCTAACATATTTAAAAGCATGAGATGAAAAATGTTGCACCTCTTATTTTAGTTGTATTTTATTCTTATCTATTATTTCAAGCCCGTTTAATTTTGGGTTGGGACAGGGATGGAGGGGGCAGCAAATACTGAGTTGGTGTCGTCGCTTCATTATTTATTCAGCGATAGGTAAATGCGAAGGAGCACTTAGGAAATCCCGCGTCACATTGCTGAATCGAGATTTGAAGATGGCGGAAAGAGTAGATCCGTGTTCTCTCTCAAATCCTGAGAGTTTTTTATGCAAGCACATAAGCTGGCAAATAGATGTAGACTTTCCAGGGAAAGTATTGCGATGCACAGCAAATCTGAAGGTTGAATGCGTCAAAACAGGCTCTGACACACTGGTAATGTTTGTTTTCACTCTTCGTCACCGTCATCGGGTCTCATTTTTTGCTGTTGATTTATCATTTAGACCAAACAATTTTTCAAAATAAGAAACAACGCAAAATGCCAAAAATAAACAACAATGAACCCAAATGAATAACAGATAGCTGATATCTTGCCGGAGCAAGATATTAGCATAGTGCGAGAATTTCTTTTGACAAAATACCACTGCTACTTGTTTTTCAGTTTCGCCCAAATGTGTAATGTGTATATCCTATCCAGGGGCGGATCTAGAAATTATTCTGAGGGGTGCTAAAACGCAAGGCTTGGTAACCAAGGGTGTTGCTATGCACAAACTCCGTACACCCCCTGCTTATAAGCCATAATGAAATGAAAGTCTTCCATAAACTAAAAAGCCTGGATGCCTTGATTTATATAGTAATTTTTTGCTACACTTTGATCAGAACTTGGAACGTTGGCTTCAGCTTTTATGCCAATTGAACGCAATTTGCAGCTCGCCCTCCTCATATTCACTTAGGGTACAAAAGTATAGAAACTGTAGTCAAATATTATATCATGGCCCGCAGTGGCAAAAGGCCCGAGCCCACAAATTTCCAAAGCAAAATTTAATTTTTGACTCTTTGCAGCCATTTATTAGAACTTGATCAGCTTGATCAAAAAATTAACGTGGCTGGTGGAATGAAGCCCTTGAACTTGAAAGGCAGTGCACGTCGTTAGAGAAAATAGAACAATAGAAAAAAGTCGAACAAAAGTTGAACACAGGGATTCAAACCCAGCATGCATTGCATGCATCAACATATGATGCCAAACCAAACAAAGAAGACCCTGAACGTTTCGCTATGGGCCTGCCATTTTGAGCATTTTTATGAATTTGAAATCTTTAGAGAAAAAAGTATTCGTAGGAATAAAAGTAGGAATAAGAAGGAAACCCTTTTTGGTCAAGAATAGTAAGGGCAAGTTTTTGAGATGTTTTGTATGTAGTTTTTGAATGATTAAAAAAAAGAATAACAAGGGCTCGGGCAAGCTTTATCCTCTGAATATAAATCATACCTCATGGTCTATGAATAAGACGTGAAACACGGAGTTGAAACTTGAAACCGTTCTGTTATATAAACCAAAGCGTTTACAAGTTCTGCCGTTACAGCATCGAGCACCAGGTAAAGATCGTCAAAAGACCTACAAAAACATATTGCAAATTTGCGCCTAAGCATTCGTCGCGTGCTGTATCATAATTCAACACCCCCTGTTCAAGCTCGACTCCCCCTGGTCATAAAACCACTTTACATTTGACTGTAGATTGAAACGAAGAAACTCCCCCTGGTTTGTCGGTATTCTTTGATGTTTTGAATTTTTGAAATCCATGGGTTCTCGCGCCAAAGTTTAGAACCCCTCGACCTGGCACCGTGATTGGCTAGATTCACTTCCACGGGTGCAGAAAATCGTATAATTTACAGGCCATGGGTTCCTCAAGTGGCTGGTTATAAGAGGAGACAATGCTTTCCGAGTCTGTAGAATGCTATACAGTACAACCAGGGGGAGTTTGATAACACTTCAATGCATGGACTGAAATAACAATGTTGAACAGTTGTGAGACGGGGCATTGAAGCGGATATAACAATTTTAGGAGATGTGCATACTTCTCAGTAAAAGAGATAAAAAAATGGTTTTAATAATTATAAACAAAATTGCGGTAGGATAAGCTTTAATCCCCAAAAAGTTTTTCCTCAAATCTGAGGGGTGCTCTAGCCCCCTTCGCACCCCTCTGGATCCGCCCCTGCTATCCATCAAATTCTGTACCAATAAAGATTTTTTTAAAGATTTTAGATACAAATGGCTTCATTATCCACAATGTCTGCCTTGAAGAAACAGGAAAAGATCTACTTTACATAATTGAAAATGAAACTGAACCGTTTGGGAAGCCTCTGGAAATCAAGATTCCAGAAGATTGCAGGAAAACGTATGCACTATTCATATAATGTTACAGAAGTATCTGCAGCCATGCCATTTGTTACAGAAGACTTTGGCTTGAAAAGCTGTGACAGTAGGTGGAGTGGGA
Source organism: Rhopilema esculentum (assembly GCF_013076305.1). Next base: position 6,347,190 of record NW_027019809.1, on the reverse strand, counting down.
CTTTAAACGGAGCTAAATTGAACAGTTTTGCGTATTTTGGGTCTAATTTTTCTAGGACTGTAAGCAACAGTGTGACTTTTAAGTGAAGTGATGTTTAGCAAGTCAACAGTTTTAAGTTATTCTTGAAAACACTCAGCAAAATTATGAGCTGCATTACTGCTTTTATCTTGGTTGAAAAAATATTGTAAGTAGGGTATACAGTACAATCGTTATTGTATTTGTTGCAACATCCTGTTTTCTTACAGACCTGGCCTCATTTTTCATGTAAAAATCGTTTACGAAACAACGTCTGAAAGCTCTGCAATAGACTGGCTGGAACCAGAGCAAACTTCTGGGAAGCAACATCCATTTCTTTTTACTCAATGTCAGGTAATATGTGTTACGATTGCAAGCAATTGGCCAGTGCAGTAAAATCAAGACAGTAAACAATAATAAATTAATGTAATACTCAATTAGATTTTCCCTGAAAATTACTTGTGCTTGATATTTGTTCTGATAATATTTGTATTATTTATTTCAATAATTATGTCATACAACCAAATTTCAGTATAGCGCTGAAAGCAGTAATATTTGGTTTTTATTATTACATCTATCAACAAATCGAGTGTGAAATGTGCTTTTTGTATCCTGTTTTTCTTCATAGGCCATCCATGCAAGAAGTATTATACCATGTCAAGACACACCAGCAGTAAAGTTTACTTATGATGCAGAGGTAACTTTGTTGTCTTTTAAATGCAAGGATAGAAACAATTAAAAATTTAAAAAAATATATTCTTCATTTTCTGTAAAAGATTATGGATAGAAGTTATTTCTTATTTGATCAACCTGGCAACTGAAAAACAGTCTGGGAGAAAACGGGCTACTTTTGTTCAAGGCGCATTGAAGCCATTTATCATAGGCATTACATGACTTGTAATAAGTCACAAGGTTTTATATGACCTGAAAATAATTCCACATTTAATAGTTATCTAATGTATGTAGAACAGGCAATTCTTCAAGCTCTTATATTCCTGTATTAGATTGTTTGATACCTAGCTTCTGAAGGTAGTTTTAGGACACTGAAAGGCTATGCTACTCAAGCAGTGTCCTAGTCCTTCCTCTTGATATAACATGTCTTGTGATTCCTACTCCTGGAATGTTTCCTTGGGTCTGTTTTCAGTGACCCTAACCACTGAGCCATCCTCGCACCTCTCTGCCTTCATTTTAGCACAATGAAAAATCCTTCAATTGGCCCCCCCTCAAAAAAGCCCCCCCCCTCGAATAAGCCACAACCCTCGAATAAGCCACGGCCATTGTCAGTAAGGCCCCCCTTTGAATAAGCCCCCACTGCTACTGTAAATCCTTGAATTGGCCCAGGGGGCTAATTTGAGGATTTACGGTATTATAATCTGTTATGTATTCCAGGTTACTGTACCATCAGAACTCACAGCCTTGATGAGTGCTATCAAAGACTGCAATGAAATAATAGAGAATGATTCTCGCAAGTGCAGGTTCCATCAAAAGGTACCAAAAACCCTTGTTTTGTTCTATAATTTTTATGCTGTAGAAATATGTTGTTAAGGATTTTGTTATGAATTGAAGTAATGTGACCTTTTCAATTATTGATACAAGCAATAATTTTAGAAAAATGATTTTGCTGCACCAAATTGTAAAATCTTTGTCACCCTCTAAGCTACAAAGCTAAGAAATGGTTTGATCATTATTCATATATTCTAGAATAATATTCTAGTCAAGAAGCTCCAAAATATTAATCAAGTTGCCAGGCCTTGCCTGGAAAGGCCCTTGATCGAGCGCAAGTTCCTAAAGTGCACCTAAAAGTAGCCATAGAGACTGATTTATTGAGTGCCTGCAAAACATCAAACAATATTGCCCTGCAGCGAAATATTGCAGCGAAATATTGTTTGAAACTATTGTTGATAAAACTCAAGCAATTGACTGAAATATTTTGGTCTATAAGATTTATGCAAGAGGTTGTACCAATAATCTTTTGATGACAAAATTTTGTATTCAGTTTATTTTAAGGCCACATCTAGATGAATACCTTTTTGAATCAAATCATTACTTCCCATGCATAGAATATACAAACGTAAAAAACGTATAAATTTGAGAGTTAAATCATTTAACAATGCAATGATATTTTTATAAGCATTGTTTCTGTTTGTATGCAAAGCATTTGACAAATTTTCATGAAGAAAAAACGTAAATTTTTGCAAATAGCAATTTTGAGGGGCATTTTGATGGGGGAAGGAGAAGAAAACCAAGATAATTTTTTATAGGTGTTTTTGTGATTATAACAGATTTTCAAACTCAGCCCAGCTTATAAACATTTCACAAAAACAGGTCTGGGTTATCATCTGATGAAGCCAATTCTCATAACTATATTAGTCTCCAAATACCTTTGAAGTGCCAGGGTGGTAAATACCTTTCCTCATCCCCAAGGATTAGCTACTTATTGCAGGGATCATTCATCCTAAGTAGACTAGAGATCCCACATGCACCACCTAAGATTTTATATGAAAATTTGTGCCAATCTTTTATATTTATGGTAAGAGCATCCTGAAATTTCAGCTTGATATCTTATAACATCCCAAATATATGGTGCTTCAAAATTTTGGCTCTGATGCAAGATTCTAGGATGAGGAGACAAATTTCTCGCAAACTATATTTCTTGATCCAATTTTGGTAGCCTCTACAAAATTCATTGTCTAAAACTTTTTAGGGATGCTTCAATCATACAATCGATATTAAACGGGCAAAGATAGAGAAAATTGATCGATGTTAATCATTTAATTTGCTAAAAAATGATTTCACAAAAACATCACAAGAAAGACAGCTTGCCTCTACCAGGGCCACACTACCATTGTTAGATCCCCAAGTACCCTGAGCCCAAGCAAAGATGGGACCTCTTCAGGGGCGGATCAAGAACAATATCTGACCCCTGCAGATTTGCCAAAGAAAAAGGCATTGGTAAAGGGGGAAGCCTCCAGCTAGGGCCAATTTGCTAGGCTAAAGTGATTGGCCAGAGTAAAATGGGCGACTCTAAAAAATCCTTAAATTTACTCCAATTCAGGCATGACCGCACGTGAGGTGGCGATAACTGACGAAAGAGCCTTTTCCATGAGCTTTGGTTCTTCCATTTTAGTATTCCTTTTTGGCAACCCGGAAACGCTTTGATAAAACAGTTGTTGATCGCCTTTTATGAGACATTAAGACAAATTATGTGTACTATAGTGTGGGTCATCTATTTTTGTCTAAGAATTTGAATGTTGCATGGACAGAGTTATCTTTCATGAACAGTAGCATTAGCAACATGGATGCAGGTGACAATAGCCTGAGTTGAAAAACAACAAACAGTTGTTGATTGCCTTTTATGAGACATTAAGACAAATTATGTGTACTATAGTGTGGGTCATCTACTTTTGTCATAAGAATTTGCATTTTGCGGGGACAGAGTTATCTTTCATGAACAGTAGCATTAGCAACATGGATGGATGCAGGTGACAATAGCCTGATTTGAAAAACAACAAACAGTTGTTGATCGCCTTTTATGAGACGTTAAGACAAATGAATGTGTATTAAAGTGTGGGTCATGTGGGTCATGTTCCTTTGTCAGAAGAATTTTAATTTGCATCCGGATGATTTTTGTAGGTTGTGATGAGAGGGTGCTTTATTAGTTTGTATAGGATTGTGAGTTCTCAAATTTTAAGGAAATGGGAAATGTGAGTCCAAATGTTTTACAGGATCTGATTGGTGGCCCTAACTGCTTACATGCAGTTTCTGAACAAGTTTAATAACACATCCTTCAAAATTTCTTGGGGGCTGCTGCCTTGTATTGTATAAGGTACAATGATGTATTTTATCTTGTCTGTAAAAGGTCCCCCGATGATTCCCTAGGGAGGGATATTACATTAACCCCAAAGATTATCAATTAAGCACAGTCGACCATCCTATGATCCATTCTGAAAGCTTTAGGTAGTTATCTTGTTTAATTTATCTCACCCACCTTGTGGAACTATGTTCTTCGGAAATTTTTTTGCTTATTATTAAGAAACACGTGTAAGAAAAACCCAATGACACTGAAAACGTCTGAAAATTTTTTGGGGCCACTGGATGCTCAGTGGCAAATGCTGCCCTGGCCACTGCATCAATCAAATACTTATCAACTACATAACTTCGTAAAATTTTCATTTAGAATCTCTATTTGCTCTGTGGTTGAGTTTCATAACATCTATCTGCCGCAGATTTCACTTTCAGTGACATTTTCTTGTACAGAACATGTGTATTTGGAACCAAGCAAGAATCAATGGTTGTTCATATTTATTCATATTTAAATCATATATGATACAGCTTGTTACATATTATTAGATTTTACATGCTGTTAATTTGTGTCATTTTTCCTAGACTGCTATACCATCTTATTTACTTGCACTGGTTGCAGGTTCATTAGAAGGAAGGTAAGTCAATCTCTGCCACGCCTATAAGAATTTCTGTTCTCAGTAGTAGAATTTCCGAAAAGAAAAACAATTTTTAGAACATTTATTGTTGATTCAAACCATAGCTACTTTACTTGCCCAACTTGTTTAATTTGAATACATTCCAGACCCACACATGTTACTTCAACTTCATTCTTGCTTACAGGAACAATAGATTTCTTAAACGATGACGTCATAAAATCCCATTTTTAGAAAGATTGTCACGAAATACCTCGAAGTTAACGAAATCAGTTAGCTTTGCTGAATATTTACTGAGATATGGCAACATTACAATATATTCTTTCCCCATCAAATCACTTTAATTTGGTCTCTGTTCGAAACTTTATGAACCACGTCAAAATAATAGTTTTCCGTTTGCAAATTTCAAATCTCCCTTTGGCCATATCACACAAATTTTTAACACATTTCGCTGATTTTGCATAGTATTTCATCGGGCGCTTTTAGGTTGTGAAGTCAAAGTTAATTTCCAGAAAAAATGTCATATTTTTATATGACATCATATTTAAGCACTCAGCGTTAAAGCAACATTCAGCGTGAACGAAGTCTCCTATTTTCTGTAACTTTTTTTAGTAGCATTGGTGATGTCTGCCGCTCTGCTTCAATCACTGTTATGTTTGATATTTATCTTGTAGAGACGTTGGCCCTAGATCAAAGGTATGGGCAGAAAAACTAAATAGTTAGTCAGTAACCAAAGTACATTAAAATAAACACTGAGAGATTTCCACCTTGGTTGCTAATATCCTTCCCATTTTAGTTAGGTGTTTCATTCTAGTCGTTTTATTCTTATCCAATAATGAAGCTGAATGTATGTCCTTGCGCATTTAGGGGTGTTTCTTAGACTACCAATATTGGTTTTATTTTTATTATCCCCATGCAAATTCAACTAGAGTTAGTTTTAATAAACAGACAATATAGCTAATCTCATATATTTGGTGGCTATATTGTAAATAGCTATGTAGTTTATTATTATTCTTAGATTAAAAGTCTTTAAGATAACAATTAGTATTTATATGTTTCAACATGATAAAAAGATAATTATTAATTTAGTATGAAGTAAATAGTTATTACTCCACATAAATAGAATTCCAAGTGCCTAATCATTGTAATCTATAGAATTTTATTGCTGAGGGAGCTCACAGGTCCCATTATATATTGCGTGATAATTTAGTGTTACATTTTAATTCCTTGATTGGTCGCCCCCAAACACTACCTTCAGGAAATAAACCTCTACCACTTCGTTATTAGAAGGGTATATTTGAGATACCCTGTACGAGTCTCAAAAAACTTTTATACTTCCCTACTTTAATCAGCCCTCGTTAATTAAAACGAAATGATAGTCATTATATGTGACAGTGAACTAGAATATCGTAGAGATCAAACGATAAAGTTTTGCCTGGTGTTGACTATTGGGATTTATGCTCCGTTTCGTGTCAACTGTTTCTTAAATCGCTATTCTCCTTACCTGATTATTATCTAGCCATCAGTTCTTCTACAGATGCAAATGTTCCTATACTAAGTCGTGAGCGAGTTTAGCTGACCCTATTAGGGCACTTTAGAGTTATATATAATGTTATAGAATCCCACCTTACATCGCTCAATAATTGTCTATTAAATAGTCAGGACACTTCTGTTATATCAAACCAGGCAATTCTATTAT